>MU228494.1:2405249-2460818 GCA_018584345.1 Thuja plicata | reverse complement strand
GCTCAAAGCATTACAACATGGCACATTACAAACAAACCCTTACTGGCTGAATACAACTGAGAATTTCTTGCAACTACAAATTGAAATGAAAGAACCTGGATTGAGCAAATGCTGGAGACTGAATGCTGAAGATGAAGTGATGAAAATGCAACTCCAAACTGCTCTCAGACTTGCTGTCCGTACGGCCGCAAGTACAGCCGTACATGTACGGTCTGGTACGGCTCCAGGCAAAAAAAATGCCAGCAAAAAAGGTGCCGAAAAAGTATGGAAATGGTCGCTTGACTCCAAGGAAGATCCTCCCAAAATATAAAAATCAAACTCCCAGCCAACTGTGAGATATGAGAAAAAATGTATGTCCAGGCTGAAAATTGAACCCTACTGGAAATGCCACAAATTGTACCAAATAAGCCCAACTTGAAGTAGCTGAATACCACCTCCAAAGTGCAACCCTTCAAAGTATATTTCACCTCCTCAGTTATGCAAATCCTTAGGATACTCCGTTCCTAATGATCAATTGAAAATCTGCAGACCAAGATGGCGCCACAAATGCTCATAGAGAGAAGTAGTGTAAACACAAGTAAGGGATGTCCAAAATGAGAGGCCAAGCCCTCTATTTATTCACTTTTCTAAGAAGTTACTAAGAACTTCTAGAAGCATCCATTATAAAATCCCATTATAATGCACTTTTATTTTAAAATAACTTTATAAAATAAAAAAGTGCAACTCAACTTAAAATTATAACATGTAGGCCCCGCATAACACATAATAATAAAAAGTAGGCTCAAAATCATCTCTCCAAGAGCAAATAAGACCATCCAATCTCCAAATAATCACCAGGATGACTCTCTCACCAAAACCATCTGCCTACGAGAGTCCATGATAGGCAAATCCACTGAAAAATATCATGTCACTAGAAAGGGGACATGACATACTTGTCCCATTATGTCATATTTCCATGTGGGGTGACGGCTACAAGGGAGTTTCCTTCCAACGGGTTGACTTCCACTTGTTGAGTCTGAACCAAATGCAGAGCCGGATGCCTTTGTGATTATATATTAACCTACAATATTGATAGCAACAAAAAATACCATAAGCATAGAGCTAAAGCTGTACATAGTCACAAATTTGCATGAACAACAGTAGCAACAGTGACAGTAGTATAACTATAACAAGCACATCAATAAATTTAAGGACCTAAACTTTATGAATAAGATGCCAGTTAAACCTGTGGAACTGTGTGTCAAGCTTTTAACATCCTTTAAGTTATTAAATTTTAACTACTACTGAAATCATGCATAATTACAGACTACAATGTTTTGTTGAGTAACGTGAATATTTCAGTCTTCTGAATCTTTGATGTCAACAACATTTGGTTGAAGTCTTCCATAATTATAGTGTTTTCAATGTGCCTGTAGATCATATATAAATATAGGCTAAGTATTTCCAATGCCAACAACACTACATTTCTTAGTTGGATCCTAAAAATGTTACAACTTATATTCTTCTTTAAAACAAAAATGAAGGCGGTCGGGTATTTCCAGATTCAAGACATCTACTTAATGTTGTGGAAGAGAAGGATAAAGAACTATTATCTGCCATCATAGTGAAAATTTAACAGTTGCATTTAATTCTGTTTAACTGTAACAATGTAACCATGTCCCCTCAAACAACTATTACAGTTGTTAAAGATTTTAAAAGTTAAGAACCCGAGTATGTTCTGATTGCTACTCTACATCTAAATTCATCTCCAAGATTGTTGCAAGAGAAATTGTTCCCAGAGATGCGAACCATTTCCATCATTTTAAATATAGACAATGTTCTTGTAGATATTATGACACAAAAATAATACAAAAATAAAATAGAAAAACAATTACCAACTTACCTAATACCTCTGCAATTCACCAATCCCTATAGAAATTGCATGGCTGTGTGGCTTGGGTGAGTTAAATGAGAGTCAACTAGGGTTTTTAAAAGAAAAAATTGCATTTTACCTGTCCATTTTTGGTGTCACTTTTTTGGCATGTTCAGCATTTTTTGGGTTTTTTTGGCATCTTCGGCAATTGGGGTGACTCTGCGAGTTTGCAGTGAGTAACCAGGAATCTTGCAACTCGTGAGTAAACCTGCGAATTGTTCACAGAGGGAAAAAACGGCTCGTACTCACCAACTTGGCTCGTACTCGCCGAGTATGTAAACCATGGATAACACAATTGCTATCGTTATTTGGATCATTTCAAAGTGACTCAAACTATTGAGTTTCAAATATGGTCAACTACATATCTAATGGAGAGAGTCCAACCATTAAATTTATACCAGTTTTATCTTTTGAGATTCCCCATTTGTCTAATTACTACACTCTTTGACAGGCATCAAGAGCTTTTCTTACTTATTGTTACATGGATTTGAATCCTTGTAATGAATGCTGTCAGCTTTCATTACTGGAACAGACCTCCACTTGACAATGAAGAAATCAATTACATTTTCAAGACAATGAAGAATAATCTCAAGATAAAGATCCAAGAAGACATTCAAATCAGGGTGCAAAAGAAGGTTGCCGGCATTACATAATTATGATCTCAGAGTTGCAGCCGCTTTCACAATTTTTTAATTATGATTAAATGAACAAGTTAAAATTAATTAAACCCAAACTAAGGTTTTTATTCTTTCTCGTTTCACATTCGTCAACAATGGCATTGGCAAGTGACAAGGGTTTAGCATATGAAAGGCACAAATAGGACAGCAGACAAGAAAAGGCCATCTAGCATAAAAGGAAAGTTACATCAAATCTTGAATCTCATACAATGAGACAGAAATATGCATTTTAAATGGAAACCATATTCAGTCTTTTAAGAAAAGCAGCATAGAACAGCTTGGCAAATAAACATACATGTAAGATTCTAGTAATTCGTAATCAACATTATCAGTCTGATTTCATCAACCTGCAATCGATGGACCTAATGAGATAAAGAGAAAAAATCCATAGGAAAACCTAAAATCTGTAATTATAAAAGAAAATAGGTCTCTTCTAGAAGCAAGCAAAAAACAGAAAATATTCAAAACTAGCAGCTCCTATCTTCTACACTGGCTATCAAGTGTAGAAAGAAAGTTTCATCAAAAAGAATCTTATTCAATGAGATGGAAATATACATTTCAAGTGGGAACCATTTTCAGTCTTTCAAGAAAGATAAGATAGAACAGCTAGGCAATCAAACATAGATGTAAGATTCTAGTAATCCCTAATCAACATTTACCAGTCTGATTTCACTAACTTACAAAGGATGGACCTATCTAAAT
Organism: Thuja plicata; assembly: GCA_018584345.1. Classification (NCBI taxonomy): domain Eukaryota; kingdom Viridiplantae; phylum Streptophyta; class Pinopsida; order Cupressales; family Cupressaceae; genus Thuja; species Thuja plicata. The sequence continues at coordinate 2,457,527 of MU228494.1, read as the reverse complement.
GCCATGGTAGTCTCTTTCTAACCAAATCTGACGAGAAAATTTCACGTTCCACTCCAAAATCTAATATTAAAAAAGATAGTGGCTTCTCTCTTCTAGAAGCAAGCAAAAACAGAAAATATTCCCAACTGGCAATTCCTATTGTCTACAGGTTATCCAAACTTTGAGTTAAATAAAGTGGTGGACCGTCTTCCATAGGCAAGTCTAAACTATGAAGTTAAAAAAACTGGTGGCTCCTATCTTATACAGGAAAGTACAATATCTGAAATAATCAAGATGTTGGCTCTCATCTTCTGTAGAAAAAGACTAAACTCTGAAAGATGTGAAACTGACCGCCTTTTCTTTTCCTCTTCCTTCATCTTTAAAGCTAAGAATATAGATCCATTAATTTTGTCTTGCCCTAAACTCAATGCTCTCTTTTTACTTCAAAATATGAAAGTGACAATGGAAAAAAATGCATTTATTTTGTATTTGTCCCCAAGAATCTCCTTTTTCCTGCAATCATGGAAATGCAACAAACACGCAGGGGAAGGGATTTTCATTGTTCAATATGCACACAACCAAATATAATGCAACATTTCATTGATCAGTAAAACGAATTTGAAAGCCCATGAACAAACCAAGAAAACAGGGGAAGAAGGCCATGCAAAGACAAACTCCAGCACTTATAACCTACTTTTCTACTTGCTGGAAAGTTAGAATAAAAAGTGTGGAATGTTTTCTCATAGCTTCAGAAATGCCTACCAACCTAAGATGATTGTTTGGGATTCATCAACAACCTTCTAAGCAATCTGATGTTTTCCTCCAACTGCAAATTTGTTCTGTCCAAATTTTTCCATGTCTCCCAAAATCACTTTCCTAGAACTCAGAGGTCAAGATTGAATTAGTATGTATGTGAGAAATAGTTTTCCTTTGCTATCCTCTTTCATTTGCAAGCTCATCACTTCTACACTTCCCAAGAGCTTCTATTTTCCCAAAACATGAAAACTGAAAATCTAGAAACCTTGAAACTCTTCTCGTAATTGAATTGCCATGAAAAGGAATCTGCTCCCTCTTAGTTTGTCACTTTCTTAGCCTAGGGTCCTCTAAACTTGATTCTTTACTGTATGTGTTTATACATTTGGGTACCATTGACCTACTTTGGTCATTTGTGGTCATTAATATAATTTTTTATTTACCATTTTCCCATAAATCGTTCTTGCCGCACAAGGATGTCACCTATGTTGCAAATGGGCTTAAAAGTATGATCAGTGGATGGCATAATGCAAAATTCAAGTTTTGGAAAGGGGCATCTTAATTACAAAGATCTCACATAAGTTTTAGTACACTTTAAGACTGAAGAATTTCCAAGCAGTTTTTGTGATATGTATATTTTACTGTGGACTAGTCTTTGGCCAAGCACAGCATTAATGCTGCCCTTTGAGGTCTCTCAGATTGATTAGGAGCTTATATATTTTCAAAGAAATTTTTTGTTGATCTTTTGAACACCTGTGTTATTTGGATAATGACAGTCTATTTGGATTATTTTTCAGCTCTTGATTTTGAATATTTTTGTTTTTTAAATGCTGCATGAATCCTTTATTAGAAGTTTCAGAATCTAATCTGTAGATGACGAGGAATTATGAATCAGCTTCTTGCTGTTTCTAATTCAGATTTCAGTCTAATTCAAATTTCAATAGTTTTTTGGTTTCAGTTGCCACTTGTTTAGAACATTAATACTTAACAATTCTGGCTAAAACCTTTGGTATCGGAGCACTTTATTGGCCTGTGGATGGAAACAAAAAATTTAAAAAAGGAAATTTTAAAGCATACAAGGAATATACAATCAAACTTTTTCTCTTATTGAAACATGAATGAGATATAGCCAGTGCTCCACATTGTACACAAAGGAAGTACAATTTGGAGATCTCAACAATTGGTAAAACAAGAAGTTAAATGCTACAAATGGTCTGAGGAGATGCCACAAGAAACTGTGGTATCATGTGAAAATGAGACTGCAATTCATGCTAAGGGCCATAAAGATCTAATCCACAAATTGGGTAATTTAGAGAGTAGTAATGCTTTAGTAGTGTTATCTCATGCTATAGGTCATATGTTTGGAAATCATGGCCATCTTTTCCATATCTTATTTAAAATGTGAGTTGGGAGAGATTTGAGTCCTCATATGCAATACTTTTTTATTGAACTGGAAAGAGAACTAAAACTAACTTTACAAACAAATGCAGTATTTTTATTTTGTAAAAAATGGTTGAACATCATATTTTTGAAGGGAAAGGAGACATGGCTATCTTGACACAGACATGTTCTAAGTTCTAACAAACAAAGAGACATGTTCAGTCTTAGCGATGCCACACCATAGGAAGATGATCTACGATTGTTGTAATCAAGCACCAAATTTCCAAGGACTATTTATGGGAGGATTTGTGGAACTAGACACCTTAAATTTTAATTCAAAATATTTCAAGTACAAATGTTGTTATTGGTCAAGTGCATGATTCTTTAGCAATAGGCTGAGTCCTAACCAAAATGGCTGATAAGAGAACGGCATGAAATAAGGTCAAAGCAAATAAAGCAGGGCTTGTCATGACACTCAGAGATTCAATATTTTGATTTGCAATTAATTTTACATTTTTTTCGTATTAACTGTATGGATTATTGAACTTATACCAATTTTCAAGAGATTCATTTCCCAAACATTCTTACCATTAAACCAACACCCACTTGATATTTCAAACTATTTATTGTGATATTGTTTAAATAAATCTCAAGTACTATTAACTTTAATTATTTACCCACATGCGGTAAAAGTAATAAAAGAAGAAATGTGAAAAATAAATTTTGCTCAAATGTAAAATGAAGAAAAAAACCAAGAGGACAAGTAGCCATAAAATAAATAGCTTTTGAATCTGTAGTTGAATGGTTGAAAATGGACTTTTAAATAATGTCTTGGAATCATTGAAAGTGGTTTTTCGAAGGAGGGCTGGTTCTGGGCCAAGTGCAATACCATATTGCCCTAGAAGGTGGGAAGGTTCCTTTTATCTTTTGTACTGCCTAAAAATATTATTTGGACAATGATTATTTTTCCAGACTTTGATGTTAGTTTTCTTTGCTTATTACATGCTTTAGATTGGTTTTTAGAAACTGATCTTTTTTTATATTGAAACAATGCAAGAATAATTGCATGGAATTAGGCAACCAGCAGGCTGCCAAAAAAATAAAAGAAGTAGAAGTACTACCAACAGGCCAATACAACCCATAACGGGCATGGGGTATGAATACAAGAACCCCAAAGCTACCAAACAAATCAGAAACCTCATTACAAAATCTAACTGTTTAGCGCATAAAGTATTTTCATGCAGATCTCCGCATTCTCTTTGGGTACCCCTGCAGCTGGGACCACCAGAAAACAATTTGAATGATGTCAGAATAAAAATCTAGCTTTCACATGAACTGCCAAGCATCTACTTTCAATATATTAAGAAAAATGATATGTCTCATAGAATCTGCAACCATGTTGTTTTGAAGCCGATAACAGCTTCTTTCCAACATAAAACATGATCAAACAGCAGAAAAAAATCTAAAAATAACATTCCATTTTCTTTTAGCCCATGAACAAGTTGGTGGTAGTAGGAAGGGCATTTAACTGGCTGAACCATCATATGATCATACAGTTCAACTTATCAACCACGGGAAGTTTGAAGTGTAAGACATCAGCCACAGCTTCAGATCTCTAAACTTGAGCACTGAATCTTCTCCATGTCTTTCCTTTGAACTTACAAATCCATTCTTGATTTAACCTTAGATTTAGGGACAAAGCAAGTAGAAGACATAGATAGACCTTTTTTTTAATAGGAAAGCTACCTAACTGAAACCTAGGCAACCATCGCCAATCTTTAAGAATTCATAACGAGGTCCATAGGAACCAGTGCTTTCTCGAAGATAACAAAACTTTGAAATTTACTGTTTAGACAAAAAATATTCTTAATGTTTTGCCACATTGCCCAATCCATAGATTCCCACAAGTTCCTGACCTGTTGAATCCCTTTATTGAATAGATAAAAAGCATGCCTTAGAAAGGAGATAACAAAAGGTTGGCCTTGATAATGAACCATTCTATTACACTAGATAGACGACTCAAAACTTAAACCATGTTGCAAGCAAAAGTTTTTTAAAATTTAGTTACTTACAAACCTGTTATTCTTAGAGGCTTTGGAGCAAGGTTCTTTAGGACCCAAAATTAATAAAGGTCTTATCAAGCTCCTTCCAAAAGGGAAAAATGATAGACACTATCTCAATGGCAACCAATCACTTTACTTAACACTTATTATGAAATTATTGCTAAAGTCATCGCTGCAAGGATTCAACTAGTGGCGCAAGGGATAGTTAGGCCAGAACAAATTGGTCTCCTTGGTTGGAGATTTATCCTTGATAATCTTATACAATGGGAAACTACTGAATGGGCCCAACTATTGGGGCAAAGGCCTTGTGAAGCTGGATTTGATAAAGCCTATGATAAAATGCGTTGGAGCTTTATTCTTATGATGCTACACTGGTTGGGTTTTGGTCTTAAGATTGGTAAAAATGTCCAAATGTTATTTAAAGATGCTATAATCAGTTTATTATGAACACAGACTTAAGGCACATTTCCCTAACAATTAGATAAGGTTGTCCATTGTCACCTTTCTCTATGTTTTGACTATTGATGCCATTCGATGTCGTTTGCAAAGTGCAACCAAATGAACTTGATAAAGGGGTATTTCTTTTCCCAATGGTTGTGCTAAACTCACATTTTGCTGATGATAGCATGCTCTTTCTTCAATAATTTGAAAAGGAGATTGATAATGTGATGGGTTCTTGAGCTTTATTGCTCCGTCTCTGGTTCAAAGTTAGCCCATCATTATTTTTCATGGTGAAAACGGATCTAGTAACTCATTGGATATCAAAAGATTGAAAGGAAATTAAACACGGACAGATTACTTGCTGCTTTTTGGATGGGCTCTCCACTTTTTGATGTGGAACAAATTTCTAAACAACCTGAAAACTATGCTTTGCACTGGGAAAACTATTTTTGTCTTTGGCTGGCAAGATTCAAGTTGTGAACCACATATTTCTGGCTTCACATGTCTATTATTCCTCTCATTAGATGTCTTTAGAAAGGTTATAATGTGAACCGCATATTTCTTGCTTCACATGTGTAGTTCTCTTGCTGAATGCCATACAAAAGTTATGAAGACTTAAACATAACCTTCCATCAGTTTTATAGTCTAATTACACTATCCAACTCAAAGCTAAAGGTTTGGGATTATTGGAACCTGAAGTCTTAGGGTATTTTTAGAAACTTCATAATTCACATTTTAAAAAAAAGGAACAAAAAATTGGATTCGTCTTTAGTTCATGTGTTTAGGGGAAGTGTACCAGTAGTCATTACAACTAACTTAGTGTACCCGCAGTTCCTAAACGGCAAATCAGATTCAACATTTTTTTTGGTCTTTGTATGTGACTTAATTGCTTATAGCTATTGTTTTAGCTTCTGGGCAGTAATGACGTATGTTGTGGGATCTGTTATGCACAAGGGTCGAAAAGTGGATATATTTCAAAGTGTCGCTTGATACCTACTTAAAGATGACTAAATAACTGTGCACTACAATCACCTCAAAAATGACCAATACTTATGCACAAATGCTGTAGTAGTTGTGTGTTGTGGGTACCAACAAAGTTGTACAACTTCAATCAAAGTCTACAATTTCTAATTACTAGGGGTACAAATGGGTGGTTATTGTTACATGTAAAATCTAATAATGGACTTTCAGTTTCTCTGGTTTCTTTAAGATTAGAAATTAGGAATTAGGGAGATAGGTGAGCAAGAAGGGAATGTATAATAAATATTTAATTTTGAAAAGTCAATATGCAATTGTTTCAATAAAAAATATTTTGAAAATGATTTATGAAAATTTCTATCTATTTTATAGTCTTCACGTCTAGAAAAACAAATACTAGTAATGTTTATAGCACATTTTAAAACAATAAAAGATGTCTCAAGAACCAGCTGCACTCTTCTGTCCACATAAATGAGGTGCTTACTATCAGTTAATTAACTTGTGAGGCTTGATACGACGATCAGACGAGTTGTCATCCGAGTATTTAAAACAGAGTCAGTGGTCGCGTGAACGTGATGGGAAAGATTCTTTTTCCTCTTGTATTCACTGACATGATATCTGTAATAAAAAATGAAAGAACATATGATCGTAGATTAAAATCTACAGTAGTGGAGGATTATCCTCCTGGTCTCTCTCTGCAACTACCTACATTTTAAAGCATCAGTAGAAATTTGGTAAATGCGGGACAAGATTTTTGACGAGTATCCTTGAAAGATCGCTCTAGAATCTAGGGGCCTCCCTTTCCTTTATAATGTAACTTGGATTGACTTTCAATATGTTATCTACTCATAATCTTCGGTAATGAATATTGAGATTTTAATAAAAATAACCTAGTATATCTATTTTAGAAGAATAGAGGTTAAGTTATATATATATATATATGGATTTAGGTTTATCTTTTATAATTTAATAAAGTTATATTAATTAAGTGGAATAATGAGAAAACTAAAGTCTTGATATCTATTAGCTTAGTTTATATATATTATTTAACATATATATGCTAGTAGTATGGATAGCCCCATTCATATTTAATTACCAGTTCAATAATTTATTTCTTATTAATTATTTCTATTATATAGATTATTAAAGAAATATACATTTCACTTATTAATTTTTATATTTTAAATAGTATTGAAAATAACTTTTTAAAATAATATATGTAATTTGATTTAATAAATTTTATATTAATGTATATTATTTTATTAAATATGACTTTAATAACTTCAATTTAATAAATATTTTAAAAAATGTAACAATAATAATATAACTTTTAAAAATTTGACATTAATTTTTTAATTTTAAGTATGCTGAATGTTGAATTAGTTTATTTTATTTTATTATTCAATTAGGAATAGGGTAGGGATAAATTTAGTTTGGTCTTAAAATTAAGGTTCAATTTGGTTTAATGTTCATTTCGTTTTAAGGTTAGAGTTCAATTTGTTTAGCATTCAATTAGATTTAAGTTTAGGCATCAATTAGATAGTGTTGGTCCTAGGATTAACAATTTGTTTATGGTTAGGATTCAATTTGGATTTTGGTTTAGTCTTAGGTTTAGGGTTTAGTTATATTTAGGGTTTAGTTATATTTAGGGTTGGGTTATAGTTCAATTTGGGTTTTGGTTTAGTCTTAGGTTTAGGGTTTAACTATATTAGGATTAGGGTTATAGTTCAATTTAGGTTTTGGTTTAGTATGAGAGTTAAGGTTTTATTAAATTTAAAGCTAAATTTGGTTCACTATTTAATTAGGTTCATGGATCAATTTGCTTTAGTCTTAGAGTTAGGGTTCAATTTGGTTTAATGCTCAATTATGTTTAAGGTTGCGATTCAATTTGGTTTAATTTTTTAAGGTTATGGTAGACTTTGGTCTAGGAATGTGGTTCATTAAGATTAGATATATGATTAGAGTTAAGATTGGGATTAAAGCATTAAACCTAATTTAATAAGGGATAGCCATTATAAAGTGTAATCCTAATTTCATCGTGATGTTAACCCTAATTTGATAATAAATTTCTAAGTTTGACCTTTTTTTAGCCATAACTTAAGTTGAACTCTAATTGTAGTTGAACCTAGTTGAATTGAAAGGTTAAGTGAAATCTAACTCTAACGCCTAATGAAATAAGTGTTGGGGTTTAATTTGATTATAGTGTTTAATTAGCCTGAATTTGATTTAGTGTTAGTGTAGGAGTTGAATTTTCTTTAGTTTGAGGGTTCAATTTAGTTTAGGGTTTGTGTTCATTTTGGTTTAATGTTTAATTAGGTTTTGGTGTAGGGTTGAATATGGTTTACTTAAGGGTTTGATTCAATTTACTATTTGAGTAAGGGTTTCATTTGGTTTAGGCTTAGTATTAGTGACAGGGTTCAAATTGTTTTAGTGTTAGGGTTAGTAATAAATTAAGGTGATGATTAGGGTTCATTTTGATTTTGGGTTTAATAAGGGTTAGTATTCAATTTTCATTACGCTTCTATAAGGGTTAGGCTTAGATATGGGTTTTGGTTCAGTGCTAGGGTTAGGTTTCAAAAATATTTAGGGCTAGGGTTATAATTCAAGGGTTCAGTTTGGTTTAGTGTTAGGGTCAAGATTAGATATAGAATTATAGTTAGAGTTGGGATTAAAATAGTAGCCTTAATTTAATAACGATTAGGGTTTATTTTGGTTTACTATTAGAGTTAGGATTTTATTTGGTTTAGAGTTAAGGTCCAATTAGGATTAGTGTAAGATTCAATGTATAATTTGGTTTAGGGTTAGGGTTAGGGTTTGATTTGGTTTATTTATGGTTAAGGTTCAATTTAGTTTAGTATTAAGGTTCAATTTAGTTTAGTGTTAAGGTTAGGATTAGATATAGAATTAGAGCTACAACTAAGTTTAAAATAATAATAATAATTTAATAAGGGTTAGGGTTTAATTTGGTTCATTGTTTGATTAGGTTTCAGTTAAGTTTAGTGTGATAGTTAGATTTTGATTAGTCTTATTATTAGGGTTCAAACTGTTTTATGTTTGGTTTAGGGTTTAATTTTGTCTAGGGTTGGGGTAATACTTCAAGTTTGTATACTATTGAATCAACTTTAGGGCTTAATATAGTTAAATTTACTTCAGTCTTAGGGTTAGGGCTCAACTTGGTTCAATGTTCAATTTTGTTTAAGGTTAGGATTCAATTTGGTTTAATTTTATATTTTATTTTTAAGATTACAACACAATTTGGTTTAATTTTTTATTTTTATTTTTAAGATTACAATACAATTTGGTTTAGGGATAGCATTCAATAAGATTAGATATAGAAGTACAGTTAGGGTTGGGATTAAAACACTAAACCTAATTTAATAAGGGTTACGGTTCAATTTGGTTTAATATTTGATTTTTTTCTAGGGTTGGGGTTTAATTTGGTTTAGATTTAGGGTTAGGGTTCAATTTAATTTAAGGTTAGAGTTAAAAAAAATTAGGGTTAGAATTTAATTTGGTTTAGTGTCCAATCATGTTTAGCATCAAGGTTCAATTGGGTTTAGTGTTAGTGTTAGGGCTCAATTTGGTTAAGGATTGGAGTTATGACTTAATCTAGATTAGTGTTTATGTAGGTTTAGGGTTAGGGTTCAATTTGGTTTCCTTTTGAACTTGAGGGGAATTGTTTTTCTCTTACTTTCACTAACATGATGTTTTTAATAAAATATTAAAAAATGTATTATAGGTAAGTGCACCAAGATGGTGTGCAAAAAAGGGGGTATAACTAGCCACTTTTTTATATTTTTATATATTTTTTAATTTTTTTTTGAAATTAGTTACACCTGAACTTGGAAGAGAAATTTGAGAATCGTGCACTCAAAATTAGAAGATTTGAAAAGAACAAGAATTCTAGTACTCTGAATCTAGTTTCTAAACTACTAAAGTTTTTAAAAATGAATAAGATTAAGAGGGTCAAATCCTTTGCACACGAAAAATTGTTTTTGATTTTTTCAAAAAAACATAACATAGTGTTTGGCGTGCGCATCTAAAAAGTCATAGTTAGATTTAGTATTTTGAAAAATCCTTTAGTAGAAAGATAGTTAAGAGTGAGAGCTAAAAGTTGTCCATTTTTTGTAATTGTTTGTTGAGTATGTTTTTTAATGATTTTTTAAAGTGGGCACATCTTGAAAAACATATGCTTGTTCGTGCATGAAACATAACTTGCATCAAAATAATAAAAAAAATCATTTAAAAAAGACTGTAAAGATTCAAGTATACATCAATAATATAATTTGTTTTAAATTTGGTCAAGTAGATCAAAAGTTATTAAAAAAATGGGACATGTCTTTGAGAACTATGGAGACACTGGTAAAAAAAATTAAACTTTAATATGTTAATGTTGTCCAAAAACAGATTAAAATATACGGTTAGAAAACTTGAAGATGTGTGAAATTATGGTGGTAATTTTACAAATACCCAATTGATGACGTGTAAACTTGATGACAAGGAAGTTGGGAAACTAGTTTGGAAAAAACAAAACACGTGAAAAATGAGGGAAATGGAGGGAAATGAAGCTTCCAAGCCTCAACCTTGTTATCCAAGCCTATTAATTAGGCTTAATGCAATTGGGATTTTAAACATAAAAAAGTGTGATCGAAGCTTTAAACATAAAGAACTCATCCACGTTATGTTGATATAAAGCCATACACATATATGGACATATATATATGTATGTAAATAACATGTGTATACATATGTATATAACATGTCTATGTATATATGTATGTATATAATGTGGGTGTGTGTGTGTGTGTGTGTGTGAAATAGATATGTATGTATGTGTACACACACACAAAAATTGTATTGTTTGTCAACTAGGCAAGCTAGGTCGCCATATTTAGTTGGTGAAAAAGTTTTAGAATTGGGGAATGCTTTGACAGAGGTGGGACTACTGAAAAACCTCATCCACATGTAAATAGAAGTGGACTTGAGTTGTTTATGAGTAATGCGCTCAAGGAGTAGTGGACATTCCCAGCTAAAACCCTCATTGTAGATCTTGAGGTCATAACAAGGCTGTACAAATAACAAGGAGTAGTGAACATTCCCAAGCTAAAACCCCTACCTAATCTCTCTCCCCCCTCCCCTCTCTCTCTCATTACCCTCTATCTCTACCTTCATAAACTCCTTTAGGGCTACTATGACCGTGACATGAATCATAGGTTTAGTAGCCAGAGGTATGTGATTTTGGAGGTTTAGTACCCTATGAGCTTAAGGGGATTTCTAATGAATGGTTCATAAGACACAACACTTGTTGGAGGTTTTGCAAATGGGCTTGCAAATAGAGCGGGTTTAACCATGGAGGAAACTTTGTAGTTAAGTGCGCTCAAGATGGAGTAGTACTGGATGGGTGACCTCCTAGAAAGTCCTGGTGCTTCACCTCTATGAGCATTACCTACATGCAATGAGTGCTAAGTGTTCCATTCATTCTCATGAGAGATGGGTTCATGTGAACCACTACTCATGAAACATGGGTCAATGAGTTTGACTAAAAAAACTACATAGTTGAATCTTGATAACAATATCACAATATGAAAAAATTGTTTTTAGATGCAAAAGATGTTTCTCAATGGATCATTTCACATTCTATTGTAAAAAATAGCATGTTGTGGAAAATTTGGCTTCATTTGGGTCACCATTCTAATGGGCCAAGGTTGGGCCTTAGCATTACATCATTCCCCCAACTCCTCTCAAGACTCAAATCAACTCCACATTCCTCTTGTGCACACCAAAGCTTGCTCCCCTCCTTCTAGTGCTTGTCCCTCGACTCCATCAACTGTCTACCTAATGATGGTTCCACGACAAGCTCCCAAACTTTGTTGAAGCCACACATTGTGTTTGAGTAGAATGCTAAGGGTTGCCATCCAAAAGATCAAGGGTGGAGAAGTAAAGAGGAGGAAACTAAATCCTTAACATCAAATGACTTTGAGGCCCTCCAAGAAAGAGATAAATGCATAGCCTAATTAATAGCTTCAATTCAATGCTGGAGGATGGTTTTTTTGGTGGTGGCAAGCATTTTTGCCAACTTGTGGTTTTGCATAGGTTTTCTTATAGTCATCGTTTGGATTTGGCCATTTTATTGTAACACACCCCTATTGGAGGGTCAATGCCTTTCGTGCTTTTCATTGTATTTTTATATGGGAGTGAGCTCCATGTCTATAGCTTCTTACAGATCAATTGTTTTCCACAAATATGTTAATTATCATTTTGTAAAAAAAAACACTATCATTCAATTTTTAAAATCTGAACATAAAAATGTAAGTGCAAATTTTCATGTACAAATTTATAAAAAACAAATAAAAATTATTTTGTCTAGTCTTAGACTAATTCAATAAAATGTATATACATAAATACAATTAATTTAGAATAATTAATTACGAAATTGAATTAATTAGAATATTAATTAAAATGTGTGAATGAAACAAAAGACGTGAATATTGCTAGAAAACTCATGCATGCACACAGATTAATTGGTTACTCTGAGAAGTAAAAAGTAGTGAATAAGGAGCTATTAGTCCCTTAAGATTAAAATCTTTTGTTGACTTTATGCAATAAAATGTCTATCCCTCTAAGACCTAAGATTAAACTTCAATTGCAATCATGTCTTTCATTTACAAACTCATTTTGTTGACGACTTTGTTTAACTATTGTCTCGCTGTAATGATCTTGTAATCTCTAATTTTTTCTTTTGATAATTAAAAAACAAAACTCATCATGTATATTTTGTCCATCTCTATTCTTTAGCTTGCTTGATCACCTTTGATTTATACAATTTCTCTAACATATTTATGTACATGGTGGTATATAATAGTACTTTAAAGGATCACCTTTTTATCACAAGGATCTTTTACTTACATTGATCCTTAAAAAATCGAATAATATAAGAAACAACAAATTTCAGTCATGCAAATATCTTTAGAATGATTGTGCAAAGCTAGATTTGTTCTAGAGCACCAATGTGTATATATGAATCGTATTTAAATGATTTTCTAGATTCCTTTTGATAATCATAATGAGTACATTGAATGCCTTTAAATATATAGACATATCACACAAACTTGTATCTAATCAACCTAATTGAGAATGATAATGGTGGACAATTAATTACATTTGAATTAAAAAATATAGACATATCACACAAACTTGTATCTAATTGACCTAATTGAGAATGATAATGGTAGACAATTAATTACATTAGAATAAAAAAATTTAATTTAGGTGGAAACCTAATTTAATTTAGGTGGAAACCTCACAGCCATCAACTAAACTAATCTTAGGACAAAAGAGACTAGATCTTAATGGATGACTAACTAATCTTAGGACAAAAGAAACTAGATCTTAATGGAAACTAGATCTTAATGGATGACTAACTAATCTTAGGACAAAAGAAACTAGATCTTAATGGAAACTAGATCTTAATGGATGACTAACTAATCTTAGGACAAAAGAGACTAGATCTTAATGGATGACCTGTAGAAATAAGTGCAAAGATAAGCATGATAATCAAAAAGATAAAGTAGATCTTAGTGGATGACACTTATGTAGAAATAAGTGGAAAGATAAGTATGATAATAAAAAATATAAAGTGAATATGTGAGGATGGATGAAAATGCTAAAGAGGATAAGTGGTAAATATGTAATAAAATATATAGATAATATAAGATAGACGTGTAATAAAATAAGTACATAACATAAGACAAAGATTCTAACTTCATATAAAATTATGATATTTGTTAATAAATTTATGTACCAAAATATTTCCCTTCAAATAAATACAAAATTAATTAAAAAAAGATTAAAAAATACAAATTTTACCATTGTGATACTATTATCTTCAAATGAGATAATTTATGAATTCGATTATATTAAATTTAAAGATTAACAAAGTAAATTAAAAAATAATCTTTAATTAAAATAAATAAAATATAAATCTTTTAAATAGGAGCATCTAGAACTACAGATTTTCAACCAAAGCGACAGACCAAACCAAGATCGAGACAGTATGGAACACTAACAGAAACGTGCTGGCTAGAACGATTTTCAACGATGGTTTTTTCCTCATACTGGATAAGCTAGATCGTACTAATGATACGTACTCTATGCGAGCCTCTGTAATCTTGCTGAACAATCCAATTAGAGTAGTTAGCATTGGGGAACAATAGATTAAACCAGAATGGAAAAGGCCGGTTACGGGAAGGATGGAATATTCAGGTCCCTCCGACCTCCATTGATTCTTCCAAAGGAAGACGAGGCAAACATAGTTTCCTTTCTATTTAGAGATTCATCAGCCTATGCTCACAAATTAGCGCTAGTTGATGCCGATTCTGGTGAGACACTCTGTTTTGGACAATTCAAAGACAAAGTGTATCAGGTGGGCAGTGGATTACATCAACTGGGTATTAAGCAACAAGATGTTGTACTCATATTTGCTCCCAATTCTATTAATTTCCCCTTGTGTTTCTTTGGAATACTCTCAATTGGGGCAGTGGCCACTACCGTGAATCCATTGTATACGACCAAGGAGGTTTCAAAACAAGTGCAGGACTCAAAGACCAAGCTCATAGTTACAGTCCCTGCCCTCTGGGATAAAGTGAAGGATTTGGGTTTGCCTGTGGTAATTATAGGATCTTACGATCTAAGTATGCCTAAATCAGGCATCTCTATCACTCTTTTTTCTGAAGTGTTAATCATGGGACTTAAGAAGGCTCCACCTATGGTTAGATTCAAGCAAACAGACATAGCTGCACTGTTGTATTCTTCTGGGACCACTGGGACGAGCAAAGGGGTAGTTTTATCTCATATGAATTTTATATCATGTGCATTGATGGTGTGCAGTGACCAAGAAGCCAGAGGTGAAAGGCATTTGACTTGGTTGGCTCTTATTCCCATGTTTCATGCATATGGCCTGGTAAATGTCATGGCTGCTCAGCTTCAAAGAGGGAATACTGTTGTTTCGATGGGTAGATTTGATTTTGTGTGGATGCTAAAGGCCATTCAAGAGTACAAGATAACCCACTTGCCAATAGTGCCACCCATAATGATTGCGCTTGCAAAGCATAAGGATATTGTGGCACAGTATGATTTGTCTTCGCTCAAAGAAGTTATCACTGGAGCTGCACCATTGGGCAGGGATACTATAGAGGAGTGTGCCACAGACATCCCTAATGCTGTAATCCTTCAGGTGACCTACATATATCCTTATACCATAATAACTCCAGTATAGTTCAAGAACTCCATTTCAATACCCATGCCTTCTGGGGATTATATTTATATATCTTTGAGTTCTTTGATGGTCTAGTCAGATATCTTATACTTACAAATTCATCCAAGGCATGATTCCACACAAGACTGAAGTCTGTCCCAAAGGGAATTCTCCCATGGGTCAGGTTCTTCAATTGTCTGCCATTCATTCAATGGAGAATTATGCAATTGAGACAAAATTAATGGCAAATGTCGTATTTTTGAAATAGTTTGGCGCTACTGCATTGTGTTGTGTATTTAACAATAACCATGACATTGTGGATTGAGTCCTTAATATTAGGGAATCTAATGTCTATCTGAATGTCTCATGAAATTTTCCTTGATTTACTTATTAACATACGTTGAGTGATCGGTCATTGCTCCTCAGCTACAACTTTTGAATATCTATATCCAATAGAACCATATAGACAAAATATCAAGCACATTATTAAACAGTCTCAACAAAGAAAGCTAACACATCAATTCTTTTTCACAAATCAGTTTGTGACATAAACGTTAGGTAATGCAAACAGTATTCTTATTTGCTATGTTACCTCGAGTTTTTGGGACAGGGGGATGCATTTCCGAGTTCATGATTTTTTGAACCAATTTTGGGGACGGCTATATAAAATTTATGGAAAATTTAAAATGTGTAGGGAAATTTTAAGTATTCATATGAATTGATGGATAAACATGCATTTATACATTATGGAACCTTAACATATAACATTTGTGTTAAATTGAAAGTTAGCATGAGAGTCAATGTCAAACAAATTATCAAAACTCAAACCTTAATTCAAATTGCTTTCAGAATTCATTGTCAATATGCATCTGATATTAAAAAAATAGTATATAAGTTATAAACTTATAACAAAATGCCCAAAGGCTACATTGCTTCCATATAGTTTCACTTTTAATTATGATATGAAAATCAAAATACAAAAAGACAAAGTACACTGCTGCCCCTGATTTGCATCTCTCAACATTGCATCAAAATCAGTCTTCCTTTGACTTCTTTGAGTCATTGCCATCGTGATTGTCCATCTCATCCAACTGAATCCCAACCAATCCCTCCGGTGCCTCCTTCTCATCAACTTGGGCAACGTCTTTGGGATCAAATATGCTGATACTTTGAGTCTGGCGATCCTGAAGTTGAAGAGCACTATGCATGACTACTAGATTCTCTTGTCGTCTAGAGGCAAGTCTAATCCTCTTGATGGAGTGGATAAAGCCATATGTGGACCTATTCCTCTCTGTAGTAAAGTAATTGGCAACCTATGAAAGGAGGCGAGTGGCAAGAAGCTTGAATTGTGGTGTATCCTACCTGTGCCATCTCCACCATCCAATAGGGTTAGTTTGAGCTAATGTAGCTCTATCCAATGGTCTACTAAATGTTAGACTATGAAGATTTGCGAAGTCAAGGAATCATATGCGCAGTATTGAAGACTCCTCTAAATATAACTTATTAAAGGCTTGCATTAGCACATCTAAAACCTCTTCATCGTCGCATGGAAGCAACTTTCCGTCCCTTGGTGCATATCATTTGGGATTTACAGCAAAGGCTGCCATATGAAGCCTAGTGTTCTTTGTGTTCTACTTGTGCATCGCAATGGCCTTAATATGTTGCTCATATAATCCCAAAGTAGGATCCTTAGCCAAAATTGTTTGATTTATCTTCCCAAGAGTCTTGTATATTTCTCTAAGGCTAGGAGAGTCTATATCAGCATATGGCTGCATGGAATCTACAACAGGTGAGATGAAAGAGAAAACATATATCCAAAATGCAAACAAAAAGTTCAAAAAAATTAATTGACATGTTGGAAATTTTAAAAGTTGAAACATTGAACAATAAAATTAAAATATAAATTTTTTAAAAATTTAATATTTAATATTTAATGAAATCAGCAATGTCTTACCTCAAAGTGGACCATCAATCGTCATCAAGGATCTTTTGTTTGATGGATTTTCTTTCAGTTGAGATTGAATTAGGCCATCTACTCCATTCTTAATTCACTGCTATCAATTGTAGAGGCTCATGCAACTCAAGCATCCTCTTGTTGTGAGGTTTTCACACCATCACCCCATTGCAAATGGGGACCCCCTATTTTTGCTTTAGCAGTAGGAGTAGTGGTCTAAGATTCTCTTAGGTGGTCTTAAGTGGTCTTAGTTGGTAGCATTTTTTCAAGTCTCCAAGTAGAGGAAGTGATTTTGAGCAATTTTGGCCTACTGGGAAGTCAAGTCTGTCTGGGGTGTAGGCGAAAGTTGGGCTAAGCCAGTCATGGAGATGGAGTTGAAACCGAGTGATTTGTGATGAAATGAGTCAAAACCTTTTGAAAATCCTTGTTCCAGCTTCAATTTGATCTTAGAAAGTCAAGTAAGGTTATGGGAGGTTAGAATGTTGAAGGCATGCTGAATCCTTAAATTTGGCTAAGTCTAGAATTTTTTGAAAACCACCAAAATCTAGAATCTCTATTATAACTCCTATGAGGCTGAAACCTATCTCAAACATCCTGACAGTATTTATACAAATATAACTTATATTTGTATAAATCCTCCCGCCCCCTGAGGTGAAAAAATGACTAAGTATGGAAAGCATGTTGCTAAGAGAAAATCCTCAGGGGGTGGCGGAATCCGCCTACCCCAGAGGAAAATTCCTCTTCCCCCCAAGATTTCTGCCATGACTTAGAAAGGCCAAAGCACGAACACAAACCCCCAAAACTTGCATTATCAAGAGAAAACAAGCAAAAATTATGAAGTTTTTTATGAGTTATGACGTGGAACATGTTCAAAATCCTAGGACAGGGGCGGAATCTGCCCTTTGTGAAGGATTTTATCCTCTCAACATGAAGATTCCCGCCCCTCCTTGGAGTGGAAGCAACTTAATATTTCGTGGATATGGGGCGAGTTGAGTGGTTATGGGATGAAGTTAGAGGTTGGGTGAGAAGGTAGGAAGGTTTTGGTGTGAAGATTGGTTAAGTAAAAATGTTGAAATCCTTGGGTAGGGGCGGAATCCTCCCCCTACCCGGGATTTTATCCTCCCCAACATGAAATTTCTACCCCTTTTGACTTGGCCAATTCATTATTTTGGATTGAGGGGAGTTTGTCAAAATGCAAATGTTAAAATCCTTGGGTTGAAATGATGAAATTAATAGAAGATGCGAATCTGATATGTAAAAGCAATAGAAAGCTAATCTTAAAATCCTCAAGACATCACAAATTCCACCCAGCAAGAAGGAAAAATCCTCAAGCCCACTACAATTCCCCCTTGCTTACAATGATGAAATATGAACGAACTTGCATTATGGGGAGAAAGGTGAAGGTCAAAGTGATTTGAAAGTTGACGATTGGAATCAAGGTTTATAAATGAAAAAATTCCTCCGCCATCCCTTGAGGATAAAATCCTCATGACCACCTTACTTCCACCCTGCTCAATAAAGGATACCCCATGACTTGAATGAGAAGACAAGTTAGCTCTAGGAAGAGGTGAGCAAAAAATCTGAAATAAAATTGGGGAGTTTGTGGTACTGATTGGACTGAGTTTCATGAAGGATGGTGATGAGTGTTTGAGATAGCAAAGAAATTCCTTAGTGGAGGGCGGATTCCGCCCTTCCATGAGGATTTATCCTCCCACACCCCAAATCTCCACCCCATATATGAGGCTTGGTCTGAGACTAACAAGACAGCGACCTTGGTTGGAATTGAAGTAAATGTTTAAAAATCATTAAATCCCTCTTATAAGTTGGCCTAGGGGACTGAAAATCAATTAATTCAAATGTTTTTATTGGCTAATCTAGACCAAGTCGGCCTCTACATGGGATGTGCCTCTTCAAGAAGTTGATTGCCTATTTAAAGGGGGCAATGTTAAGTCATTTCATCACCAAACCAAAGCAAGAGCATCTCTAATCTAAAACAGTGAACATCTTTTTGGAAAGGCTGTGATTTCCTCATTAAGGCACTGAATTATCTCCTTGACTGGCAGCAAACTATCATGAGGAGGAAGTAAATCTTCTTAAGGTGATAACGAAACATCTTGTGAAAAGCAGCAATTTCACCTTGTGGCCAGTTTGGAGACTTAGAGGAAGCATCAATTTGAACATTTAAAGGCGGATTCCTTTCAAAATCAGAGTATGAGGGTGGCAAAATGGTAAAATCTGGGCATGTCTTAAATTGAAAAATTTAGTCCTTTCTAGATTTCAAGTTTATGGGGGGTTGCAAGAGGGTAGAGTGACTAATTTAAAGCTTGGGAAATCCATTTTATTTGGTGTTATTGTGATCTCCTTTCAATAAATTTTTTGATTTCTTTCATGTTTGCTTATCATTCAAGAACTTAATGCAATTTATTTATGTTGTTTTGCAAAGGAAAGTTGGAGCAAGGAAGCAAGGAAGCAAGGAAGACATGGAGATGCTCGAGACTTCAAAACTTCAATTAGATGCAGGAGGGCAGACTCAAGATCGAGGGCTTCCAAATGAGATGAAGGATTCAACATCAAGGTTATCAAAAGAAAAATTCGAAGATGAAGACCAAGTCCACGAAAATGCAAGTGCAAGTTCAAGTCAGAGCAATGAGATGATTTCCAAGAGATGAAGATTGAAAAGATGAAGCAATTTGGGATATGCCATCATGTGGGAGAACTGGACAATGTTGAGTATCAAGAGATATTCTCCCTTCACCAAAGAATTGATCAAGTCTACAAGATAAAGATGATGAGGTGGCACCTAGTTGTCTTCTCCAATCAGAAAATTCCATTTTTGAGCACAGTCAATCATATCATGCCAAGTGTACAATTTTCTCATTGGCTATCAAAAGCTTATTAATTTTCTTATTGGCCCACAGTGTGGTGCCCTCATGTAATTGGTTGACAATTTGGCAACCCTAATTAGGGTTTGTAGGGACAAGTCTCGACCCTTGATTTTGAATCGATCTTGGCCCTTCATTGCAATTGAACACCTATAAAAGGCCAAGGACTTCTCATTTGTAACTCATAAGATTAGGAGATTAGATTAGGCTAGCTAAGGGAGAGACTTGATCAAATTGTTGCTATGATGCTATTGAAGTGATTGATGATTCATTGTTGGTTTTCATGGTGATCACTTAATATTGCTTTGAAGTGTTGCATGGTTTCTTCAATCCTCACTTGGAATAGATTTCATTTAATGTTGTTTAGAAGTAGCTTAGTTGAATGAAATAAATTGTGGATGTTTACTTGTTTGACTCAAACAAAACTAGGCCACTAGCCTCTTGCTGATGGTAAGAGTGCCTTGTGTGGTAAGCTAGTGATTGCACTTAACTTCAATTGATAGTCAATCTTTAGTTTGCATCCATTGATGGGATTGAAGAGGAGATATTGATATGAAAATCATTCAAGTATACCTTAGAAGCTTGCGCTAGGTGGGTGGAAGTCGCTTATAAAACCCCATCTAGTACAGTCCAAGTCATCCATGCTTCCTTCCATTCCTAGATTAGAAGAAGTAGAAGTTAAGTTTGAATTTAAGTTGAGAGTTGTAGAGTTGGAAATCAAAAAACCATATTTTCATTGCACATTGTGAAGCTAAATCTTTAGAAGTGCAAGCAGTTGATGTCCATTGAATGAACAAGCGTAAGTCCCCTAAGTGATTACCAACAAATCACATTATTTCACTGAGTGAGTATCCACAATTGAAGGGAACCTTGAAGTCATTTCATGATCTTACTTTGCAAGCTTAGCATGAGAAGTGCCTTATCCAAAAGCGAGTTGAATATTTAGTGTTTCACCTCGAAACATTGAGTGTTTGATTCTGTATGTTGTAGTGGAACAAAATTCACATCAACACCTCTCTAACAAAATGAAGTAATTAGCATATCTTGTTTCAATAGGTTTGAGGAACTCCTTCGAAAATGTCTTGAAGAGAGCAAGTGAGGTATGGTTTGAATGTCGCTAGCTTTTGCCACCACTTTCTTTAGCCAATCTATTTTCATTGTCTTTCAATGCATTGTTAAATGCATGAACACCACATGGGGTCCAAAAGATGTGTTTGTAAGCACCCTCCACCATCAAACCAGCCAATTTGCTCATGTGCTGAATTATTGACCACATGTACAACATTTGAGGCACCAACCTTCTCTATGGCATCTCTCAAAAGGCTAAACTAGAAGTTTGCATCCTTACACTTCTTCGAACAATCCACAACTTTGAAAAAAATCCAGTAGGGGATGCAACTATGCTATTGATTAGTGGTTGATGTCTAATATCAGTCCACCCATACATCACAATAGAACAACCTTTCCTGGTCCAAATTTGCCTCGTATCCTCAATTAGCAAATTAACCTTGGAATACTTTGTCTTGGAGGGTAGTGTTTAGCTTATGATCTCCAGGGGGTACAAATGAGGGACCCATAGAGGCTACATCTCTGATCATTTGTTTGAAATAAGAGGAACATGCCGCATGAAATAAGGTGGCATGAGAAAAACAGATTTTGGCAATGGAAGACTTTGTTGCATCCCTTGCTTGCACAATAAACATAGCTTCAATTGTCCTTGGCTTCTCACCACCACTAATCTTCTTCTTTCCTCTTGTGGCAATTTCACTAATACCATCTGTGGATGGAATAGGCATAAATGAGTGTGCACTTGCAAAAGAATGTGCCAGCATTGTCACACCTTGTTTCCTCATTTTTGCTTCCATGTGCAATCTATGAGCCTCTATCTTCTCATTCTCTTTTGTTTTTGGACAAACTTTAACCTTAAGGCCTATAACACCCAAAAAATGAGATTGAACCCTTGTGTAGCTGCCTCTAAACTCCTGCTTGCAAATGTGAGAAAAC
Organism: Thuja plicata; assembly: GCA_018584345.1. Lineage (NCBI taxonomy): Eukaryota > Viridiplantae > Streptophyta > Pinopsida > Cupressales > Cupressaceae > Thuja > Thuja plicata. The sequence continues at coordinate 2,435,840 of MU228494.1, read as the reverse complement.
CGAACCCTAGTCCCCCTTGAATTTTTTTCTTTTTTATCCATAGTTGCAACAATTTGGAGAAGAGGTTTTTATTTTATTTTATTTTTATTTTTATAGTTAAAGGGCCCTTTTGCATATTTCTCGAAGACTTTTGAAGGGCACTAAAATGGGCTTGTTTGCTGTCCACTTCCACCCTCAACATTTGCACTTGTATTTGTTTCAATTTCTTCCACTTCATTGTCAATATTACTATCATTCTCACTGCTGCACGTGTTTTTGAAATTTAATGCAACTTTAAACTGAAAAATTAAAAAAAAAAATCAATCATTTCATGCTTCAAACTTTGGAAATAAATTGAAAAAAATAAAATTAAAGGATAAATGAGTTACCTCTTTGAAGAAATTGCAGTCCCATCACTCTAGATTCAATCTTTTTTGCAGCTGCTCCTTCAATCCCTGCTAAAAGAAAGTTGTTGGTGAGAGGCAAATCAGCAGTGATGAAATGAAATAAAATGAACCCCTATTCCTCTTTTAGGGCGAGTTGGGATGTGGTGACACACTTAGAAAAAAAAGAAAGGTTTTTTCTTTTAAGGTCGGTTTAAAAAAAAAAACTAAATTTGGGCTTCACTCTGGGGATGTTTGACCATCCTTGGGACGGTCGAGGGATGTCAAAGATGTCTCTTGCCATCCCCATGATGACTGAACGTCCCTGGCGTGAAGCCCAAACGTCCTAGTCACATGGGACATCTAGAATTTTAAGCAGAATGGGGATGGCTTGGGGACATTTCCGAGGCATCCCCACATCCCTGGGATGTCCTGCAAGTGGGGATGGGTTAAAATACCTCAGGGATGTGTCCCTTGGTAGGCTTCCTTATTTGTGAAAAGTTGTATGAGTGGATCACTCCATCATTGAAACTGGTAAAATTTGAATGAATCTCAATATCCAATCCATGTAGGAAGTGGTCACAGATGAAAAATCATTCCATTGATTGTCTTTGTCTTTTATAAATCAGTGGTAACTGGTTGTTGATTGCGTCCATTCTTGAACTCCCCAACAAGCTGAGTTAATCAAATGCCTAGTCAATATTCAAGATGGTTGCCAATTATGGGAACAGATGTGGACTACCTGCATGTTATTTTCTATTATGTATGTATCAATATATGCATATTGTTGAATTCTCAAATCATAAATACTGGGATCTTCACCCACATTTGCACCTGCACTTAGTTAATTTTGTTCAACGCTAAAAAGTTTGTCTACAAACCTTAAACATCTATATTTCCATGAACTCGTTTGTATTTCATTACTTTGGTTGGTGTTTTTGGAAGATAACTGAAGAAAGCATAAGAAATAAGTCTGAAATTAGTGAAATCATTAAGCCTAAATAAATATTTCTTCTTTCAAACAGGGCTATGGTCTTACTGAAACTTGTGGCATTGCAACAATGATGCCCAGGGAAAGAAAAGATCACTTTGGTTCTTCAGGGACATTAGTTTCAGGTATTGAAGCAAAAATTGCCAGCCTAGAAATGGGGAAGCCTCTTCCTCCTAATCAGAGAGGAGAGATTTGGCTCCGTGGGTCTAATATCATGGCAGGTAGATGCATTGCAAACCTTTGATTCTTGCATATTTTATTTTATCTAATATCAAAATGAATGTAGGCAATCGTGATTTAGGATTTATCATCACTGCTAATTTGCCTCTCACGTACTTGACATTTCACCGTTTTCTGTGGAAATTGACTTTTGACTGTTGTTGGTGCTGTATTTGACCTCACTACACAGTTACATTCTGAGATATCTGGTAGAAATTTAATTCCTATTTCCCAGTGTCTGCATGAAGATTATGGCATATGTACATGCTTTTAAAGGTGCAATTTCACCATTATTGTTCAAGTCAATTTTGTTACTAAGAAATCATAATTTGGAATTGCAATATTTATTTCAATGTCTGTTATTGTTAGTATGATTTATTTGACAATCTCAATCTTAAGCAGTTGTATGTAAGAAAGGAGGTTTACATTTTTTCCCATTTCTTTGTGGTTCTTTTCCTGAATACCTTGATTATCTTGATTCACATCTGCAAGTAATATGATCTCTACTTTCTTCATAATTATAAAAACTGCATTTCTTGATAATCAAGTTGTAGATATAAATAGTTTTATGCGCTTTCTTGCAATGAATTTTCTCATATATATCATATGACGCTTTGCTCTGTTGAAAGCAGTCACGATTCATAACATTTTTCTTAATTTAATATCAACTCGAGGAGCAATCATAATACAAATTTAAAAATGAGATGTATAGCTATATTGAGGGCTACAGAGAGGAAATAGGACCTCTCCCTTTTTGTATGTCTGCAATTCCTCGCATTTTATGTTTTCCTTCATTTTGTTTTGGCCTTTTCCTTTCTTCACCTTAATATTCTTTTTCTAGTAATGTAATTGGACCTTAAATTTGCTATTGTGCTTATATTACACAAATTCACTTATTATGATTATTGAGTTCTCTTTATTTACCAATATCCTTTTTGGAGTCAATGTTGACCTTTGTGGTAGCTAGTAGACATGTTAGGAGATAAATTAGAGTGTTGAGGAATTGACAAGCTTCTTTACCCATCACTTGGGCAAAAAAATAAGGACTAGCTGTCATCTCTACATAACTCTTGCTGGTTGAGTTCCAGGACTAAGCAACAAAATTAGAATGAATCAAAAACACGTTTCCAACCCTGAACTTATACTAGTTGAGGCAACCAATTTTATTGATCTCTAACTCAACAAGCCATTGGCCAGATAATGTTGTGCTTTGAAAATTTGCTTTGTTGTTTAAACATTTTTCAGAAACTAGAAATAGATTTTGCTTTTCAATAATCTGTTAATTCCCTTTCCTCCTGTTTATCCATGTAACGACCCTTGTGAATATTCAAGATTTATCAAGTCATTGTTGGCTGTCAGTTGGATACCAAACCGATGATCTCCTTTCATCTATATTGGATTTTTTTGGTGTTGATATCACCAATCAAATTTTTTCAGCAATATATATTTACTATTTACCATTCAACATGATCACCAGAATTCATATGCACTACACTTGGAAATCCGTCCTCAAGGGAAGTATTGGTGAGAAATAAGGGCAGACCTTGCCGGATCCAGTGGATCACAGTTTTTGTTGGTAGTTAGAATAGCGTTTGCTTCTAGCCACATATTCCAGTATGCTTGATTAGCTGCAGCACATCTTGTTGTGTTCTTTGCTGCAATATAAGATCTGTTTTTTGTGGTCTGATTTTTTCTTTGAGGAATTGACTTTTGTTGGGCATGCCAAGATCTCCTATGTTCCAACAGAGGATGCACATCAGACTTCTTCGATGCTTCTATGAATGTTTCCTTTGCTGATTTCAAAATCAACCAATATTTACTCTTGAGTGTTGATCATCTCGATCTTGTACACCATTGTTGTATTCACCAACTTTTGAAGACAAATCTTTTGTTGTTACTCTTTTGATGCTTGTTGACTATTTTCAGCTATGAACATTGACTTTCTGTTGTTGCATAGACCAAAGCGCAGGAGATCAACATTTAACTGGTTCATTTTCAAGGTATTTTTACATCGTTTACTGTCTTATTACTGAATTTCATTTGTTAACCACCGATTTTTGTAATTTGAATGCAGAATTATATTAAAGGTAATTATTGTCCTTGATTTGGTAATGTATTATCTTATTTTCAGGAACAAATTTAATTTTTTAACTTACCTCAAAGGAATGATCCTGTAATCCCAAAACAGCAATGATAAATCTTTTGGGAAGATTTTTTCTACAATTGAGTGGTTTAGAACTTTAGACTTTAGATCTCTAACATGGTTGAATTTATTTATTTATTTTTTTCCTTTTTAATACCAGAAAACAAAAAAGTTTTTTCTACAATTGAGTGGTTTAGAACTTTAGACTTTAGATCTCTAACATGGTTGAATATATTTATTTATTTTTTTCCTCTTTAATACCAGAAAACAAAAAAGAAGCAAGTGACAAAATTAGACGAGTCTAAGCTGAAAGAATGTTGACCCTGAAGCAAGAAATAACAGCTTAGAAATATCCAAGGAAAACAGAAAATTTGCAATATAAAAGAGTTGCTTTCTTGAGAGAAGGTAGATTGACAAAGAAATGTCTAGGGAAACCAAGAGTCCTCTTCCTACACAGGATGGAAAGCTAAAAAGCTAGTTGACTATCATATGGTGACAAGACATTGCACAACAATGAATTCTAAGTTTTTCATCCTCAACGAAATTTTTTAGCACTATTCACACCCCAAATGGAAAAATATGAGACAATGTGCATAGAAAGATTCCAATAAATTCCCAATTTACATGAAATTTATTTGATCCGGATCTAGAAAAATATCTTGTCCATACATCAAGATGGATCACACAGTTTCACATTTGGAAAAGAAGAGTACAAAGACTTCTTGAAACCTCCTTCAAATTGGAAATGAAACTAACTTTGTGGAGGAAGATTACTCATAAAAAGCCAAAAAACCAATAAATATAATATTTGGTATCAAAGACATTATATGCATTAAATAAATATTGCCTCACGCGTCATTTATTATGTTTGAAAGAAAGACGAACTTTGAACAATTTGAAAGTGAACTTTCTATTGCAAAACTAGTTTCAAGACAAACTAAAGGTGTGAAAATGCTTGATTTCAATAAACATTGTATCTTTTGTCCATGTTTACAAAGGCAGATCCATAACTAATCCTAATGTAAGAACCCCCTTTGCGGATTCTTGTAAATACAAATTTTCTTCCTTGTTTATGTTTGTCTTGATGAATGAATGTGATATATATGCAATGTTTGATATGAAAATATAATGCAACAAATAAAAGATATTGCAATAATAATTTTCCAACTCAAATCTGAAATTGCATTGAAAATACACAGCTGAAAATTCCAGATTTGTATACCAGCTTGAATACTCAAAATTTCCATAAATTAACGACAACCCAGTTCATTAAATGACCCCTATTATCTAAAACAACAATACCTAGAAAATCTAGGAGTTACAATTAATGAACTCACAGGTAATACATATATGAAAACCCTATGAAAAGATGAAAAACAACAACAAATGAATTCTTAAAAAAATAAATGCTTGTAATCTGATTTATAATTGCAACAATAATATATTTAAGATCTGCAACTGATAAACCTTCGAAGTTTCGAACACATGCTCAAATCCTCATTCAAAATCTTCAAAACTTCACCAATTAAGCTCAAACATGGCTTCTGTATAAAGCCATTGCTGAATTGCACAATTAGTTGGATGTTTCACCAATTCAAAGTGTGCCTGTGTAGAATTCACAATTCCACCATGCTGAAATTCTTCAAACCCTTGTTTCTTCACTTCATCCAAATCAACAAAAGCAAATGCACAATAGAATGATTTGCTTTTTTGCACAAGCATTGCTTTTATAATAGCTTCTCTCACACACTTTTCACTAAAGAGCCTTCATCAATTAGAAGCCTTCATTGAATAACTTTGAATTAATAATAAATAACTCCAAAGCTAAAAGCTTCACGAAGACACTTTTCACTTAAACACTTAAAAGGCTTCTTCAACACACCTTTCACTTAAAAGCATTGCTTAAGACTTAGGATTATATTCCATGTGGATTAATGATTAATACCCCCACTAGTCGCCCAAAAGCAATTTAAAAACTTAAACTCAATATATACCACTGAAAGTGTCAATATTATCACCGACTGAATATAGCGCCTAGGTGCCTGCCAGAAATGGAAACCGCCAACACTAACTTACTAAAAATAGTAAATCGACTAACTAAGACCCTCAAATCTAGGCATTAGCTCACAAAGCTCGCGATGATGAGCTAACCTCTGCATATTCCTAGAACCTACTAAATTGGGGACATTACAACTAATTACCAGTACTCTCAACCTTATCCTTTTGTGAAACTTGAAATTGTTAGAAAACCACATTATTCACCTACTTTCCCTATTAGATCTTCAAAACAAGAGTTCCAATTGAAAACACATTTCAAAAAATTCCGAACTTCATTAAATTTATCACTTTGGTGATGTATGTATTTACAAAGGCTGTTTCATAACTAATTTTGAGTACACAATTTCTCATTCTATGCTTACTTGACACTTAAATTCATAAGAAGAGCATATGAATCCTTTATCACCTACATGACCAAAAATTAGTTTTGAGGAAACAATAGTGTGGGGAAAAGCCTGAATTCATTTAACTTCATCTCTTTTGTATGTTTTTACAAAGGTAGTGTTGTACCATAACAGAAAATCCATATAGAGCTATATTTTGAGTTACAATTTAATTGTCTTTTTTGTACATCAAATCTAAGTCCTTGTTTCTTACGTGTCAATGTTGTCATTTCCTTCTTAGCTAACATCTTTACAATGCATAAGAGAAGATTTTTCAAGCATTGTAGATGAGGTGGACATGTTAGGGAGATATAAGGAGAGGTAGTGAAGTGTAGGGGTAGGCACATGGACGTCAAATCTTCCAAGACATGTCTTGGCAAAGGAAAAAGGTACTTAAGGCAACTTCAAGTTAAGAAAGGGCTCATAGGGAGTTCGAGAAGTGTCAAAGGAAGAGAAAGTCATATTAGAGGCCCAAGATCACTAAAAAAGGCTTCCAAGAACCTTGAGCACGTTTCTAGGGAGTCATGTGTCATGTTGCAAGACAAGACTCAATTCAGTGATACAATGTAGTGAATGTACAATACATGCAATTTTGAATTTTGAAGAAAAAGTAACACTTAAGTGATTCAAAAAACATTTTTTCACTTAAAAGTTGAATGGAAAAACTCAACATCAAATTAGAACAAAAAACACTTTCACTTTCACCAGTAAATAACTAGAATGGAAAAATGTACTTTTTCACACTCAACTAGCTAGGGGTACATAGGAGGATACTTGTGTCAATTTGTCAAGAGAAAAACATAAAAAAGTGCACCAAGTCACCCAAGCGTACACCCAAAAGGGTTTGTGTCAAGTTTTAAAAGTGAAAATTATAACAAAAGTGCACTTAAGTCATCTATCCCACTCCTAGACCACTTAGTGTTATCATGTCAATAGCTTTTTAGAACAAAAATTGCTGTTCGAGGCTTCAATGTACTCCTAGATGATTAAATGCCATTGTGTCCACATTGAAACATAGCTAGAAGCGTATAACTCATGCTTATCATGCCCATAAAGGACCTAGTGTCACGCTGTCAATAAAAAATTAGACCAAAAGACGTCATCATGTCAATTGAAAAGTGTAAAGAATAAGTGAGTTACGCCCTCATGGAGCACTCAAGAAGGTCTTTTTGTCAAGATGCTAACTTGAAAATAGAAGACAAATTACCTTCAAGTGTCCTAGGCATGACTAAGGGGGTTAGATATTAGAGTGAAGCTCAAAAAGCACACTTTTCATATGCTAGAGTCAAGGTTTCATCTTTAGAGCACCAATGGGTGCCATTGAAGCAAGATTCCTCAACATTTTGTTGGTCGTTGACAACAAATCTCAGGCCTCATCATAGTTGCCCAAGGTTCAACACTTGTCTTCATCACAAATATGATCAGTTATAGAACACCAAGTTGCAAAAGTTTTTGAGGAAGGAATTCAATTCAAGGTACCAAGATTGGAATATGTTGTTTTATAATTTCTTTAGAGTTGTTGTGGGCAAAACGAAAGAGCTTCATCAAAATCACTATTAGGAACCTAGTATTAGATTAAATAATTTTATCTCAAGATATTTATAGCCTGTGCTATTTTTACTTGCCTTTTTTTTAGAAGATAACCATGTCCTTAAGTTCTAAGGTTTTTCTTTATGTTTAACAAGCAACTTCCTTTCCAATTCAAAGAAAGGTTTTACCTTACACACTATTTATTATTATACCGAAGGTGCAAATTAAAATGCTAAAAGGTAGTTTTGTAATTGTCTCTAAATACTACACGTTTCTTCACCTTATCCTTATTTGACATTTGAGCTTTCAAGAAGAGCACATGACTTATTATCACCTCCTAGACCAATATGTATACATGCATACCTACCTACACATAATATTTGTTATCAAATATAGTTTCATTCAACACCATTCCTTTTACATATCCATACCAAGGTATTTTTATGGCTGATGTTAAGTACTACATTTAATCACCTTGTCCATGTTTGACACTTCGTAAGGAATCTTTTTGATCATTGAAAAGTGTAGAATATAATAGAATCTCTAGTTGGCATTTACAACTTCAAGGGGGCAACCTCGTATTATAATAATACTCAAATGCTAAGTTTCCGGTTCAAGTTCGGGTTCAAGTTTGGGTTTGAAGAACTGGTTCGCTGGTACGGCAAAATTTTGAAAAGGGGTTTGGGTTCGTTAGTACAAAAACATATATATATATATATATATATATATATAGATATATGCAGCCTAGAAGCATGAGTTAAGATTAGAATGTCACATAGTATCATCAAAACATTTAAACAACAAAAAATAGTTATCATAGCATCATGAATCAATATCATGATCATACCATCATAGCATCATATACTTCAAGTTCAACATCAAATATTCAAAGCATTAAAATGTCAAGTGATAAATCATAACATCAAGTTCAAGTATCATTGTTTCAAGTTCAACTAATGGATTAAAAATTTATTAATATTCTTCTTCTTCATCATCATCATCTTCTTCTTCTTCATCATCTTCTTCTTCTTCATCTTCTTCTACATTGGCATTAGTTGATTCACAAACAATGCTAAGGGCAATGGGATCAGCTGCACCAATAACATTATTGGTGTCAAAATCTTCAAATTCAGCAAATGCAAGCTGAGAAGTGGATGCATCCAAGTCGGCAAGCGCTGCATTTATATCCCACATCTTCGTCTCCCCTTCTTTGTATTCTTTATTCTTGTGTGAGACGAGACGCAAGTTGCAATGCACATATACCAAGCTCTCCGCTCTTTTTGATTGCAACCTATTGCGCTTTACTAAGTGGATGAAAGAATACGTGCTCCAATTTCTTTTTGATGTAGATGGACTAGCAACCTATGAAGACAAGACAAAGTAAACAATTAAAATTAAATTATTAATCTTATAAAATAAAAATTACTAGCAATTTATGAAGACAAAGTAAACTAAATTTATTAAAATAAAACTTACTTGTGATATAATTTTGATTGCAAGGGGCTGCAACTTTTGGAATCTTTGGCCATGGAGGTACCACCAACTATGAGCATCCTTCCTAAACTGATGACGAAGAGCATCATTACTTAGACCTCTTGAATTTACAAATTCTATGAACTCATCTGTAATCAAATCTCGCACATCATCATCAGGAAAGTCTTTCAAATGCTGCCTTGTTCCCATCAGACACTTCTAAATCTCTATATGGTGGTAGCCTTCCTAGTAGATCAATACATTGGGTGCTATAATATTTTGGTGTCAATGCATAGGCAAGAAAATGTAGAGTGGTCATCTTGTTCCATCGTTCTACAACAATTGCTTGCAATTGTTTGAAGGTCTCCTCAGGATCTTGCTCTTTTCATTTACAATTTGCTTGATCTTCTCAAGCAGTGAGTCTATGCCATCACAGACCTTTCCAAGGCAAGGCCTATACATGTCAGTGTACCAAAGCATGCTCATAATGAGCTTAGTGAATTTAAGGAGATACTCCACACGTTCCCACCGTGAGTCATCCAATATCCTTTGCTTAATTTTGGTTTCCCTCTCAGTTTTGCTTTGCCTCCATATAGACCAATTATTGTTGATTACCATATTGCAAAGTGTCACTTTCACTTGCACAAGTCGTCTCAAGATGATTAAGTTTGATGCAAAATGGGTCTCAACAACCTGTAACAGAAATTAGAGCAAAAAGAATGCAACTATACTTTAAAAAATAATACAAATTACACAATTAAATTATGAAAATCAGAAATTGTAAAATACTAATTTTATTTTTTTAAATTAAATTACTACTTCAAGTTCAATGTTCACTTACCTTCAGTAACTCCAAATGTTAGAATAATCTGAAAATTCCTTGAGTCATGTGGTGGTTTGTGACGAACATCTGGATGTCCTCAACCTCTTCATACACCTATTTGATCCACCCAATTTTGTTTTCAATCTTTTGTAGCATAAGATTGAGTGAATGGACTGCGCAAGGTGTCCAAAAGATATGCTAATATTACTCTTCAACCAACAAACCAGCAACTCTACAATTCTTTGCGTTGTTCGTTATGACTTGGACAACGTTTCTAGCTCCCACTTGTTCATTGGCAGAGATGAGAATATCAACAATAAATGGTCCATCTTTTACTTTCCCCTCACAATCTACGGATCTCAAAAACATTGCCCCTTTAGGGGACACCACTATGACATTGATCAAGGGACGATTTCTTGCATCTTTCCACCCATTTGAAACAATCGATACCCCTGTCTCAATCCATGAATCCCTTATGGGCTTCAATGCATCATATTGGGCATGTTCCGTAAAGAATCGATTCGCCCATTAGAATAGTAGGGCTATCGAAACGGCTAGTTTAATTCCAAAGTATTGATCAATCCCTTTGACCTCTCTATCCAACAAGGTGGTTCGTACTCTCTCATAACCGGGGCCCTTATACCCTCTTGGAGCTTAATTGACACTTTTCAACATCTTCTAGTATGGGGAGCGAACAACACTAAAAGGCAACCCATTTTCATAGAAGCATCTTGCCACATCAATGTCGGCAATTTCCCGACTCTCATTTTTAAATGCAGTTTCCAATGGTCCCTTTCTTTTGTGTGTAACAGGTGCTTTAGTTTCAGTATCAGGGTCAGCTGAGGTAGTATAAAAGGGGTGGTCTTTTATCACAATATTTGTAGAGGGGGGCTACATTCTCTTTGATCTTTTTTTACTCCCAATGGTTGTATTTTGTTTACGTGCTTCTCTCTCTTCTACTGCTTCATGCTCCGCAATATATCTTAATATTATTTCATTTGGTATAGGTACATTTTTTTCCAGGGCATTTCATGACTTCTCTTCCAGGGATTCCACACAAATGGCCTACCACCCGATAATATGAACTATTCCTTTCTACATCACAACCCCGACATTTCCAACGGAATGCATCACCTCTTGGAAGGGCTCTTACAATATCAACATACTTCCACAAAGGAGAATAAGAATGGGGTTCTATTCTTTGTTCAGTATTGCCTACAGAGGAAGAGGTAGATGCCATTGTAGTTCCTTTTCCTCTGGAAATAAATTTTATACATATTCAATATAAAAAGAAGAATGAGAAATTCAAAAAAAATATAGGTAGATCTTATGGACAATGGAAAAAATTAAAAACTTAAACAAAAACAAAATCAAATGGAAAAAGAACTTACCGTTTCCACTCATTGTAAGCTTGCAAAGGTGTAGGAATGAGGCACAGACACTTAATGCAGATCCACAAATCAATCTTCCAACTCCTTGCACAACCAAACTCTTGCTCAATCACCTATTTCCTCCACCTCGAGAAAATAACCTATTTGCACACCACAAATGAAAGTTAGAAGCCAACATAAGTCTTTAGAATCCACTTTTTAGGGTTGTGGATGTCAAAAATTAATTAAATTTAAAAAAAAAAAAACTTGGCCGCTGACTTTGACCGCCTGTGGGACGAAGTTCGTCAGTGGTTCTTTGAAATTCTCCCGGGTCCGAACTAGGCGTGGTCTGGTTTGAACCACCCCCTGTGGGTCGGACCCTATCCGGACCCACAGGTGGACCAGACTAGAACCCAAGATCAATTCGTACCATGGCTGGTCCGGGGGCCTTAAGGGGCGAACTGGACATCTTAGCTTAAATGCTAAACACCCTTGAATACATAAATGTCCATTGTCAATTGTAAAAAAAAATTTGGTTACTTGCTACCTAATATAAGTAGGATTACAGAAAAGAAGAATTTAGAGAGGAGGAAAAACAAAAGAATAAGAGATAAGATAAGATAGAAGAAAGTAGGAGGTAGGATGTGGGGTATATGAAGTTATTATGAACTGCCCTCCCCTTGGAGAAAATCTTGACTTTAAGGCTTTGCTACTAAGTTGCCAATCCTGGTTCTGATTTAGATTCGGGTTCAGATTTGGGTTCCTGGACTTAGCAAAAATATTTTTTGGGCAGGTTCTGGTATCGCGAGTATATATATATATAGATGTATGTATATATATTCATAGATTCATACATGCAACATGTTCAAAGTTCATTCATTATTGGCTCAAAACTTCAAACATATAATAATAATAAGATGTTAGAAGTGTGATACTCATAAATCCATAATTGCCAATAAAATGGTGAAAAATGCTTGAGAGATGAATGAACAATCATCAAATGGCCAAATGCATGCTTTATGGTCGAAATTAGCGTTTTAGATGCTTTTTAGAGTAAAAAATAAATAAAAAATGGCATGTGGGGCCTGTTTTTGGGTGCCCGTGGATTCCTCTAGATTCCATCCGGGCATCCGGGTTCCCTGTGGCTTATGCAGAGCAGAACCCACAAGGAATTCGGATGCCCAGCCGGAATCCTGCCAGAATCCGGATAGAATCAGTACCAGCATCACACCGGAATCAAGATCCAGGCCTATATGCAGGGATCCGGTAACTTAGCTTTGCTAGTTTTAGACGTTGAGTGATGTACTCTAGCTCCTAATTGACATCCTTAGGTGAGGAATTCTTTAATTTATAAGGTACTCTGAAACAGCAGAACAACAAAGTTGACAAGTGCATTGGCCCAAATTATTTTTAGGTTCAATGAATAGCCTTCCTTCTTCATCCAAGACTAGTAGTTCAGATTGGATGGTAATATTTTGGCCAACCACTTTTTGAGAACTTCTCGAGAATTGAGGCATGTAAAACATGGTGTATATGGGTGGCGGGAGGTGACTCCGAGGCATATGAAACTTCAGCAATTTTGGACTATGTAATTTGGGATTAAGCTTTTATTTACCCTCAAGCTCAAGAGAAGATTGCTTTTAAAGTTGGAGTCTAAGATATGCCCAGTCTGCAACAGCAAAATATTGTTCAGTTGGATGTTGGTAAGCTTCTTGTTTCATATGGTTTTAAGGAAGTTTGAGATTATCCTTGAGAGCAACCAACAGAAAATTTGATGTCTGAAAGTGTTCAGTGAGGGCCTACACCTTGGAAGAAGCTAGAAGAATAATGCCAATTCTTGGCATATAATATCCATAGAGGGCCTCAACAGGAGTAATTTTGGTGGCCATTTGGTAGGTGCGCTTATAACAACACTATGCTAAAGTTAACTAATGAATCCATTGAGATTGCTTGTTTTTTGTAAAGCATCAAAGAAAACCCTCTAAACATTTGTTCATTGCCTTAGTTTGACCATTTGTCTGTCTATGGTAGGAAGAACTCATGGCAAGTTAATGCCTTGACATTGAAGAATTTCCTTCCAAAAATTATTGGTGATTATGGGATCCTGATCATGCACAATGATTTTTGGGAAGCCATGGAGTTTGTGAACATCTTGAAGAAAGATCTTTGCAACCTAACTCACCTTCAAGGTGCAGGAGATGGTTGAGAAATAGATGTATTTGGTGGCTTAGTTTACCACAACAAGGATTTCATCTTTGCCTTTGGAGCATGGGAATCCAATATAGGATCCTGTAATGCCACCTTAAAACCAGACTACATTTTTTTCAATGTCTTGGATTAAGATGAGATCTCATTTAATGGCTTATCAGGTATCTAACCTTTCCTTTGTTATTTGTTTTTGGTTTACAAGTCAGTTCTGAGGATCAAATAAAGAAACTTGCAACATGCGAAAATCATATTAATTATGATATTGTTATTAGGATTCAACTGTGTAGTTTTTGAGTAAAACTCATTGACACATGTAGATACACAGCTGTGTAGAGGGCAACAAATTCACGTTGGAAACAAATATTAGTGAGGACCTTCCAATTAGATGGCAGGCTCTTCCTATACTGTATTTTTGTGGGAGCTATCTTGGATGTCTGTAGTGGAACAAACTGAGACAAATTGTAAGATACAAGCAGTACCATTTCACAGTGAGGCAATGATAGCAGAAGGATCATTAGAGTGAAAGACCACTAGTCAAAACCAGTAGGTTATGGACACAATGTATAATTTGATAGGGTAAAGCAGATGCATCTCTCATGACTGAGCCTCACATTGTAATTGCTTTTAGTTAAAATGATATTGTGCACTGTTACACATACAAAGTTTATGTAGATATATATTTATGTGATTACGTAGAATCTGCTAAGTTACATAACTACCAGGATGAGTTGTCAGTGAGTGGTTGCTTCCAATTACTGTGCTCAATTATGTATACAAATGATACCAGCAATTTATATAGACATTCCAAGTTTATTTGCACTTTTATTTTCAAGGGTATCGTATAGAGCGTCAAGCAGGCCTTCTGAGTGTTGATACTGGAAAATAAGATTTTTTGGAGAGGGAATTTGGTGCTTGCAGGATTTTACTAGGCTGTGCTGTTTTACAGTTAGATCTTCATTGTTTTACAAAATAAATTTCCTTTAGCTTCAGTATTGTACACTTTCTTGTTGATTGGTAGATTATTCTATGGTTTTGAAGTTGTAAAATAATCTGTATACTTTGGACTACGTGGTTGCCAAAATCTGCATTAAGTTAAGGTGAGAATATTTGACCTTGTTTTATCTCTTGCCTGGCCCTTTGATTGCTTTTGTTTTTAACTTTCTACACAGTTTGAATGATCATTAGTAGGATGTATTCTGATGTATGTTCTATCATGTAGTGCTTTAAATGTGGACATGTAATGCCATAATTAATTTCACTTCTCCATGTCAAATTTGTCAAACTTTTGATCTAGACGGTAATAAGATGGGCTTGAGCCAGATTCATTGTTACTCAAATTTCTGTGGCAAATGAAAACGAGTTCCATGTATTGTTCAATACTACAGTAGCGTACCTTTTGATCCCTTGCTGTCTTCTCATTTCAAGAGCTACAGATGTCAAAGATTGGTAACTCGTTATATATGTGCAGAGCACTCTTGTCCTATTAGGTAGTTTATATGATTATTCATATGGCCAAATCTCTACGCACCAAAATAAGAAAATATAAACCTTTTTTCTAAACATATTTAATGCAGTTTCAGTATGAATAATGCCCATATTATTTAGAGTAAACCAGAATTCTGGAATAGCTTGGTTGTCACCTTTAATGTTGAAGAATTCTCCAAGAGCATTAAATAAAAAAATATCTAAGAAAATTTTCTGCAACTTGCAGGATACTTCAATAACCCAAGTGCAACTAAAGAGACAATGGACAGGGATGGTTGGTTGCATACGGGAGATCTAGGCTTCTTTGATGAGAGTGGAAATTTATATATTGTTGATCGCATCAAGGAACTAATCAAGAGTAAAGGATACCAGGTAAAGATAATATTTACGGATTTTACATTTTAATCATTTTCAAGTTTAAAAACTAGAAGACATTTAGCATTCAACTTGAAATTTTAGCATGCACATTAAATCATTGCTATAGGTTAGGTATCAAATAGATGATTTATTAATTAAAATAGAATGAACTTAAACAATCACTTTTCCCCCATCAATCTCTTTTAACCATAGATCAAAAAACTTCCTGAGTAAGCATTTAACTTGTGAGTTATTTTTCCAGCCAAGTAAATTGCAGGTTTACTCACTTAGCCAAGTTTTTGGTGAGTCTTGGTCAGTTGTCCCAAGGTAATGAATTTGAGGTTTTTTTTATTTTTTTTAAAAAAAAATTTAGTTTTCTGTCACTGAGTTCAAGTCAAAATTGGATTTATTGATTTTCTTTTTGGCAAGTGCAAATTTTGGAACCATGCTTTGAAGTTGATCTATAGAACAGATTGTGTCATTGCTTGAATGAGCATGGTATGCTATAGCATATCCAAGCCATCCAGAGCTGTTAGACCCTTGAGGAACTCAGACCTAGACCTATTTGAGCTGACCATGTGGGCGGGGATTAGTGAACCTGACAACTTGGCCATAAACTTACAAGCAAGCTGAAAATTCCATATACACAGAAGTAATTTGCTACAGGAGCCTCCTAAACTACATTGTATATGTGGTGAAAATTTAGGAAATTCTCTACTTTAAATTTTAAAAGCAAAGTTCCATGCAACTTGTATAGATAATTAAATAATCTCCATTAGCATGCTGGCTTAACTTTTTTAAGAAACTTTTATGAGTTAGTGGTCCCTTGATTTCTTTTTTCCTGCTTATTTTAAGTAATTAAAAAACTATGATCTTTTTTAAATTATCAAAATTTGGAAGTAGTTGAAGAGAAATATTAAGAGGGAAGACAAAATATACAGCCACGAGGTAAATATGATGTTAAGGAGTGGCTCAACAAGTCCAGCCCCCCTCTTCATTTACAATTGAAGTTTCAAATCCTATAGTATACCTATAGTTATTTAACATGTTAGGAGAGTATTCTAAAGTACGCCCTAAAAACAAACCTCCCTAAACACATTTGGTAACAAAATGTCTAGTTCCAAGGCAAAGTCAAAGGTGAAATCATTTAATATTGGACCCATGATTGTTATGTTATGTGCATGGGGATTTGTACTGTCTTTGCTGGGTATATTCTAGTTTAGGGCATAATTTAGAATCTTCTCCATTTAATAATGCCATACGGAGGATAGTTGCCACCATTTAATATTGGACCCTCAATGAGTTTAGCAAGATGTAAGCTTCCAAACTCAATGCGACTTTAAAAATGAACCTCACGGGGATCAGGGATGCCATTAGTGGCATTTATCTTTTGGCACAAGATTCAAATTCATGGCACACAACCAAATAGGCCTTCCTTAAGCTAGTACAACAAACCATCACTCATAGTAATATATAAAATAAAATAAAATAAAATGAAACAGGTGGACAAGCCTATTGACCAACCAATCAGGGCTGGGTCAAGGACCAGCGACCAATAAGTAGATAAAGTTGCTAGATTTAAGCCGGTGCAAACAAAATCAAACATGATCAATCATGGAAGGCCAACAATGCTAAAATGAGGTCTAGTTGAGCATGAAATTGTATAGGGATACAATTTACGATGCTACATTTAGCCCCCACTTTAGTGGGAGTATGAACATGTATTCATACTCTTGGTAAAGTAGAAAGTAGCATTATAAAACTTTCATCAAGATATCAAAGAGGCAAGTAACACCAAGCCCCCAAGGGACTTAGGATCTTATCAATCTAATATCAATGTAAATAGAGCAAAACATTAGTTAGAAAAGAGAGAGCATGACTATGTTGTCCTAGTAGGTTTATGTTTACTATGAGTCATGTAGAGAATTGATGCAAGGAGAGTCAAATAGTCTAGAAAGTTTTGTTGTGCTAGTGAACTCATCTTGAAAATCGGTGCAAAAGATTACAAAGGCATAGTTTACAAAGTAACCTGAAAAAAAAAACTGACTATGAAAATGAGTGTCGCAACGTGCACCAAACATGTTGTGGTGTGTGCATAAAGTGTAATAAAGAGTGGAGTGTATGCCCCCACGTTAAACCAATTGCATACACCTTACCAGGAGCAATTGCTTTAAGGTAGCATACATGCATCCAAAACACAAGTATGTTATCACAATGATATGTCCCCAAGCAAGGACAAGATCAAGGGCAATGGAGCACAAGACAAAAAAGAGAGCACATAAGGGGTCCACTAACTAGAGTTAGTATGCGCATTTGACAACTCATGTATATCAATTATAGTTGCAATTAATTGAGCTCATCCCCCAAAGGTAGTGGAACTACAAACACGATGGAAGAAGAGCACATAAGATGAATGACAAAAGTCTGTTTGGGTCAACATGGTAGAGACCAAAAAGAGAGACCTCGATGCTTTGAATCATCCCCAAGTAGAAAATACAAAAACATATTTATGACAATCGAACATGTACGATATAACATAGATACGACATATAGAAGAATTGAGATACAAATAGAGGAATGTTACAATAGATTCAGTCTCTTTATTAACTTGCGCCAATGGAGCAACACGGGTCATCCAAAGAGAGCTTAACATAACACAAAGACATATCAAGCAACACATCATAGGGGAAGCACATTACATGCAAGAAACACACAAAGGAGTCTACTGCACAAGTGAAGCTAATCAAGTAGTTCATCTGCCTCCCAAGCTTGCTTAAGACCACTTAGGGATGGTGGACAAGATGCAAGAGGAGCCATAGAAAGTATGGTAGATGGAGCTACTACGAGTTCCAAACAAGGACCATGCTCTAATGATGAGTCACTTTCTTTGTCACTAGGAGCTAGGATTAGTGCTTTTGAAAATCTTGAAGAAAGCTCATGATTAATTTTAATAACCTCATACATATCATCAGAATTGTTAGCATCAACATTTTTATCATCCATATCATCATCTAAATTAATCACAATAGGATCTCTATTAGTGCAAAGGAAATGAATAATCATTTTGCTTAGACACTTTTAACTTTTTGAGATGATCTTCCTCCCTTGGGCTAGGCAAAGGTTGGTCAAATGGGATCAAATCAACATTTGGTGTCTTAGGGGAGGAAATGGTTTGGGAAGCAAGTTCACTTGCCTTGGCATGACCTTTTCGTCGGTAGTCTCTCACACTACAATTTCTCTTTGTTTGACTTGACACTTGCAAAGGTTTGGAATCAATCAACATAGGCTCCTTATCTTCCTTTGAAAGGGACCTCACTAGATTGAGAAATGCAAGATGTTGAACATTTTCCTTTATAAGATGTAGGAGGAGGGAGTGAAACATATATAGGAGGAATAGCAGTTGTAGGAAGAATTCTAGGTCTAGGACGAGGAGGTGGAATATCCTTAGGTTTACTCAAGGCCAATATCTTTTCATGCTTGAATTTTTGATAAGATAAGAAAGGACATTTTCTCATGGTTTCAAAGGTTATGATTTTTGAGGCCATAAGAAGTTAAGGGTGAAGGGTCCACGTCTTGCTAATGGCTTATAAAGACTATGATTGCTCACAATAATACACCCATTGTGAGTTAGAAATTTATCTCTTCTTTATTTAATGCCTTAAAGTTTGATTACCATGACTTCATTTTTCCTTGTCTTTCACCATTTTAATTTAGAATTTCTCCTTTTTATCCAGGGGGATTCTTAAAGACAAGCTGGAAATTCATCTTAAAGGGGGCCGTATTCCTTAAGGGAAGCTGGAAATGTTAAGGATTAGTCCAAATTTAGGATTTTACATGGAAATGCAGTTAGTTTTCGATCAACTCCATGCTTCTCCTCTTGAAATTTCTTCCTCCATCATTAATCTTTTTCAACCTTAAATGAAGTTGTTACTTCATCCTTCATTTTACCTCAAAATGATCTTCTTCTAGGGCGGGTTTGAAGAGGTAAGCTGGAACTACTTGCAAGCAGGTCACATTTCCATTAGGTAGCTGGAAATGAGCAAAATTCTCCTCTCTTCACTGACACTTGAATTACTTATTTTTTGACTAAGGACTTAAATTTTTTTTGCTTGTTCCTCACTTAGCCATTTGACTTGAGTTTTCATTTCCACTTAGCATTTTTTGAATTTCATATTCAAGACCTTGATCCTTAACCCTTGACATCACCTTGCAACTTTAGCGACAACTTTACAATATTTTGACAACTTTTTACACTAAGTGAAATATTCATAGTTTCACCCTCAATTTCCCATTTTGGCAATCACAACTTTAACCTCCATACTTCTCTCACAAATCGATCAAAATTCCCTCCAGACTTGATGAGACACTATGGGCTTCCCAACTGCTAGGAGACTACAAGACCAAAATTACTATCAGGCTAGACAAAACCAACAAACACCCACGACAAACTAACCTAGCAAGCGGAAAAAAAGAGGGGGTCCCCATTTGCAATAGGGCATGTGTGTTTACAAAACAACAATATCCTGATGCAATTGTTGTGTAAAGAGATGTTCTTCAATAATAACATTCACCATACATAATGGATCAATGAGCAATCCTTGTTAGAGATCTCCTTTAATTTTTGCAGCAATGTATAGGGGTCCATCAGGTGCATCAATAGTTTCCCTTGAATCAAAGGTAATGTGAGGTTTAGGCTTAGGCTTATGTTTCTCAATAAGGTTCACAACATTATTGGCCTCATCATACATATCATTAGCATTCATGTAATCTGGCTCATTAGGCTCAACAACATTGGTGGAATGAGAAGGCAAGGGATTAGTAAGGATTTGCAAATTTTGATTGGGGATGGTACAAATTTATTTCCTTTGTCATTCACACCCTTCACAGTTATAGTGTTTGAATCAATAAGGTCTTGGTTCACATGTTTCAATCTAAAACACTTCTCAGTATCATGGCCGGTTTGACGATGGTAGTGGCGAAAGGCTTTAAGATCAAAAGAAGCTGGCAAGGGTTTGTAAGTATGTATAGGTTTGGCAGGAGGAAGCTTGATCACATTAGCATTAATCGATTTAAGCATGATATTGTGCAATGATTCATAATGAGTAAAATTACGACGTGTAAAGATTGATGATAAAGGGGTCACATCTGAGTTTTTGGCTGCCAATTGTGTATCAACATGATTTGAAGAGTTGTTATTGATCTTGATGAAACCTTTGTTTTGTTTATGGAACTTTTGAAACGATTGTTGAGCCCCATCATTCTTATCAACTAGAGCCATTGATAAAGAGGATTCAAATTGGCTCACTTGAAGATGATAATTATGAAGCATTACACACAATATGTAAAAGATGTAAAATTAGAAAACAAAATCTTATCTCTAATATCCTTTTGCAAATTAGAAATGAAAGTTCGTTGAACATCACCATCAGGCATAGGATAAGCAATTTGTGAACGCACATGTTTATATCTACCAATAAAATCAGTCACTTTTTTAACTCTTTGCTTACAATGTATCAAATCAGTAAAAGTAATTTGAGGACCAATGCTATTTTGGAATTGTCGTATGAATGCATTAGCCAATTTTGAAAAGAATCAATAGAATAAGGAGGCAAAGAGCAATACCATATGAAACAGACAATATCATGGGAAAGTGGGTTGGCTATATCCCATGTAGGAACATTGAACTTAGATTGGGTTAGGAAAGTCGATTGTTGTTGTAAGGATGAGACACTTCGAGCTAAATTGTTGATAGTGGCTTTGGTGGATGAATTGGTGTTGGACATGTTGGATTATGATGGAGGTGTAACATTGTCATAGATAGGTGGAGCATTGGAGTAGGAAGGTAAAACATTATGATAGGTGGGTAAAGGAGATGGTTGTGAAACAAATGGAAGGCTAACGAAAGGAGGTATGCAAGAGTATTGTTTGATGGGTTGTCCCCCATTACTAACATGTGTAGGATTGACATTTTGTGTAGAGGTAGCCATGATAGAAGATGTATATGTATTTACATTAGGCGATGATGTAGGCATAGGAATGAAATGTTCAACATGATTTGTAGGATTAGAATAGTTAAGGGCTTCAACACAACTTTTCATGGGCATAAGATTAGTATCAAAAATATGAGCAATGCCACGCAACACTTCAGTACCATGTTCATCACTTTGAATCGTTCTCCTCAACCCTTCAATCAAGGGGATTGCTCACTACTTGAGTGTTCTTGACCCATCCATTGTTGAAGCCTATCGAACTCATGGTCAAGCTTCCCCAATTGGTCACTTCTTACTCGAGTTTAGGAGTCATCCTCATCATGAGAAGTGTGAGAGGAATGGTTCTACACAATCTTAGGTATATGATGTGTTGGAATAGAGGATTTACCCAAATTTCCATGGAATAGGTTAGTCAACTCAGGCTCAATACCCTTGGTATTCAAATTTTGGGAAGCCATAAGTCTATAACTTCTTCTCACAAGGATATTGGATGTAGGACAAAGGGTCATGAAGCTCATGCACAAAGTAAGAAATGAGTAAACAATGCAAATTTCTAATTCGATTGACCAATTAACCATTGCATAATTGAAATTATTTAGAAATGACTGCAAATTTGAATTAATTAAGTGCATAAAAATAAGATCTAAACATGAAAATCAGAAGTAAGGAAGATGTAAAATGTGTCAAGTTCACCAAAATGTAATGGTGTTTAAGGAATAGGGTGTATGTGTTCACTAGCTTATGCGAACTAGGAACTAAACCTATTTCCCTCTTCTTGATTACATTAAGGAGAGTGGATCCACTTGGCTCAACCTTTAATCTGATCAAAAAGGACTGGGCACAATGTGGATCCAACAGTTCTTGTTTGAATCGAAAATGGCTATGGACAAATGTAAGTTGAAAGCTAGATATAGGGCCAAAGATGAGAAATCGGGGTTTTTTAACATACATAGTAAAACTCAAAACAAATATGCAGACTAGGGTTACAGATCTGGAAAGAATAGACAAAGGGGAACCTGTGTCTAAGATTTAGGCTGAAATTAGGAGGTAAATGTTGGTTGGGGCGACCTTGACCCAAGAGTGTTGGGTGCGGATTAAACTTGTGTTTCTGGGATCAAGATACTGCTTAGAACCTTCCGCAAAGATTTTGACAAAAAAGTGTTGGACACTGTTGAGAGGGATGACGTTGACCCTGCTTTTTTTGGATTTGTGAAAGCTCAATTTGTAAGCTTCTATTTGCTCTGTTTGATTCCAAATCTGTGTCTTCAGATCCTATCATCTACACATGCAAAAGAGAGAAATTGTTGGGTTGATAAGGGTTTGCCTAGGTCAAACCCCAGTTTTGGAATTAACCTTGAAATTGAATTAAAATGTAATCAAATTGAAAGTGTCCTTTGAAGGAGCAAAGGCTAGATCTGAAATTAAAATTCTTGAATGAAATGTTATACCTTAATGAGTTTCCTTTGTGTTGCAATTTAAAAAAAAAGGTTAATGTTGACTTGCATAATTGACTTTATAATTGCTTGATCATGGATGCCATCTTGAATGCTTGAGATCTGAACTTTACTTCTTCAATGCCTTGATAATGCTTGATTGCTTGCTCAATGAATTTGAGATGTAGATGAGATAGGGTGTGAACATGATATGAGATGTGTGTGATGTCTCAAATGAGGGGCGAGGCTTTCTTTTATACCTCTCCTCATGAAACGTATTTGAATTTGTGAAGCAGACTGACACGGAGCAGGAATTCTCTTCCATGCAATCTAACCATTGGAGGGTCTAAAATTGTACCCTTTTTAGGAAGGTCAAGGGTGCCCTAGGCACCATTGACTAGCCAATTAGGGCTAGGTCAAAGACTAGCAACCAATAAGTAGATAAAGTTGCCAGATTTAAGCCAATGAGAAGAATCAAACTTGATCAAGCATGGAAGGTTGGAAATGCTAAAATGAGGCCTAGGTGAGAATGGAATTGTATATAAATGCTATTTACAATGCTATATGTATAATTGGGTGCATAAAAAATTTAAAATGTATTTACTCTAGTTTCATTTAGCCCAAAATTGCACAACTTGTTCAAATTGGAAAGAAAGTCAATACAACTTAATAATGTGAGAATGGTAAGGTTAATTTTATTTTAAAAAGCACCTATGATAGAATTTCGATCACAAGAGGATGGAGGAACATATAACTTTGCCCATGGATGTAGCAACATGTATATGCTTTCGTCTTGTTTTGTTTTAAAGAGGACATACTATGATCTTGTGATGAGATGGACTTGCCATACTCGGTCCTAACATTATCCACCACATCTAGATTTGAGAAGATTATTCGGAATATTTTCTCATAGCCTCTAGAAACTTCATCATTTCTATATGGTGTCATTTGCCTAGGAAAAGAAAGTATATTTACTATTATATTTGGGAGATAATTCATATGCAAGGTGGTCATTCTATTCCAATGGTCAAGAATGATTCTCTCCACCCTTTGGAAAACTTTTTCTTCAATCATTCTCTATTTCTATTATGGCCTTTATTTTTCTAACATGGACTCTATGAATCATAGATTTTAATCAAGCATGACCGATTTGTATCAACAAACCTAATCATACTCATGATGAGCTTGATAGAACTCAAGATCTAATCCACACAAGCTTATCAATCATCATTGAGGATCAATGATTTGATGTTTTGGGCCCTCTTTGAATTTGATTGCCTTTATGCACTCTATTGGTTGCTAATAACTATGGTGCTCAACACGTTTCACACCTTGGAAATTGTCTCAAAATGGTTTAGTGATGTAAATCGAATTTTTGCAACTTAATGTTGTGTAAAAATAAATCAATATTAGATAAAAATATAAAAAAAGTAAATGTCGTGAATTAAATTTCAAATAAATATTGAAATTTCTTAAATTTACCTTCAATTGCTCCAAATTGAAAAAAGTCCTAAAGATGCCTTGTGATGTGCTATTTTGTCATGAAAATTTGAATCTTCTCACCCTTGGTGTATATTGTTTTCATCCATTCTATATGAGTTCCAATTTTTGTATCACCAAGTTTAAGGACTGTATAGTACATGTTGTCTAAAAATATGCTTGTACCTTTCCTCAACAAAGCACCTATTGCCCTATAAACTTTTGCATTGTTTACTATGACTTGGACAACATTCTTAGCACCCGCCATCTCTATGGGCTCAGGATTTAGCAAGTGAAATATGCATCCCTGACATGTCCCTTCACAATTAAATCCCTTAAAAAACATTGCCTGTTTAGGGGATACTACAATGACATTTATTAAAGGCTAGTTTTTGCAATCTTTGCATCCATTAGAAGTGGACACACCTATTCCAAACCATGAATCCTATTAAGTGATGCACACCTTCTCATACCTAGAACTTGTGTAAACCAAAGATGTTTGACTGATTTTTGTCACCGTTACTTGCCAATATGGTGATCTCATTAGGTTGAAAAGAAGACCATTGGTGTACATACAACATGCCATGTATTCATCTACATTGTCTTGCACCTCATTTTGAAATGCCTTGTCTTAAGATGTCTGTTGTGGGAAGAAAGAGAGGGATCTTCATTTTGGATAGGTAGTATCTCCAAGAAAGCATGTGGAACAACCATTATTGAAGGAGGCCATGTAGGTGGCCTCCTTAATCCTTTCTTTTCTAAAGTAAAAGATTATAATTTACTCTCTTCACAGCTTCAATTTCTTATTCTTTAATGTATGTCATAATTTATTCCTTTGACAACCCTTCTTGTTTGATTCTTGAAAAAATCTAATTCCATTGCCAATCATAGCACACAAGTGGGCTCTCATTTGATTATACTAGCTCATACTAGATCAATAATTGATCACATTTCCAAGAAAAAGTCCAATCTCCTGGAAGTTGTTAGATCATTGTAACACATTTTTATAGAGGAGATGCTTGATATTATTTGAATTGTGTATTTGCATATAGGGCTCACTAAACTTGAACTTGTAGCCATTTTAAATGGATTATATTATAAGAAAAACATGCACAAAAAACATTCAAATGTTTTTTTAAAAATCTAATAAATTTGAAAAAAAATATTTTAAAACTTGATATTTTTTTTCACAAAATACTTACCTTTGATTAATAAATGTCCTTAGTGAAAGCTAGATCCCTCCCCAAGCATTAGGCAAACGTTTTTGGCACCTTTGCAACCCTTAACCTCTAAGAATTATTTACAAGCTTAAAAAATGCAAAATTGACAAGTTTCAATGATTGCGGATGTTTGTATGGGCTTGTGTTTGCGAATTGAATCATTTACAAGTGTTTTGGGGTGCTTTTAGGTTTTCACTCACATTGTAGGGTTGAAAATGCATATTTTATATTTAAAAAAGACCAGACTTGATTTTTGATATTCTTTTTTTTTTAAATAACACTTTTGGCCTATGTGTTGTCTTCAATTTTGCATTCACAAATTGGACAACCCTATGCAATTTTCTTATGGATTGGTAGGTGTTTCCTCTAAGGTTTGGTGTCCTTAATGATCTTTGTCTAAGGCAATTAGTCATCCCTTGATATGACTTGGATTTTACGTCTCAAGAGCATTGATTTTTGAAGGTTTTCGTCAAGTTAATCACCATATTGCTTGTCAAAATGAGTTTTTCTTCTCTGCCTACAAGCACTTGATTTTTGGCAACCTTCAAGTCTTTTCTTCATTTTTATTGGGTTTGTGTTTTGATTTTAGTCTTGATTTTGCCCTAGGATTGTAGCATTTTTTATTCCGCTCGTTTCGAGGTATCTTAGGCCTCAAACAGAGTTGGTAAGCTCAAGTTATTAAGGAATTAAGCGATTTGCAGGTGGGATTTTTCGATTTGACTGCATATCCTTGTTCTTTAATTGATTTTCTCAAAAAGTGGGTTTTTTATTGGTAATTATATGGAATAATAAGTGTCATTTACATGTAAACTGGATTTAAAACTCCATTTTAAAATTTCACCTCGTTTCGATGAGTTTTACATATAGTTTTTATTGAAGGTGGACTTTTTAAGTCTCTTTACAAATTTATCATTAAAACTATAAGTTACATGTAAAGTTGTATGCATTAGTGGGGGTTTTGATTAAAATTGCATAAACATATGCTTTACATAGAAGCATGCAAGTTATTTTTAAAATCCCTCCTTTAATCTATACAATCCATGAAAGCATGGTGGCATTTTTTGAGTCTATTGCATGTTTTAAAACAAACAAGTCATGTATATGTTTTACCTTTCAAAAAGTCCGTCATAAGCCTTAAGTGGCAATTTTTAAAGCCTTTGCACATTGTTTATACATGCGTTTGGCCAAGAAAAAGCCGTCTACACCCATAGTGGTGATTTTAGAATTATTTGCAGGTCTTTACATCCCCAAAGTTCATGCGTTTTACTTCTAAAAACTCGTTTTAACTCTAAAGTGGTGATTTTTTGTGAATATACATATGATTTAACATATGTAAAGCATTATAAAAAGTGCGTTTTCATTCAAGGCCAATGACGGTGGTGATTTCTTGCCACATTACATGTCTTTAATACATGTAATTGCACCCTAAAATCACATCTATTTGCTGTGTTTTTATTCCATAACATTGAGGGGCGATTTTTATCGTCATTGCATGTGGTGTTATGCATATTTGAAGCTGCATTTGCCTTAATGTATTTTGCATCTAAAAACACGTTTTTGGGTTTAAACAGCAAAAAACGTTGGATTTGGGGCATGCAAATGAAGATATAAAGCCCGTTTTTGGAGCTGGAAGTACAAAAACGTCATTAAAGTGACTGGTATTTTCATTTTAAAGCCTATTTTTGGGGCTGGAAGTTCAAAAACGGCTCAAGTATTACATGTTTTGGGCTGTCTAAAACCTGTTTTTGGCATTCTCAAGCAAAAACGCCTTTATCAAGGGCTGCATTTTGGATTCCAAAGCCAGTTTTGAGCATTTTTAAGCAAAAACAGCAGCTAGGGCATCAAATTCGCGGGTTTGAAGAAGTCTTTCAGTTGCTATTTTCTTGCATTATTGATCTCCATTATGGACATTTGTCAAGAACATCATCTTGACTCGTTACATGCAATTAATTAGTAAGAAGAATTGATTGAAGTCTTTGTCTTTGTCTTTCTTCTTCATCTCACAAGAAGTAAATTTTTATTTTTCTTGTTTTCTTTTTGTGTTTTTATTTTTATTTTTTATAAATGCAAGTCTTTCATTTCATTTTCAGATTTGCATGTGTTTAGTGTGTTTTATTCTTCTTCTATCTTCTGTCTCTATTTCTCTAAGTTGCATATGCAAGTACCTCATCTTACTTGCATATGCAGTTGGGATTTAAAACCCCGTTCTATGATTGGAGTATACAAGAAAAGAAAGCTCATTATTACACCATGCAAATGCATTTCAAAAACCCACTTTCATGCATTCCATGTTCCCTATATGTACTTATTCCACCACTGCCATGTGACTTAAACTTCATGTTGGTAGTTGCTTGTTGGTTCATTTGTAATGGAAATTCAAAAATCCATTATAAGTAGACACCATACCATATATCTTTCACGCATTTTCATCTCATTTTCTTTCTCCAAACTTGCTGTCCGCATACGTGCAGTGCCTCCAGAAAACCCCATTTTTTAGTTTTTCCCTCATTTAAAGAGCTGACTTTGCCCAAAATCCATTGCCTTTTGCTGCTCAAAGGCCTTCCACTCATATCCTATACGCATACTCTTCCAGATCTGCAAAGTTCTAGCTTGAAAGACCATGTTATGGCCTTTTCTGGTAACTAAAGAATGACAACATAATGGAGCCATTCAAAGAAAGAGATGAGCGACGAAACAATGAGCATATAGAAAGTTTTCAAGAGCGATTTCAAGCAAGCGATTGGTTGATGCCATCAATACAAAACAATCAAGGATGCAGATTCATATTCGGGTTCGAGATGCTTTCACCAACCAGAACACATCAATCATGCAACATCCAGTAGCAACATGAAGACTGATAAAGGATGATGTAATAGATGTCGTGTCTTGTCAGACACTTAGAAAATTTTCATCATGTATTTGTAATTTGTATTTGACAGATTACGTGTAATGTAAAAACAAGATGTAATTGCATGTGATAGTATCAAGTGCAAAGATGTTCCATGTAATCATGTTGCAAGTGCTTTAAGCCCTGTAGCATTGAATAAGTCAAAGTTAGTTAGTTAGAGAATAAGTCAAGGTGGTTAAGGGTTTTCCCCTTCTTTCTCCACCTTTCTCTCTCCTCTTTTCTTATATAAAGGAGGGAGCTCATTGTAAATAATGATCTTTGGTGTGTTAAGAAAGTTATACTTGAATCTCTTGTATTTTGAAAACTTTGAGTTTCATTGTGCAAAGTTATTGAATTGAATAGAAGGAACAAGGATTCACAAACTTTGTGTTGTCAATCTGGAAATCAATGAGTGTATTCTTAAGTTACATTTGTTGATCATTTCTCAAATCAATTGATAGTTATCTTGTGTGTATCATTTGAGCGCTTTAATCCAAGTTTTTTGAAGACTTTGTGCTTCACGAGTAAGGATTAATATAGATAGAAGTGGCTGTAATAACTTAAAGCTGAAAACTTTGGGCTTCAATGATAAGTGTCTTTGTTAAGAAAGAGGATATTCGGTGAAAGACTTTGTGTTTTCCTAGCTATCCTATTTTCAGAATCATCTTTCGAAGTAAGTACAGGAGACTTTGTGTTCTTGTATTTGTTTCAATTTATTATAAGTAAATTGTTGTCTTAAGTGTTGTTCTTACGTCAACCGTCAAGCCACCGATATTATCGTAGCAATAGGAATTGTTTGTATTTCAGTATAGTTTCCATTGAAGCCACCTATGCTAAGAAGGGAGCCTCCCCTATTGCTGAGAGGAGAAAGAAATTTCGCACACTGCCGTCTAAAGTTCCAATTTTGCCAAGTTGTAGTCTTAGTTACTTGCAAAATTTTTAGCCAACACTATGCATTCTCTCAAGTGTTATTAGACGCAACCTAGGTTCAGCTAGGGCATAATCTTATCACCCTACGTACCTTGTGGATAATTCTGACATGTACTCACAAGGTACCTAGGGTTGTAAGGCTGCACCATGTCTATTCCATTTGTTGACTGATGCCTATTTTTGACCCAAAATTGGTTTGGTCAAGTGGCGATGGAGAAATGGGAGGTCGACTACTCACTTCCTTTGGTGTTGGTGTTTACACTTATGATATTGTAGCGCTTTGATGCATAAGCCAATTGGTGCCCTATATGTACTTCATGTGTAGAGTGCAACAATGTAAGACCTATGAATGTTGTACTTGATTTATAGAGAACCTCTAGGATTTAAAGGTTGGTTCCTTGAATTATTTTCAACAAGGCTTTCACTAATCACTTGCAAGAGGAAAAGGGAAAAAGGATAGAATGCACAAAAATAAAATCCTAATTTTAAAGGGTGACCTGTCAAGAAAAGGATGATTCCTCTACCTATCATTGGAATAAGATTAACCAAATAGACAATTGTCTTGTAGATAGCCAAATTAAGCAATATAGAAATATATTATCTCTCACACAACCCAAAACTAGGACAAAGAGAAAGTAGTCAAAACTCCTTACATTGACGCTCATTAAGTGACACAAATCAGCACAAAAAAAAATGCGTGATGCCCTAGACACATGTACATGGTCTAGATTGTAAGCTTGTAATGTCCCCATTTTGGCTGACATCATTTTGCGTGCCGGATCAGTCTATCACGGACTCTCGTAGACTGGTGGTTGTGATGAGAGAGTCATTCTGGCGTATATTTGGGAATTTGGTGGCTTAATATGCTCTTGGAGATATTATTTTATTTATATTTTATCATTGTGTTATGCGGGGCCCACATGTTATAATTTTAAGTTGAGATTGCACTTTTATTTTATAAAGTTATTTTATTAATAAAGTGCATTATAATTGGATGCTTCTAGAAGTTCTTAGCAACTTCTTAGGAAAGTAAATAAATAGAGGGCTTGGGCATTCATTTTGACAAGCTGATTTGAGGATTCTACTTCTTTTCCATATTGGAGCAATTTGTAGTCATTTGGTTTGCAAATTTTCACTAGATCTTTGGGAACGATAACTCCCTTGGATTAGCATAACTGAGGAAGTGAAATATCTTCTGAAGGGTTGCTCATTGGAGATGGTAGTTAGCCATTTCATGTTGGATTCATCTG
>MU228494.1:2392791-2404716 GCA_018584345.1 Thuja plicata | reverse complement strand
TCAGTCACTGTCACACTTGCGTATTGTAATCAGATTTGAAGGTTCATAAATCATTGGGCATTGTTGGTCATTAGAATACTATCTTTGTCATTGTAATTTCTTGGTGCCAAACCATTGATATTCTGAAAATTGTTATAGAAGTCAGCACTTGCATTGATTGCATTTCATTACATTTTGGCATTGTTATATCAATTGTACTTGGTGGATTTGTTGCTCAACAAACTTAACCTTGAAACACTACATCTCAAACAAACAGTTCAGTTGCATGCCAAGTGTTTGACGAATTGTCACAGTACTAGTATGATGTTGATAAGTTTACAATTGAATTTACCACTCAATCTCTAACAAACTATAGCTATAGAAATGGAAGTGATGATTTCTTTCAAAGAAGCTATTTTGGAAGGACTGCTTGGGACTCTCGAATAGGCAAGGATGATGCTCCTCTAGTTGTTAGGTATTGATCTCGATAGTTAATTGAATGACATGCTAGCAAATAAGATTATAAAAAAGAAGGGATATTTGGCAAGATAATACTAGATCAATTGGTTCTAGTCTAGTTGAGTCTTGAACTACCTTTCAAATTGTTGCCTTCTCTAGATTTGAAATTGGATTTGTTGGGGCATAAACTTATTGTTTACATGTTATAGATTGTTTAGTTCCATGTCTAGTCCCGTGCTTAATTTACTAAAAACTAGTAGATGATGCTATAGGTGCAAAGGCATAAGGAATTTGGTAGATTTAGATCCAATGCCAATAGTCACATGTCGAGATGTAGTGGTTATTTTGGATCCATATGCAATTGGCTAAGTGAAAGGACCATCAATAGCACCAAGAACATGAGATAGAGACAAAGACAAGAGATTATATAGTGGATTTGATAATAGCAATAAAGGATACATCTTCACCAAGTCAAGATCCAATTGTTTTTCAACCAATTATAGCTCAAGATTAAGTTGCATTCAAGGGACAAATTTATTCCATCTTCACTTATCTAGTCCAAGACCCTTTAAGAGGTTGAAGTGCAGTTTTCATTATTGGAGAGGCATAACCCCCATTAGTTCCATACCTAGGTGACCCTTACGCATTGAAGCAAACCATATAGAAAAGATGGTAGCTAATGATTCAGTTGATCTACTAGTTTATCTTGAACAAGTGAATGGTCTCACTTTCCTACCATCAATATATCTAGCACCTATTTCAATTTGAGAAGCATACCCCAATCCATAACTTGAGCAAGCATAAGTACCATAGAAGTTTATCCTTTTGACCACCTTTTGTATTTCAACTACCTATAGAAGTAGGGTGGTGTAGTGGCACTCATAGTTTAATCTATTAAACTATTGCTAGTGGTATCCCTTTCTATCCTAGCTTCCTACTCACCATCTCATCCATTTCTTCCATTTAAACAATAAGCATCCTTGCCAATTAGAGATAGAGCAGATCTAAATGATAGAGCAAGTTGGCTAAGCATGTTCTAGCCTATTACTACTTTAGCTTTCTTCATCTAAGAGATTCAATCTTTTAATTATCCTCCTCCATGGATCAGAGACCATGTTTTCCATCACCTTACGTAGCTTCTTGAACACATCAACTGCTTTGGAAGTATCCTTGAATGAAACTAAAAGTGGAAGAGTTAGTTGTTCATTTCAAATTCTTTTGTTTTTTCTAGTTGGGAGGAAATATCACTTTGCAACAAATGATGGTTGCAAACTTCCCTAGTAGTTATGAAACCATTGTGGCAGTTTCAAAAACCATCCCATGTGTGGAATAAATAGTTTTGAAACTGCCCACTATACAGAACGATCGATTTCATAAAATTAAGTTAGGATTGTTTCTTTTCTTTTAACTTGTTGAAGTGTCTCCCTTTGACAGCGAGCTTTTCTCCAAGATCCAGCACTAATTGCACCTCTCTTTTTAAAGAGTTTTTGGGCCCACAAAAACTTACAAGATAAAGGAAATTTCTACCACCATCTTTGAAAGCTCTATTACAATTTATTCAAATAAACTCCCTCACATGCCCAATCATGTACCTTGAGGTAGAAGGTAGTAGTGATTTAGTGTCACAAGGTAGAAGTGATGCTCTATTTTGCATTTGATTGGAACACAACCACCTCACATCTCTGTTAATGATGCTCAACACAAGAAGCATTGCTAGGTAGAAGATGGTGATGTTGTATCATATATTGAAACCCAAATTTGTGTCTTCCAATGAACAACTCAATTGTTTCCACTTCAACCCCATGCATTGCATACATTTGTGCTATAGTGATTGTCATGAAACATGCTCTAATATAACTTGTTGCCATGAGTAATTCCCAATGTTCAACCAAGCTTTTGGGATGGGGATGACAATAAATGATGGGACATGTTTCAGAGATGGTAGGGGCCTTTCTTTAGGGAACACCGATAAAAAAATAAGGGAAATTTTAAGTTATAGAAAACTCCAAACACTCATATGTTAAGGTATTCATCATATTCATCATACAATTCAATTCAAGAGTCAACACACAAATTAGCAATATCTTATCATTTGTTTTTGGATCTGAAAGGCTACAACTATGAAATGTAGACAACTAACTTCCACAATCTTTTCCCATAAAATCCCATTAGTATGTGGCTTAGCAGATTTAGTCTACAAATTTTAGTATCCCCCATTCCTTCGGTCAATTGTTTATTAGTTTTTGAAGTTGTGAAATTGTGCACCACCAAAATTAGGTATTTTTTTCTAAGTATCCCTGTCTTTATGTAAGTGGCATCCTCATTAACTCTTTTGTTTTATTGTTGTACCAATGGTTTTATATCAGATTTTGATCCAAATCCCACTAGTGTTTGTGCAACACCTCTTATGTGTGCCTTCATATTGAAAACTCTAATGAAAATTGCTGCTATAAGTGAAGGCATGGTGATTCTGCTATGAAATTTTCTAAGCATTTCCGTTGTTTTCTTTTGTACTGAAAGCATTGTTGAAAATTGCAATTGCATTGCTAATGAGTTGTGGGAGATGATCCAACTTCTACTTCATATGTGCTATCATAGTCTCATACAAATCCTCAAACGTTTCAATACATGTGAACTAAGTGAGTGATTGTGTTTTGCAACGCTTTTCTAAGTGGGGATGGCTGTCTATCTTTGTAGTTTACTATCATTTTTGGAACAAATCCCTAAAGATGTAGGGATTAGGAGATGATTTGGGGACATTTCCAAGGTATTCCCACATACCCCAAACATCTCAAGTATAGAGAAACTCAAAAAAGTCTTGGGCATGCATTCCTAAGAACACAGGTGACCTCCCTTGTATTTGAAGTTTGTTTTACAATGCCATGAAAGATACTACGAAGGGGCCCTTCCATACATTTTTAGAATATTTACAATGAATTTGAAAAGAGTCATCTTCCTACAAGTATGTGCATGCTGCAATTGTGATAAGAATTTGTGCACAATACAGTAATGAAAACTCGTCATTGTTATGCTCTTGGATGTCATTATGCTTATCTAGGATAGGTGTCTTCCTTACATTGCCACAGAATGGAAGTATGTATGCTCACAACACCCAATGTATCATAGTGTTGTCAATGCTCATACAAAGTAGTATAGATGATTACAACACCCGGAAAAAATGTAATGGTTCTATCCATGGTACACAAATTGTTGATCTTGCTAGAAGTCTTATGTCCTCATACAATCAATGAAAATTTACATGCCCACAACACCCTAGTTTGCTTCATATTGCTTCCCATGCTCAGTAAAAGGAAATTTACATGCTTACAACACCCACACATATGTCATAGTGTTGCCCATGCTCAATTAAAGGAAGTATACATGCTTACAACATCCAAAAACGCATCATGGTGTTGTCCATGTTACCAATTTCTGGTTTACTCCTCTTTTCCCCTACTCTCTCTTAAAATTGGAACAAAACTGCACTTGAACAATAAATTGCC
The DNA here is from genome assembly GCA_018584345.1 of Thuja plicata. Lineage (NCBI taxonomy): Eukaryota > Viridiplantae > Streptophyta > Pinopsida > Cupressales > Cupressaceae > Thuja > Thuja plicata. Next base: position 2,400,775 of record MU228494.1, on the reverse strand, counting down.
ATAAACATACGTGTCTACAACTCTAAAATTGCTTCCATCAAGTCATCCATGTTTTCAGAAAAAATCTTATCTGGCTAGAAGACTCTAACATTCATGTTACAAGCATCACATTGCCCTTTCTTGCTTTCAAACAATGTCAAGTGGATGTGACATCTGTTAACAATTTGCAAAAAATGTGAAGGCTGAAATTTTACCCATTATTTCATACATTTTTTCTTGTCCTTCTCTTGTTTCTTAGGTAGACTTTTTTAGCACACTCACCCATAGTGGGTGCAATATACTCCTTGCTTTCTCTACAAGTGGAGTTAGCAACTTGAACACAACTCAATACATAAGAAATCATTGAGTGCAAATCAAATGCCTCTATAGTTGAAAGCAGCTCATCATTCTCTCCTTTGTAAATCAAGTAAATGCTCTATCCAAGATTCAAACACTTACTATCCCAATACCTTCCAAACTTGCAGTGAGAGCAATAGTTGTTAGCTTCGTAGCTTGAAGATTCTTTGGACTCGCCATGACTCATGAATCTCGTGGCTAGCCGAGTCAACTTGCCATGGACTCATGAGCTGAGTCCTAGTGAGTCCAAGTCAAATACTTGTGAGTTTTTAGAAAATGCCAAAAACAGACTTAAGACTCCTTTTTGTTTGTTTCTTCTTTGCCGAGTCCTAGTGGAGTTTTTTTCCGAGTCCCGAGTTTGAGTCCTATTTTGGGCTGCCAAGTTTGTGCCAAGTCCAATTTTTCAAACTATGGTTAGCATTACATATACCTAAATCAACTTATTTGTTATATCCTTTGAGTTTGTTGTGACCTTCCGCTTCTCATAGTTTGGAGATTGGCTTGTTTTTCCTTCTTTGCTATGGAATGTATGCTTCTTACTGGTGTATGTTTTGCACGCCATTATAGGATGGTTACTTCTTCACAGCTAGTGCAAGGAACAAGAAAACTACATTCTTGTGAATAATATACTTTCTTCTTCCAAATGCAATGTAAAAAGTGAATTCGTTACTCTATTTACTCACATGCTCTTTTACCCTTTGTTTAAGCTTAGCTAGTGTTGAAGTAGAATCTCTCCATTTCTTTATTCCTTCTTGTGGAATGTCATTATCTGTTACTCCTTTCTTTGAGTGTTTTTTGTCCTTGCAAAGTAGAGTGTTGCTTCTCTCTTCTTGCTTAGATTTCTGCTCATGTTTTAGCAATAACTTACAATCATTTTGAGGCTCTTATCCTCCCAAGGGTTGTCCTTGAGTTGTACATGGTGCAGGACAGTTCTGTTAGCATTCACTAATAGTTATGCTTGTATAAAAAAGACCTTTAGATGGTTGTGTTTTCTTCAGTATGATAGGCTGAAATATACCTTGGCCATTTTTGCCAAGTCCTCCATCATATCCCATCCTTTTCTGGACTTTGGAACCTATACCCTTGGTATTAATTTTAAATATGCCAGTACTGTAATCATTAGATATGAAATCTTTGAAGAAAACTTGACGTGGATGCCGTTTTCATACTTTGTTCTTGTTTGATGGGGTCTAGTCCACTTGTCTTTCTAGACTCCTCTTTCTTTTCTTTTTTGAGTTTAATAGCAATTCATTTTTCACTATTGACTCTTGTTGCAATTACTTTTTCTCCTGATACTTTAATTTTTCTTGGATGTCATCAAGCATCAAGGAACTTCTTTGATGCCAATTGATCTGTAATTTCTACGAAACTTAGTTACAATCCAGGGAATCAAATATCTAATCTATTGTGCTACTTGAATTTCCAGATGACAATGAAAATTGGGAGGTATCGGTAGTACACAGCAAAATGAAGTGTGTAATGCAACACAAACATAAGGATTTATCCTAGGAGAACTCTGTGAAGGGTGGAAAACTTGGTCAATAGAGGCAGTTGCTCTCTACTAGAGCATATTAGTCAAATAGAGAAGTACAAAAGTGTCTTACAACCTCTCTCAAGCTTATTACTACTTAAAATTTCTATCTCTAAGAGATACAATCCTTCAGTTCTCTCCCTCCATTGATCAAAACTATGCTCTCTGTCTCGTATGTATCTTGGAAAATCCCCGTTATTTTAGGACCCTTGATTGGTATTGGAAGTGAACGAGTCAGTTTTTCTTTTTGGTTCTGGTAAGACAACACCACTTTTATAGAAAACGACAATTTGAAAAAATGCATCAACAGTTACAAAACTACCTTGATAGTTTTCACACCACCTGACAGTATAAAAAATGCTCCTATGCAGAACTGGTTATCTTGTAAAATTAAGATCTGTGACGGTTTTTGTTCACTAAAACTTGATGAAGTGTATTCCTTTGAGGATAATATTTCGTCTTGGATCCAATTTAGATCATTATGCCCAAGCATTTCCTGCTCATTAGAATTGTCCCTCGTCTCATTATGAAATTCTCTTTCTAATAGGCCAACATCCTTTTCTCTTTTGTAGAAAAGAAGTATACCATTGGTATTGGCTTTTTCTGAATATCGTTTCATTAGAAATAGATGAATTGCTGCATTGCAACCACTTCATAAGTACTCAAGGATACCCCTGGCTATCCAGCCAACTAAACCTCATAGTATATAGGGAGAATTTAATAAAAACAAAACTAAGTGTTCCCTTGGTAAGCCATGCTTTTTAGTTTTCTGTTTAGACGTTTCCATCAAGGATTGCCACATAGATGACCTGTGCTCTCTCTTCTTAGTCGAAGGATAAGACTTTGATTGACACTTATCAGTTGTAGTGTTTATTTTCTCTTACTCTTTAATATAGATAAGAATCTATCACTTCATCAACCCCTATTTGGAAAGGAGAATTCATTATGTGAATGTTCTTTTTTAAAAACATATAAATTGAATCTTCTTTTAAATTGCTTAATACAAATTCATGATGTCAAATGGATTAAAAGACTATAAAAGGAATGTGGTGAGTTTTTAAATAGAAGATTAAAAATGCCTTCAAAATTCTTCAATATATTTCATGTCAAACTACTATTTCCAAGCTGCAAAACAAAATATAGAGTTTGTTTTCACACATTCTGGTTATACAGCTTTGAATATGTAGGCATGTTTGCTGTCATATTTAAAAGTTAATAATGAGTAGATGTGTAACTCATTTCTAATTAAAATAAGCTACATGATTTATTCTATGATTTCAATCGATCAAAAGATCTTTATTACTAACATTCATGATTGGGTATTTATATGCATCTAAATTTAATTTGATATCTACTTTTTCTTTAGGTAGCTCCAGCTGAACTGGAAGGACTATTGCTTACACATCCAGAAATTGTGGATGCAGCAGTTATTCCGTATGTGATGTTATGTTTTTAAGTACATATCATGCTTAAATGAATAGTGTTTCATTTGGGAATTAGGAGGAAACTGAATTATTATAATGTTTTCTCAATTGTGAGTTCATTTATGCAGTCAACCCGATCTACAAGCAGGAGAAGTTCCTATAGCATTCATTGTTCTTTCTTCAGGAAGTTCTTTGAAAAAAGAGGATGTGATGGAGTTTGTTTCCAAGCAGGTAATAGTCAAAATAAGAGTAATAATAAAATCTCTCTTTAACATGTATTATTATGGTTTATAATCTTATAATTCATTTAATAACTAAGTGTTCTATGTTTCTAATATCTTTGTGTATTGGTTAGGTAGCACCATTTAAAAGGTTACACAATGTAACTTTTGTAAAAATGATACCCAAGTCTGCATCTGGAAAGATTCTTCGACGAGAGCTAGTTCAAAATTTCAACTCAAAGTTGTAAAATTATATGTATTAATTCATAGAAAATTTCCCAGTATAGATGTTAGTTCTTGTTGGATATTCTGTACACCATATTATTACAATAGCACACAGTTATCAAATATAGCGATTGCGCGAGTCTTTATTGCTTACCAATAATACCATTCAATTATCAAATAAAGCAATTGTGCGTGTCTTTATTGCTTACCAATGTACCATTCAAGTAAATTATCTTATCATTCATGATGGTTTGTGGAAGTGTATCTAAGTTCTCTCTTTTATATATATATATATATTCATTTATGCAAGTCTTCTATATGTGATGTACATTTAAGATCAAAAAAGATTTTATATATTCTTTTTAGTTTTCTTTATTTATTAAGAAAAACCATGATATATTCAAATGTGGCAACATTGGTGATTGCAATATATGGTAATAGTTCTATGATTGATTTATGTAAATGAATGCTAGGTTTTATGTACTGATTTTGTTTAAATATAAGTGTGTCAAGTGATTGGAGGACGAAGAGCATTTGATCTTAGGTTGTATTTTAAATAATCATTTGATATATATTTAAATAAAATAATATTTCTTTTCAATTTCTTTAGTAATGTTCTATTTGCTGAAGCAAGGAGCTATTTAGGTTCATTCTTTGTAGTTGCATACACTTGATATCTTGTAAAGGAAATATTTATTATGATAATTGAAAATTCAATTGAAGATTGTCTCAACAATATGTTTTTCCTAACAAATATGCACTAATGCTTCACTCCAAGGTAAGGTGGAACTATACAACCATTTACCTTTAAAAATTTAAAATGAAGACTTTTAGAGGGTAATTAGAATAATGTGGCAACATATTTGGTGATTGGAACATTAGAGCTATAAGTTATAATATGGTAATAGTTGTATGATTGATTTATGTAAATGAATACTAGGTTGCATATACTGATTTTGTTTAAATATAAGTGTGTCAAGTGATTGGAGGAAGAAGGACATTTAATCTTATGTTGTACTTCCATAATCATTTGGTATGTACTTTGATAAAATAATAATTCTTTTGGATTTCTTTAACAATGTTCTATCTTTGATGAAGCAAGGAGCTATTTAGGTTCATGCTTTGTAGTTTCATACATTTGATATCTTCTAAAGGAAATACTTATTATGATTGTTGAAATCTGAAATGAAGATTGTCTCAATAATACGGTTTTCCTAACAAATATGCATAAATGCTTCACTCCAAGGTAAGGTCAAACTATACAGCCATTTTCCTCTTAAAATTTAAAATGAAAGCTTGTGAAGGGTAACTAGAATATAAAGTTCTACATAAATGATTTAAAAAATGGATATTCATTTTAGTGCATAATATTCCTAAGGCATAAAATATTTCCACTTCTTGTTGCTTTGCAAAAATAACGGACATGCTCTGACTTGGTGGGATGGCTATTTAGTTTCTTTGGAAATAAAGAAGAATTCAAATAATTGCTGAGAAAGAATGTTGATATTGGGTAGACAATTAACATAATATTAAGTAGGATTATTTAAATAAATTGTAAAGGTTCTAGTGATATATTATAGAGTTGTGTACACAAGATTGTTTTGTCTCGGACTCACAAGAAGTAAGGATAAGTTGAGAAAATATATAGGTGATCTTCATTCACTTATAAGGAGATGGGAAATGATAGATATGTGAATGCATGACGCAATGAAGAAGAAAATAAATATAATGAAGGAGAACCCTTTAATCAAAGATTTTTCAAAATATTTGTCAAAGAAAGAGTAATAAGTTGTCTCAATCTCGCAAAGGTAAAAAGGATGTCGCCAACTTATATGTGTGTAAGGATCCAAAGAATTATTCGAGTAAGTTGCATTCAAAATTGTATTCTAAAAATTACTCTAAGGAGTCCATGACATCTTTGCAAGACAAAATTGGTGAAGAGACAAAAATAAATAAAAACGTAGAAAAGAATTTGGTTTGCACCACTACTAATATTGCTAGTACAAAATTACAAAGAAAAATAAGCATTATATTCCATATTAGAATCAAGTCAAGAAAAACAAGGTCAAAGAAATTTTTGATACTTGGTTATATTCTAATTCAATTTGGAATGAATTTTCAAAAGGCTTAGGTGTTTTAACAATATACAATAATTCTCATGGATGCTTAATTGGTTGAGTTAATAAGGATGCAAGCATATAATTTCATCCTATATTTGAATGAAAAGTTAACAAACGTCATAAACTTAAAGTCAACTTCAAATATGATCACACTCCTTATTCTAGAACAAAAAAATAGATTTATATAGGATCAACTTATCAAAGAGTCCAATAACAATCAACATTAGAATAAGATATAGAAAACTAATCTCCATTTAGAGAGTGTTGATAAAATTATAGGAAAGTAATTTTTTTTTCTCGTGGATCCGTTCAAGGTGTCCAAATAGTAAACATCATATCTAATATAATATAAATTCAACAATAGGGATGAGAGCACTTAGAAACCACCATATGCTCCTTTATAAAGGCACTAGGTCTCTTATAGTAAGTTAGTGTAGGAAATATTTTAGAATAAGTTTCATCAAGCCTCTCAAGCAACTTATACACATTTGTAGCAAATGATGCCATAAAAAATCTTAGGGAGAACACCCCATATTCACTATCAAAGGAACATTGGCGAGGTTTAATTCTAAAGAAGTGTCTTTTGAGGTGTCGTCCATAGTTTAATATGAGATGGTATGGACCATCGAGTTCTCAAGGTTTCCCCTCTATAAATTCTTAGTAGTCTAAAAAAATAATTGAAATAATTGTTATTTGGATTTGATTCTATTTTCTCCAACAAATGATTTTCATAAACATCCACATTGTTTTATTTACAAATTTTTTTATTGAATTGTCATTTTACACAATAAGATAACAAACTAAAATACAATCTACACTATGCTCCATCTCTCAAATATATCAATATTTTTATCAACTTCATCTCCAAGATATTGTGTTAAGCTACATTCTAATTAAATACTTACTATATTTTTAAAGGATTTTCCATAACTAACTATTGAACAACTTTGTATTAAATATATCCACCACTAAGAAACATCAAGAACCTTGAAGAATAAACCAACTTACACATAATGCAATAGCATCCTAATCCTCTAAGCAACCTTCTATTTAGACAATTCTTTAATTTATTTGTTTTGTTTTGCAAGTTCTACTTGTACATTTAAAATTAGGGTTTTTTTTTTATATATTCATTTGAAGATCTTTAGATACCATTGTAATAATCAAAGAAGATGAGATTGTGGAATCATTATCGTGATTACTTACAAATGGGTAACAATCAAATATTTTTTAGTCTTATAATAATCTAAGTTGTTTCGTAACAATCTAGTCATGTTTTGGTTATAACTTGTATGGACTTTGCCCAACATTATTCTACATGGTCAATCTCTCAAAAATTAATTCTAGTTTAAAAATCCTTGAATAATTTAGGTTTTCATCTGAGGGAGGGTTAAGAGACTAATCTTAACTTGTGTCCTTTAACTATTGGTTTTCATGTGGTTTTCTAAATCTTTGCAAGTACTTGGGCCGATTAAAAATAGAACATAGTTGTTGCCAATAGAACCTAGTGGCTCTTATATATTTCATGAGTGTATTGATCTACATTGACTATATAGGCTTAAATGTAATGGCATTCTAATTTGAGGGTATTGTCTTGATATATGAGATTTCATAATTGAAATTATCATTATATGAATTTCACACTATCAAAAGGGATGAATTTGGTTATAATTATATATATTTGTATCTTATGTAATAAATATTTTTCGTTCATTTGTTATTAAATATTGTGTTTCTAATTCATTATTTGTGTTTTTATTTTATGTCATTGTATTATTTAGATTTGTGTTATTCTATTTGATAGTCGTTAACTAGATCCTTTGACCTTACCCTACACCAATTAGTATTAGAGGATATTTTTCTCTTGGGAATTGTAAATTCCTATGATTTTTTTTAGGATCTATGAAGATCTCTCTATGTATGTTGTGTCCTATAGTTGCACTTATAGAATTTCCAAACCCGTCATCTACAAAGATTTCAAGAAAAAAATGTTGATAGAGGTTTGTTGTCCTCAATTTTGGATTCCCCAAAATTGGGGCAACCCTACGCAATTTTCAGTTGATTGCTAGGAGTTTTTCTCTAAGCATGTCGATGTTATGGAAGGGATAATGTTCGATGGAATCAGTC
>MU228494.1:2357042-2367238 GCA_018584345.1 Thuja plicata | reverse complement strand
AATAGGATAAGAAATCTGAGCATGCAAATGCTTAAATCTACCAATAAAATTAGTCAATTTTTCCTTAGTATTTTGTTTACAATGCATTAAATTAGATAAGGACACTTGTGGTCCAATGTTATTTTGATATTGTTGAATGAAGGAATTGGAAAGTTTAGGAAAAGAATCGATGGAATATGGAGGTAAGGAACAATACCATTCTAAAGCCTTATCTCGAAAGGTTCTAGTGAACAATTTAGCTAAAATCCTATGGTCATGAGCATCATCACTAAAAAGGATTTGAAATGTTTTAACATGAGTAACAAGATCACCTTTACCATTGTAATTCTCAAGATGAGGCATATCAGCCTGTTGAGGGACAGTAGCACAAATGATGTCTAGAGATAAAGGACTACCCATATAACATGTAGGAATGATAAATTTAGATTGGGTTAAGGATGCAAGTTGTTGTTGTAAAGATGACACCGTTTGAGCCAAACTAATTATTGTAGAATCATTGGAGGAAGTAGGTGGCATAGCAATATTAGGAACACTAGGAAAAGTGTAAGAAGTAGCAGGAATAGAAGACACAATTGGGGGAACATTAGGAACCACAGTTGGAAGAGGATTAGTATAAGTAAAAGGCACACTATGATATGAAGGTTGTTAGGTAGGTAAAGATACTGGTGGAGCACTCACAGGAATAGGTGCACTTGGGAGAGAAGTTGTTAGCAAAGGAGGAGTATAAGTAGGAATACTAGGTAGAGGAATAGAAGAAGGTCCTACACTAGTGACAATAGGTGTGACCCCTAACTCTTGAGCTTCTTGAGTTAAAGGCTTAACATTCAAATTCATAAGATGAGTAATACTACGCAAGAAATTAACACCTTGATCATTATCATGGAGAACTTTCTTAAGAGCCTCTATAGCTTGAATAGAATCTTGATTATGATTTTCTTGGATAAGCCAATTTCCCATTTTATCAAGTTCGGTTGAAAGATTTTGCACTTGTTTAGGAGGAAATCTTAAAGCGTCATCTTCATCATGAGATGAGTGAGAAGATTTATGCTCCATGGAAGGATTGGAATCATGAGTTATCAAATTATCATCTGGGATCCTAAGGAAAGGAGAGGAAGACTCAGGGTCAAAGGAACCCATAAGTCTATGGATTCTTCTAACCGAGATACTATAAGTAGGACTAGATGTGGTAAAGCTCATGCACCAATACAATGCAAATGAACTAACACAAAATTTGGATCTATTGAATTGAAATTGAAATGTAATTTGAAAGAAAATGCAAGATCTAGCATAAACAATGTAAATCTAATACCAAAAAGAAAGAGTTGTTTATCGCGGGTTCACCAAAATGTAATATTGAAAAATATATATGTAATGTTGAAAAATGTGTTTGGGGTTGGTTGGACTGTAATATGTAAAATGGGGTTGATTTTTTATGATTATTGATTGGGATGTGATTGATATGTAGATTGTTCTTTGAATTACCTAGATTGTATTGGATTCTTTTAATCTTGATTGAATTGAATTGATTATGTATTGAAATTGTGATTAGGGGGAAGATAAGATGTTCCTCTTTTATTCCCGAATGCACAAATGAAAGACCCAAGTTGATCAACCCCAAAGAAGGGTTAATACACAAATGAATCAACTATTTGGAAGGGAGAATAACAAAGGAGATACCTTAAATTTTGCTAATTATATGCATATAAATGATATATGATAGTAATTGAAGAAGTAGGATAAATTCACTAACCTTGAAATATTGCAGATCAAAGAATGTTGTTTTTTGAGGTCTGTATTGAGTTTATGGAAAAACTAACAGTTGATCCTAAACCAGAACGCAGAGACTAAAAAAACCCAAAAATATTTTTTGGTTCTAATGTTGTCCTATGAAAAAGGTCAACCTTGACCCACAAATATCAACCCTGACCCAATAATGTCAACCCTGACCTGCACAAATCCGAAAGTGACCTTGTTCGCACAGTCTGAAAGAAAGCCGAAAAGGGTATCTAGATCTGGGTTCAAATCCAGTGTTTTGTACCTATACCTGCAAGAAAAAGGAGATTGTTTGTTAGGGGGGGAGGGGTTTACCTTGGTCAAACCCCAGTTTTGGAATTAACCTCAAATGTATGTAATTAAAATTGCAGAAATGGACAAAGTAGATGCATAAATTCACCTTGCTTGTAAAAGTCCTTGTGGAGGATTCGAATCCTTGAATCCACAAGTATGCTTCAAAATGTGGAATGTAGAAAGGTAGGATGTCTTCAATCTCTTTCTTGTAGATCTCAAACACCAAGTCTTGAATGGGTTCTTGAATTTGGAAGAGGCTCGGAAGAAGGTGGATGGAGAGATCACCAAAAGGGCACCATGTAGCTTCAATCCTTCAATAGCCTCCAATGGATCTCCTTCATGAAAATGGATACTTGAATGAATGGATGCTTGCTTGAAATCTTCCTGGATTGCTTGATCTCAATTAGGAATGCTTGATCACAATTAGAAGACTTCTTGTTTCTAAATCTTGCTTCTTTTTAGAGAAAATGAGAGAGAAAGCTTCCCTTTTATATGGAATTAGGGCACAATCTTCCAAGGAGGCCTACATAGGAGGATTAAATTCCCATTAAATTATTTAGCCCTAGGAGAGGACCTATATTAAATATAATTTAGGAATCAACGCTTTAGAATTTGAAACAGCCAACCCGGAAGCGGGAAATACTTTTTGCAAAGGCTAACCTCCAAAATCTGTGAGACCCCGAGATCTGAACCATGGGTCATGGTCGAGGTTGAACCTAACCTAGGTTAGGGTTGAGGTCAACCCTAACCTAGGTTAGGGTTGAGGTTGACATAGACCTAAAAGGTTGACCCTGACCCTGAAGCCTAGAATCACCAATCTGCAATCTAGAATGCAAAAATCAGGCTAAATAGGAATGGAAAGAGGGACAGAACAGGGGGGAAGCCATGTCAAGATTAGGAACCCATTCAAGGCACTTTCCATGACCCCAAACCACTTACTTGGAAGGCTAAACATGTTTATAATGGAAGTGCTTCCATTTTTTGACTATACAGGTAGTTCATACATCTACGTCCCCACAAGTCTCAAAGAAGAAGAAGGGCAAGCATAAGAATCTAGTAACTCTGGATGAAATCATTGAGATACTAGTTTGTGATATGAGGACATTGGATCCAACTAAATTGACCAAATATGCAAAAATATGTGAGAGAAAGGCAATGCAAGACAAATTAAGGAAAGCCACAAAGGAGGCAAAGGTACTAGAAGTGGAAAGAGGGATACTTCAGAAAATAATATCAGATGTAGATGTTGATCAAACAACCCCAATATTTGATCAACTAGTGATTCTCATAGAGGCAATCACATCAAAAAACATCGATGTTGAGAAGGTCATGGAAGAAAGACTTGAACAGAAGTATGAGTTCAAGCTAGCTGAGAAGATAAGCTAGGAAGTGGCATTGAAAAAGGTAAAGCTTTCTAAATTGATTAGCACAATAGATCCAATAACCTTAGAAGATATTACTTTGATATAGAAATTGTGTACACTTGATCAACTCGCAGAAGAGTATACAAAAAAGATAGCAAAAATAGATGTTGATCTTAAGACAAGTGCACAAAGTCTCAAAAATAATGAAGAGGCAATTAAATTGCACAATGAGGAAATCAAACAGGCTCAAAAATTGAGACAGGACATACAGATTGCAGAGAAAAAATACAAAGATGAGGTAAATGAGCTCCAAGCTCAGCTCTTACCAACACTTTCACTACTACAACAACATGTGACAGAGGCAAACACACTAATTGCCACCCCCAAAATGTCTGTCCTAGACAACATTTATGATATGCATGCAAGGCTAGAGCTAGAGCCATGTCACTAGAACTCCTAAACAAAAAATGGGAGAAATTGCTTGAAGACATCAAGACAACCCATTCTCATATTCTTGACACATTGTAAGTTACACATTTTTGTCATAATTTTTGGCATCTTATAAGTTGTATATTTTTTTCATGAGTATCAAATAAAGGGGGAAATGATATGTATAGTTTAGTTAGTATAAAAAGGGGAAAATGAACAGAGGACATGATATGTACAGTCATACAACTGAAAGAAAAAAGAATAGGGAATGTATAGTACATTGGCAAGTGTACATATGTATATATATACTTATACTATACCGATGCATACAGTTAGGGGGAGTAATATAATGACAAGGATATAGACACGGTGTACATACTAAACACTTTAGTATTATGCACATATAAGCTTTTGATACTAATGTCAAAGGGGGAGATTGAAGGAATTATATTTTTCCATTAGTATACACAAGGAAAAACATAATCTACACCATTGGTTTACACTACATCGATAGACAGGGCACAAAACTACCCGATGCCAAGCTTACCCAATACTACAAAGATTCAAAGCATCCTGACAAACACTATTCAGTGTTATCCAATGACAAAAAGGTTAATGAAACCTGACGAGTAACAAAAGTGAAACCCGACGGAACAACACAAAGTGGAACCTGACAGATGAAGGGAACCCGATGATCAATTCAACAAAGGAATGCCGATAGACTTTCAGTTCAACCCAACAACCAAGAACGGATAGTCAGTTACATCCTGCAAAAAGTGGATCTAACTTTCCACATCAGATAAATCACTGAAGTTGTATTTATAGCTTCTTGATTTGCTTTTAAATCCATTGTGTGGAGGAAGCAATGTATTTAGCATTGTTTTAATTAGTTTTACTAATTTAAAACATGCAAACTAAAGATCAAGGTCAAGTTGTAAACCTTGGATCTAAGAGCTAACATTGTAATGCGTGATTCAAAGATAGGTCAAATACTTGTATAAATAGATACTCAATCTATTGTAAACAGTTGTTGTTTAATGAGGGTTGTAGCCATGGAGAGCATCTAGAGACCAGACAAGAGAATTCATGCAAAAGGGCAGAAAATAATCAAATCAGTTTCAAGAACAAGAACATAGGCTACCGACAAGCAGAGAAAGGTATTAATAAGTCACTTAAGGTGATATTATTATTATGAGAGATTTAATGGATCTGTAACCAACAACTATAGATTGCATATAGACAGGTCAATCGTATGTACTCATTCTAACAAGTGTAGTACACATAAGAAATCCTTTCAAGAAAGATGGACTTAAAAGTCCTATTGAAAATCTCTTAACCGAGTGCACACTTAAATCAATTCTGATAAAGCTCTTAACAAAGTAGATATTAACCGGTCTCCACCTTAATACTCCTAACAGGGTAGATCATCAGAAGTGATCAATTGTAAGCCTTTAATGGCTCCCTTCCATTCTGCAGATAGTGAATTTTTGTGGGTGCCATCCCCACCGCAGTTTTTACTTCCTAACATGAGTTTTCTATGATATCATATCTTGTTTTATGTTTTTATTACTTTCATGAATTTTTCTATGAATGTTGAAAAAAAAAAAATATTATGGAATAATACTACATGCATAAGAAAGAACAACAGTAATGGTCGGTAATGCAGTAATGAATGATTAGTAATGATAAATTGTGAAAAGTGTTAAAAGTTTTAGAGGTGCTGATTCACTCCTCCCCTCTTAGTACTACTTCCCATTAATCCCAACATATAATTCTTCTTCAAGTATTCCATTTAGGATTTTAGATTTGACATCCATCTAGTATACCTTGAATCCTTTGAATGCAACATAAGAAAGTAAGATTCTTACTCCTAGTCTAGGAATGGGTGCAAAGGTTTCACCATAATCAATACCATCTTCTTGTGCATACCCCTTGCATACTAACCTTGCTTTGTTTCTTGTGACTTCTCCATTCTCATTCACCTTGTTTTTGAATATCCATTTGGTGTCGATGACATTCTTGTCATCTGGTCTCGGTACTAGTGTCCATGTACTACTCTTCTCAATATGTTCTTGTAAAGGAATAAAAATCTTTCTTTTGTTTTTATTTAGTTTCATTAGGGTTTGATTGTGTGTTTCCCTAACCTTTACATTTAAATTGTGTTTGTATTGAAATGTGATTATGAGGAAGATAAGATGTTCCACCTTTATCCCCAAATGCACAAATGAAAGATCCAAGTTGATCAACCTAAAAGAGGGATTAATGCACAAATGAATCAACCATTTGGAAATGAGAGTAAAGAAGATCTTAAATTCTATTAATTGATTATATAGATATGATAAATGATAGTAATTGAAAAGGATGAGAAGAAAAACCAACCTTAAAGAATTGCAGATCTGGAAAATGCTATTTTCGGAGGTCTGTAGACTATTTCTGGAAAATATGAAGTATGGTCCGGACCCGAAACGCAGAGACGAACAAAACCCATAAATCTTTTTCTGATCTGACACTGTATTATGAAAAAGGTCGACCTTCACCCACAAATGTCACCCCTAAACCAATAATGTCGACCCTGACCTGCACAGTGTCGACATAAAATCTGTTCACGGAGCCCGATAGAAAGCCAAAAAAGGTATCTAGATCTGAGTCCAAATTTGCAGTCTTGAACCTGTACCTGCAAGAAAAAGAGGCTTTTTTTTGGGAGAGGGGAGGGTTTTGCCTTATTAAAACCCAAATTTAGTAATTAACCTTGGAATCAATAAAGTATAGAATGCTAGCAAGTAGTAGAATTGAATCTAACAATGAAGCTATGATATTAAATAGATATGCAATTGTAATTCAAATGTAGCAAGTATGTAAGTATGAAAGTTTGGACTCAATAGAAACCATAAACCTCCATGATTTTATGTTTCAAATCCACCTTTAAGAGATGATGAAAGAGTCTTGAGGATGCACAAAGGATCTTGAAGGAAGATCACACCATCATGATGGCTAGATCTAGGGTTTGAATGATGAATCTTGAATGCTTGAACCAAATCCCTTCAAAGGCTTGAAAACATGAATCCTTGATCTTCAATGGAGAAATTGGATGCTTGAGGGGAAGAATTGAACACCTTTAGAGCTTAAAAATATGTATAATAATGGATGCTTGAATGTCCTTTGAATGCTTAGTTGCCTTAGCGCTTGTTACTTGATAATGGTTAGAGAAAATGAGAGGAGAAGGCTCCCTTTTATATGAAACTAGGGCACAATATCCTAAGGAGGCCGACATAGGAGAATTAAATCCTAATTATAGCCTTTACCCCTTTGAGAGTACCTAAGATAAATATAATTTAGGAATTGACACTTTGGAACCTGAAACGGCTAACCCAGAAGCAGGTAACAACATTTTGCAAAGACCAACATCTAGAAACTGTGGGACCTTGAGATTTGAACCCTGGGTCAAGGTCAAGGTTGACCTTGACCTAGATCAAGGTCAAGGTTGAATATTACCTAGGTCAGGGTCGAGGTTGACATAGGCCCAAAAGGTCAACCCTGACCCTAAAGTCAAAGACCTCAGATCTGCAGTCCAGAATGCAGAAAATTGGATGGAAAGAAGTGGACAAAAAGGTAGAATGGGAGGAAATCTAGGTCAAAGTAAAGAAACCATTCAAGGTGCCTAATATGACCCCAAACCGCCTACTTGGAAGGCTAAACCATTCTATCATGGAAGTTCTTCCATTTTCTGACTATACATTTAGCCCCCACTTTAGCAGGAGTATAGAAATCAAACATGCTCGCGATAAAGTTAGAAGAAAGATACTGGTGGATCGCAACAAAGTAGAATATCACTAAGTCAAGGACATGAGCCCCTAGAACAAGTATTCTCACTCAAAATACATGCATAAATATATGGAAGATAAAGAGAAATCAATCATAGAAAACATACATGATTACATAAGCAAGACCAAAGCAACACTATAGATAACATAGATTCATGATCTAATCATACAAGCATGAAAGAGAAAAGAGAGAAAAGAAAAAGTGATTACCTCACCTAGTAAGATGCCCACTTTACTATGAATAACCAAGGAGGGAGAGCCCAACAGGTTCACCCATAAATTGTGCTTGTAATTGTAAGTGCGTCTTCTGACAACTTTACAGATATCCATAGATCTACATTCTTGTATCACTATGGAATATAAAATGCATGTCCATTCAGGATTTAGCAACTTATGTGTGTTACCTTTCAAGGATTTAGCATATTGTAAAATAAAAGAGTGCATATCTCTTCATGATTTATCAACTTGTGTGCGTTACCTTCTGAGGATTTAGCAAAAATAAAAGTAAAAATGCGTATCTCTTCAAGATTTAGCAACTTATGTGTGTTACCTTCTGAGGATTTAGCATAAATAAAAGTAAAAATGCATATATCTTTAGGATTTAGCAACTTATGTGTGTTACCTTCTGAGGATTTAGCATGCTACAAAATGTAAATAAATGTAAACTATAGCACAAGGGAGACCCTATATATGCTTCCCTCCTTATCATGACTACCCACTAGGCAGGATAAGGAAGAGAAAAGAGGATACCTACTTTACAAGGTAACGAGATATCCAGCTTAACAACAATGTATACCATATTCTCAGCGAAGAACCTTGACCCTTACATCCAAGAACATAGATAATTGTGAAATGGATACGTCACTTACGGAAAAAAGGATCCTCAAAAAGGAAGAGATCTAATCAGCAAGATCCCTACCCTAGAGGAGTGCTTAGGATAAAATGTCATCTTCCAAAGAAAAGAGGGAACAAAGATTCAATCAACAAGCCCCCTGTAATCAAGAGGAAGAGGAATCTTCGAATGAAGGAATCAAACTCTAACCCAAAGCAAGAGAAAGAGTTTATCAAAAACATAGTTTACAAAATAAAGAAGAGGTGATGACCTAGGACAATCACCTCCCATATAATAGGGTATCAATAGTCAAAACACAAATCTTTATAAAGAAAGAATGTTGTAAGATAAACACATGCCACTAAGCTAAGGAAAGTAGCTCCTTAGATAGAGGAATAAAGAACATACCTTGCCCCCCAGGTGTGTAGGAAAGGGATATATCAAATTATATCAAGATATTTCATAGCAAAGAGATATCCTTACAAAAAAAATCTCCTAGAAAAGATATCATGGATGATTTATAGGGATAGAATATAGAAAGAATAACCAATTAAACTCAACACAAAAGATATTCTGAGAGTAAAATGGATCCTAAAAGACTGGAATAAGATACCTCTTGCCCCACAATGAATAGACAAGAGGAGAAATGCAATCTAACTTGTAGAAGAATGAGGGGAATGCCCTATATAAAAATTATGAAGAAATTGTAATACTACACGGGAATGAGATATAATTCCCAAAGCAACTCTTTCTCTAACATATAGCTTGAAATGCACACAGTCAGCAAGTAAATATTTATTACTATAATGAAAAGGACACTTATATTTAGAGAGAGCATTTCTTAGAATAGGTTTGAAGATTTCTTTCTTGGAATTCATTAACTGGACATACACCTTTTTAGCCACATCTTGAGGAGTATCAGGGTGGTCTAAGGTAGGTGTTGGAAGAAGAATATGAAGAGGAGGGTGATAGTTAAGATTAGCTACCCCAAATTGAGAAGGCGGGAAGCCTATACCATGCATATTTTGTTTAGGAGACACATGAATTAGGTTTTTAATGCCATGTTCATTAACACCAAGCCCTAAACCCTTATAACCTTGTTTATCAACCATAGTATATCTGGTAGTGTATCTATCTTGCAAAGCTTCTATAGGAGGTGATTGATTATTGTGTTCATGAGAAAATGTGGTGTAAGGTGGAATGATGGTTTTAGGAGAAGTTTCTTGGGATTTTCTCTTAATAGCATCATGGATCGGATAAGAAGGAGAAGGTAAATCTAGGAATTCTTGCACATCCTCATCTTGTACCATAGTTTGAGCCTCAAAAAAAGTGTGAGAATAACTAGGGATGGAAGGTGGAAGAATAGGAGTATTAGGAATTGGATTAGGAAGGTTAGGAGGAAGATTAGGAAGATTAGGCAATGGTGTATCATCTACCAAATTCTTCACATAATCCAAAAGAGTAATGAGTCCATTACACATATCCCTAATAGAAGTTTTAAAAGTAGGGAGACTAGTATTGGTCAATCTCATAATGGCATAAGCAAGCGTACCATGAAGAGTGAAGAATGTAATAAAATGAAGAATAGTCTCATACACATCATAAGTACTATAAAGAGATGCTAAGAGAAGAATAATGAGAAAAATAGCCATACACCAAAAGATCTTCATAATGAATGAAATG
>MU228494.1:2327531-2347188 GCA_018584345.1 Thuja plicata | reverse complement strand
AACATTCCAATCTGAATGTCACCTTGTTAGAGGATTTATACAAATGACTTTTAAGTCAACCTTGTTAAAGGATTTAACTGATACAATGGTAAGAAAGTAATCAACAGTTGTGATCTGGTACATACAAATTACTTTGCAAATTCAGATCCAATTACAGCTTTGATGTTAACTTATTGGATAGCTTGCATTTTCATTTCAACCTTCTGATCTGCTTGGAAATCTGTCAAGCAATCACACATGCAACTTTCTGCTTCTGCCTTTTGCCTTCTCTACTAGATCATGCCAAATAGTAAATCAACTATGCAAACTTTTTGCATACACATCCATTCATCCACACACAATGAATAACCCCTGAGGTTATCATATACCTCTTTGTCTAGGTCAAATAAATCTTTTGCCACTTAAACAAGATTGTAGATCTTAGGTTAGGCTAGATCCAACAGATCATCCCATCTTTGCATTACATTTACTTCTCCAAAGTAGTCTGTAATTAAATCTTGAAACCATGCATTAATTATGGTTACCCATACATTAAATGATGTGGATCAATCTTTAATTAACATTACATATTCCAATAAAATCAACTATGTCGGCCAAAGATCTCAAATCTCATCATTAATCCAAACGTTGTAAGTTGGCCAAGATCACTATTTCCACTCGGCAATTTCAATGGTGCTCGGCATTCAGCAACTTTTTTCTTGTCACAAGCAACTTTACTTAGCACAAGCAACTTTGCTTGGCACAAAATAGCCATAAAAACTATCTTTGAAAGATAAACAACTAATTACTTTGCAAGAGTGCCAACTGATCAAATACCCTTTGAATTACCTTAAGTCAACCATTCACTTGGTCTTCTTATTAAATATTCTTCATCAACAACAGATATGGTACTCAAATAGATAACAATCGTCTCACCAATTAAGGTTTGACATCAATGACAAAATAACAATTGCTTACAATGTCACTTTCCAACAGAAACTAGACTCTGTCATCTTACCTTTTTGACAATTCTTGCACATGATATGCTCAAGATTTGTCATGCTCGGTAAGCCTCTGGCATTCCTTTTATTGCTTATCTTTATCATGTTTTCAAAATTCACATGACACAATCTCTTATGCCACAACCATATGTCTTCATTTCTATTCATTAAACAAGTAGTATTACATCATAAAGATAGAATAGGTTACCTTTGGTTTGCTCACCAGTTCTGATCAACTTTCCTGACTCATTGAATATCTTTTCCTTCTTATTCTCAAATGCTACTCGGCGACCTATATTGTTCAACTATGAAACACTTAACTGATTATAATTCACTCCTTTTACCTAGTAAGCATTTTCACATTTGATCATGTTATTCAACATTATAGTTCCTTTATCTTCAACTGGACAAGGTGTGTCATTACCCATTCTTACTGATCCACCATTATAGTATTCAAAAGTTTCAAATTTTTTTTAATCACCGGTCATGTGGTGAGTGCAGACACTATCTATAATCTAGACATCATTCTTACTAACCTTAGATATGAGTGCAGTTTCTATATACCTTTCTTCTTTGTCGTCTGAATCATCCTTCATGGCTACAAATACCATCTCAATGTCTTCATCAGATTCGGTGTCAGTATCATCAGCTCTATTCTTAGCTAGGTAACAAGCTTTCTTCCCTTTGTCCTTGTAGTCTTGGGTATCTCTTCTATCAGGTTGTTGGTTTCTTTGGTAATCTCTATTATCACCTCGGTCAAAATTCTTTTCATATGTTCCATCATTAATTTTGTCGTCTTTTCTTCTATTTAGACATCTTGCAGAAAAGTGTCCAACCTCTTTACAATTAAAACATACAAGTGGTAATTTAACTTTGTATCTACCTTTGCCTCTCTACAATCTTCTTTCCATTAGTGCTTCAATCTCATCAAGTCCTTGATCCTCATTATCACTTTCACTATCATTTCTCATGTGTGTGTCTATGACTTGACTTACTTATTTTCAAAGAAGATTTGAATGCAGATTCTATAGATGGTAAGACACTATTATCAAAGTTATTCATCTCAAATGAAATTAGTCTACCAATCATAATATCTAGAGTAACTGTATTATTTGCAACTTCTCTCATTTCTTGGATAGAAGATACTCTAATAGCATATACAGGCAATAGGGTTCTTAAAAATTTTCTTATCACTGTCTCTTTTTCAAGTACACCTCCAATTCCTCAGATATCATTGACTAACTCTTTGATTCTGCAGCTATACTGAGTGATATTTTCTCCTTCTTTAGGTCATCAAACCTCCCTCTTAGGCTTTCTACCTTAGCTCTTAGTATATTAGCATCTCCTCCATGTACCAGCTTCAATTTATCCCACATTTGCTTTACAGAGGTGTAGGTTTTGACATCTTCAAACTTAGCATTGGAGAGTGAGGAAGCAAGTTCTATCATCATGCAATTATGCTTTTCTCTCAATTTATCAAGAGTGTGAGGTCTTGTAGGAAACACATATTCAATATCAAGGTGTTGAGTAACATCATTACCGATACCTAATAGGTGGAGTCTTATTCTGCTTTGCCATGATGCAAAGTTGTCTTTATTCAACTTGGGCACATCTAGCTTGTTCATCTTGTGATCTTTTGCTTGAGATGTTAAACTCCCTTTATAATAACACAAGCTCTGATACCAATTTTTAGAAATAACTGAGAGGGGGGGTGAATTAGTGGTCTCAAAAATATTCCAATAAATCAACCCAAAAACTTAGTACCATAATATTAAGCCTCTAGTTATCTCCAGTCCTACAAGATGTATACCTTCAAATAAATTTATCAAATAACTACTGCTCGGAGTTCACTCTTTAAACCTTATTCTTATGTTTACCAAATAAAAGTCTTTCATTTACCAAATAACAGTAAATTGCTTAGTGTATACTGATCAATCCAGATTAGTTATGTGTAAAGCAAAATACTAAAGTAATGACTTATAAACACATAGACACATGGATTTCTAACATGGAAACCCTGTTAAGGGAAAAACTACTTGGGACCAGTAACCCAAAATTTTCACTCTTCTGAAGTGAGCTTGGTGAAGAGCCAACCCTGTTAAAGGATACTTTTAAGGCTTAAAATTTGCACCTTATTAAACTACACCAGTTTAACAATATTTCCTAGCATGGGATTCATTTATGCATGTGGGAAATGTGTAACTGGAAAAGAAACCTCTAGATTCTAGGATGGTTCCTATTGGATATTCACCTATAAATCTTTAAAACTAACTTAAACTTTGAGGGAAAAGATATAGAAATTACTGAAATGAACTTGTAAACTAAAACTAAACTTGAGGAAACTAGGTGATTCACCAAAGAGAAAGAGAACTAGGTTGATAATGATGGATTCTGAAGACAGTTAACTCTACCTCAATGAATAAAACACTTTTGTTCTATATAGGTCTGCATAAATATTTCATAAAGAGGTCCTTAATAGAATTAACAAGGAAGGAAAATCTTCTCAAGAAAACCCTACGAATTTTTTGGACACAAATTACAACCTAAAAACAAAATACATTCCTGCAACAAGGTAATAGTTGAGGCAAAAAATAACAAGGAGTGATCAACTCACTTACTATTCTTATCAATCATGCACTTGACACAAAGTCACAAAAAGAAAGAAGGCTTGAACTTCAATAGAATATTTCTGCTCCAAAATGTTGTCACTATAAATTCGGTCTCCAAAATGAGTTATAAACTTCTGCATAAAAAAACTAAGGATACAAGAATGTCACCAAATCCCTCCTCTGCATAATCAAAACTAGCTCCAAAATGAGATACAAACTTCACTAAGTACACAACCCCTTGGGTGGGATGCAACAAAAAGCCCCCAAAATAGGACCTAAAACTCCCTCCAAAAGTACCAATAGACTGATAAATTCTAACCAAGGCATTAACCATCTATGTAATTCATCCAAACAACCCCAAAAAGCTCCAACTGGCCGTAAATGCCTCCCAAAACCTAGGGGAAAGTCAAATTCAACCCCAAGACTTCTCCTACTCTCCTAAATCTGCTCCAACATCCTCTAGATGCTCTCCTTATGTCTCCAAAAGGTTACAACCTCCAAGAAGAAGTCCATCAGCCATTAAAGGCACCCTTATCTCTCCATTTTACATCATTATTGCTTTATTTTAGAGATTTTAATATTTATTAATTGATTTATAGGATATATCAATTAATAATTATTAAATTACAATATATATCTCAACATATTTTAATAATTATTAATTGATATATGAAATAGATCAATTAATAAATATTAATTACTATGTCTTAGGAAAGCAATAAATAATAATAAAATAAAACACTAAATATATTACTTAGCATTATAATTATATGTTAAGAACACATATTAATCATAATACTAAGTAATATATTCATGGGTTGAAAATGCCATTTTGTATGTGGCCGTGGACTCCAAGCATTATGCAAAATGTTTTAAGGTTAGACAAAAGAACCCAACCCTAAAACACTTCTCATTTTTGCAATGCATTATGCATTTTGAGGAGAGCTTGAGAGTGACGGTTTGATGCTGGAAACTGCTACCATGAGAAGAGATTCTTCTGCAACTTTGCCTTTGAAAAACTCCATTTCACATGATCTCACTTGCACTATCTGGCCGCCATTAGAAAAACTCTGAGCTTCATGCGGGTAAGGAAAAAATTTATTGTGTATTTCTTGAAAACTTGCGTCTTTTCCTTTAAAAATGACTCCATTTTCTGCTATTTTGCAATATTTTTCTAGAAAGTTGCATCTTCATATGCTGCTATTAAAAATGTTATTCTGGAAATCTGCATCTTTCTTTTCAGTATGCAGCTTTGTCATTCTTCTATCCTTAGCTTGCAATTCATCCCATGAATCATAAATCATTCCAGAGTTCTTGTTTTCAAACCTTCTTGAGAGGATCATTTTTTCCATTCTCTTTCATAAATTTATCCAATTTTCTGCTCATGTTGTTTAGCTGAGAATGCCACCATGATTCCGAGAAGAATTTTCCTTGATATAGGACGTGGCCCCATGATTTCCTTGCACATAATGATGGAAACATATCGAGTTCTAATGATAATGAACAAGACCTCATTTTCCTTTGTAACCATGGTTGATCTTTTTGTTTTCTATCAAATACAGTCTCTCTGCTTCAGGCATTGCTTGCATAAGTGCTCTGAGTCTAGAATTTATTTCTTCAAGCCTTTCCACAACACTATCATTTGTAAGCATGCTCAACAAAACACTGCCAATAGTCTCCTTGCTTTCAATTAAAGGAAGTATGATAATGACAAGGGAACCAATACTACCCCAAACAATAGATATAACAGCCTAGAATGGAGTACCCAGAGCTGAAGATATTAGCTAGGAGTGAAATAATTGGCCAAAAAACTACAATTACAACAGTAAATCCCAGACCCCACTTGACAATCCATATTTTGGCTCTCCTCAGCCTTTCCTCCTTGAATTCTTCTGTAGGTAAGTCTGTCTTATCCATCTCTACCATGGTAATGCATTTGGTTGTTTTCGAGTCATGGTTTTGGGGCCAAATAAAACTACATACTGCATAAATTAGACCACTTGTTAGTATCAATACTAGGTTCCCAACGAGCATGGGTGCATTCCTTCATGTTGTTTCAAGATTTACCCTTCCATATTCTACACTTGTCACAGAGAGCCATTTAGTTATTATGTGTATACAACCTCCTATTGTTCCTTCTATTGCTCCCACTGCATTAGCTTTTCTCTATAAGAGTAGGAAAGCTATGGTAATTACAGCTGAACCAAATAGTATGCCCATGGATAAGTACATCCATCCCATAGAGATTCCAGCCTTGTTCAGTACCACTGCTAGGACACCCATAAGGCATTCAAACACAAAAACCACTACCCTGGAGACTTTGAGGATATGCTCCCATTGCCTGTAGGAAAAGGTACTAATTGTCTTAAGTAATTTTGCTATGTACTGTAACTTGTGATAAAAAAAAATGTGGACGTATTCATTGTAGCATTTGTTTGCATTGTATTGATTGTACTTCCTAACTTTTGATATATTTGTCTGATATAAGCATGCCTTCCATTGGTTTTTTTTATACTCTTTCCTTGTGCTAGTTGAGGGCTCTACGACTCTTTGAACTGCATGATGGTGAGATACTCTTCCCTTTCAAATCTGCACATCTGTTGTTGTTCTGGCACTTGTAGCAACACAAATACTACCCCATATTTATTTCATATCTTGCACTTGTAGTCATTCTATTTCTTGAAAATAGCACCACCACCATTGTGGCCACATGATCTTTATGTATGTTATCATATACCTTCTTGACTGTAATTATTCAATACATCTCTATAATTTACTGTCACATGGACACATTGCTTGCTCATATTGGATATCTCTCTTTATAATTACTGCCATGACTTCACTTAAATAGTATTGACACTGCTAAACATTGTCTAAAAGCTGTTATTTGCTTTGATTGCTATTCTATTCTTGTAGCTGTAGAAATTCTTTCTTATATACTTTTGTTTTGTATCATATTTTAAATAACTCTTTGATTTCACCCCAAGCTGGGCTCAAAGCTTGTGGGAGCCTCATTTTACCCCACTTGGCAGGATTAAGCCCTTGTATCTGTACATAACATAGCTAGTTAGGAAAACATTGGATCTTTCTAGTTTAGAAAGTATTTGATATTGAATAGGTGGGTGGATGAAATAGTCTTCAGTCATTTCTTAGAACTTTCTAAGTTCTAACATCATTTCTTTAACAATTTTGTAGGTTAGGGCAGCACGCATGGAAGGACAAAGTAGGAGTTAGCAGACAAAGAGTTGCTACAAAGACATGCTTCAAGCTTCTAGTCATTCAGGCAATGGCTGGATTCCTTTCATTCCCTTGTTTATGTACTTTTTAATGCTTCCTAGATTAGAAAAATGTAATATTTTTCTTGCTAGTTTCATGGCATGTGTGAAGCAATCATTATTTTGATGAATAAATATGTTACATTTTCAGAAAAGATATATGATATTCTTTTGTTATTCATACTAGGTACTTTACTTTTCATCATAAAATGCAACATATAATTTGAATCAAACTCAAAGTAACAATTATACACAAAATATAAAAGCTCAAATGTACCTCAACATTTAGAACACAAGGCTCTATCCGATTGAGCCTGGTAGGTGAAAATAGGTAACAGTTACAAACACAATGTAAGGTGTGACCTTGTTATAGGATTTGATAGATTAGTTTGTCACTTGATATCGGGCATCTCTATGCTACCTTCTATGACAAAACCCTAGTTTTTCAAATGGTATTTAGCATCTCATGCTATCTTCATGATCAAACTTTTGATACTCCTTGGGATGTATCTCAATATAGAAATGATATTTAAATCCTGCTTGGTTAAGAGATATATGATTTGTTCATACATACAACTTAGACTTGTAGATTCTTAGATCTATTGTAAGCTCATTATACCTTTCTGATCAATATGTATTTTCAAAACCTTTGCTCCACTTCTTTCTGCTCGGCGATGCTATGCTTCTCTATTGATCGGTGTCCGCATAAATCTTTAGCTCTTCCCTCAGCTTGATTGATCAGGACTATATGAAGTTGTTTTTCATTAGTTTCTCTCCAGCATCCTCTTTTTCATTCACTCCGCTTTATTCATAATGAATTAAGTTGTCTCTTTATAGACATGATATCACCATTTCTTACTTCTTGATTTTCTTGTTCTTGGCGTGATCCAGAATCTTAGCCAATCTTTCTTTGAATCTTAACTCTTATTTTATCTCGTAGAAATATTCTTTCCAACTAGATAAAACAACTTTAAATCTTTTACTTATCTCTGGCTTTATCTTGTCGATGAAAACAATGATAACAACCAGTTAAGTCTATCTTTAGCTTTGCCAACTAGGTATTTTGTCATTTCTAAGCTTTAGTTAATTTTGGTGTTTTAACTCTTTGATAACTTTGGTCAACACTTCAGTTCTCCTCGGGCTTCTTTGTCAGTGTTGTCTATCTGTTGGGGTTGTTTATCCTTCATGCTTCACTGTAAAGTTCTATTCGTTGGTTAACACTGTATTTCTAGGCCATCGATAATGCTTGATTTTTCTCATTGGTAATTCTCTTTGGTTTATTTTCTCAGGCATCACTATGACTTTGCTCTTGGTTTTATCTATCTGTCGGGTTCCACTAACCGTCGGTGTTTGTATTCACTTAGTGAATGCTTGTCTTTTATGCATTACTAAAAGCATAATATTTATCTCTCTGATTCTCTGAAGTTTTTGACACTTTGATTATAACTGATTAGATTATATCAAGTTGACATCAATGACAATACAATCTATTAATTGATTTAATGTCTTACATTATCTTTCTGCATTTCGGCGATCAACTTAACATCTTCAAACATTCAATCAGTTACATGTCATCAATATTTTGAGGAATACATTTATAGTGAAAAAAATTGTTAATGACTCCATCGAATGTCATTAGTAAATAATATATATAAGTAGGAGGAAGGATTCAAGTGCACATGTCACAAAAGCTATTAATGGGTCCATAGTTTTTCTCGATAAAGTAGAACCCTAATATGGAAAAACACTCATGATAATGAAGTGTTGTTGAAGCTACGTCAAGATGCCAAGAAACTAATCTAGTGTTGTAATGACCTAAAAATGGTCAACTAAACCCTAGACCCCTAATCTCAATATCTCATCAAGAAAACCCTCATTTTGATTAAATCCCTTAATTCCTAACCTAAATGCAATTCAACATCTTTAGTCTGATCTGACCTGAATCCTAGGTCCTAATCTATCATCGCACTTGATTAATTATTTAATTCCTAAATCCCATAATATTGGCAAATAAACCTTATATCATTTATTTAATTAATATCCTAGTATGTTGATTAAATAAATAGATAATTGTCAATTTAATGTAAAAAGGAATTAAAATTAATAAATTAAGTAAAAAAGTGCATTTATGTCATTTAAATATTTAAAAAATGTATTTTATGTCATCATTTCAGTTGACTAAACATCAAATTAGAAACAAATCAGACTTGTTCAGTTAACTAAGTATTTTATTCTCCTCATTTTGGAAACAATCCAGTTAACTGAAAGCTAACTCAGTTAACTCCTCTTTTAATTTTTGAAGTTTTTGGAGTGACGAATCAGTCAGTTTAGTTAACTAAATCTCCCAACCAATGGTCTTCCTTGCACATGGAGTGTGCTTCTTTGAGTCAATCTTGTCTGTTCTTCGAAGTTCAATCTTGATCGTCAGTTTGACAAATATTTTCTAGAAAGGAAAGCTTCCTGTCCTCACAAAGGATCCCATGGATTGTTAGTAGATTTATTATGTTGTTTTTTCCTTTTATCTTTCATTAAGAAATTAGCATTTAGCATATTTGTATATTTCAAGCACTTCAATTGATAACATAGGAACATCTCATTTGAGTTTATAAAATAAACTAAGCTAGTCATTGGATGAATCTTCTTGTACTTGCATCATAGAATAGTCATCTTTGCAAATCCTTCATTTAGACACTATCAAGTCACTAGGTTTGCAATGGTCCGAGAGAAAACTCATACTCCTGCCTAGTAGAAAGTAATAGGTCGATTTAGATCAATTTATTGTTTTCATAGTTCAATGTTTTCCTAGATTAATCACACAATGACCTATTGAAGTTTTTGTGTTGTTTAGAGGTCCACATTTCACACATATTTTTGGCACCCACCATGGAGTAGAAAATATCATTTCTGACCTCACATTTTTTTGAAAATTCTCGAGTCTCAAAATTTTTTTTCCATACTTTTGAATGTCTAGACTCATACAAGTTTTATCATTGTGCAATACGAGTGAAGATTGATACTCATATCGTTTATAGTATATTCTCATACTAGAAGATAGGGATACTCATACGAATTCCTTTTGTAGTAGAAAAAAATATATCATCATTACTTCATCATTGTCTGATCTGTATTTGTCACCCATTTAACTTCTCCTTTTAAGATGTGGTAACATAATAAAAATCAATTAATCAATTGCTTACCATCAATGACAAAACAATAACTGATCCAACCATTTATATAATCATGATACTCAGTATCACTCGGTCTTCATCATCCCCATCATATATTCATCAATTAATCAATGGAATTAATACATTATGTTAGGAGAGCACACCCACAACACTCTCTAAGAGAAAATCAACAAGGCTTGGGTGCCCTTGTTTGGCTCATTAGAGGTTGTAATGGAAATATTTTATTTAGGAGTATGTTTTTGATATTTTAATATTATTTCTATGATTTTTACATCTAACATTTGCATGTATGAGCTTTCTCCCAACTAGTAGGTTTTCATCACATACATTTTGGCATGCCTGGTGGGATGCACATCCTTGAAATTGAAATTTTTTTTCCAACTTTCTGCATAGTTTTGGAAACTGTCATGCAGAGTCATCTCCATCCTAGAATGGTCATCTGTGTAGATCATCGTCTCCACCAAGAGATTTTCATCTCTACGTGGGATAACCAAAATTTGGTTTTAAGTTGTTTTAAACTTATTTCTGGCATATTTTAGTTTTTTAACTCTAGGGTTTTTGACAAGATATTTGTTTTACAGAGTTAAATGTTGGTAATTTTTTTTCAAAATATTACTATTTAACCATAGTTAATTAACCTTGTTTTTTTTTATGTTTGCGCAGGTTGACCATCGTCTCCGTAGATTGTCGTATGCACCTGGATTTCATTGTCTACACTACACTTAAAAATTGTGCTATCAAGTATAGCTTTTCATCTTTTTGCATAAACTATCATTTGTGCATATCCTTAAACTATCATCTGCGCCTATAGACTGTTGTCTGCAAATATTTTTGTATGCACATACATACTATCATTTGCGCTCTATTAGTTTGTTTTCACTTTTCAGCAGGTTTTTGTGTTTCTAATTTCATCTGAGTTTTGTAGCACCTTGATTCTAAAGATTTTCTTTTGAAACTACTAATATTTTTTGTTACAAGACATTAAAAGAAGACAAACACTAAACTACTCACATATTGTTCTTGCAGGTTGCCTAGGAGATACGAAAAAAATCATGTTCTCTTTAATTTTTCTTAGGTACCTTAAAGGGTTCACTTGTAGTGTTTTTTTTAAAGTGATAGGGGAGTATGCTCTTGTCTTTTATGAGACAATCTGAAACCTAGACTCATTTGATATTTCACTTAGAAAGTAACCTTGGGAAAGAACAACTTGTTTGACGTGTTTGAGAGAAAATGACATTGGGTAGGAGAGTATACTCTTTTCCCCTTGTGGGAAAATTAGAAATCTAGACCCCTCTCATTGCCAATCCATGCTCTTCATTTGATCCTATTAGTTGGACCTTTCGGTCATAGAACAAATCTCCTAGGAATGACCCACATGAGAACGTGGTGTAAGTCCACCATTCCAACTCACGTTAAAAAAATTTACTTCTTGGGGTTAAAGCCTTGAAAGTTGGATAGTTTTTGATCTTATACTTGGCTCATGTATAGCACAAAGTAGGGCCACAAGGTCTCAATCATGTTTACATGACTGCTTGTGCCAAGGTGCTTTGTGGGTCTATACGCCTCAATCACAATTATGCAGACACAAGGGACATATCCAAGTGTAGAACCTTACTAAAAAATATTAAAGTAGAAGCCTACCCAGTTCACCCCTAAAATATTGATAGTGTTTATGGAAGGAGAATAGTAACCTCCCCAAGATTACTCTCACATTCGTGCCAACTTAAGCATTTGGATTCGGCTAATACAACATCATGACTAGGGCGATTGTGTGCTTGGTGATGGTCATAATTTGATTAGCTCTCATGTGTGCCTATGTTTGCAGGAAAATATTTTTAAGCTAAGCCAAAATCCATAGGTAGTTTATGCTTGAAGTGTTTTCAAAACATTGGTAACTTGAACGAACATGAAATTACTGTCCCACACTTTGTCACAATTGCTTGTATCCCTCAAAGTTGATTTTTCCCTTGTTGGATTGTTTTCAAGACATATGACTGTTATTTTCTGGTTTGAATGATTGAAATTGGTTCTTGTCATTGAATAAATTGCCTAAAAATCATAGTGGAAGACCTCGTTGATCAAATTTCATCAAAAATACTCTAAATTATAAACACTTGTCTCCATTTTTAAATTGTCATCTCTAGTTTTGAACGATCATCTCCGATCACAAAATGTCATCTCCATTTGCAAACTGTCATCTCTGACCCTGAATGGTCATCTCCACCTAAAAGTAGTGAGCTATCAAACTATGCAAAAACACTCAAAATTTGATTCCTCAGAAGCTCCTAAAACCACTTGTCATGAAACATTCATTTACCTGGTTGAAATTGATATTTCTCTCTATGGGATATGACCGACCCAGGAAAACATAAGAAAGTTAAGCTTCCAGTTCCCCGTGTCTATAGAGAGAAGAAATATGTTGATAGAAAATCCAAAGAATATCAACATATCAACAAATATATTCAACAAGAAATCAAAGACTTTGAGAAATTTAACGCTATCATCTACAATTGTAAAATTTCCTGAGTCATGTCCAAAAATCATACGAATCATGCCTTCATCTATTTTGAGCAATACAATTAGATAAGCCTCATTTTAAAATCAATTCACCACTTCCTCATCATCACAAGATCATTATTATCTTCTTGGAGAAAACAACATCAATCAATCTTGGACTTATCAAATCAAATCAAATCGTTCACTCCTTCTTCATCATTAGGTTGAAAGATCCTAATCGAACATGTTTTAGACCTTCATCCCTAATAAACACATTATTTCTTGTAGAAAATTAGTCCATTTCAAGTAATAGAAATCCATTGATCT
Organism: Thuja plicata; assembly: GCA_018584345.1. Lineage (NCBI taxonomy): Eukaryota > Viridiplantae > Streptophyta > Pinopsida > Cupressales > Cupressaceae > Thuja > Thuja plicata. The sequence goes on along the minus strand of MU228494.1, from coordinate 2,334,313 downwards.
TGTCTTATTTGTTTGGGGTCACAAGTCAATCACCAAGTAGGAGAAGACATCATCTAAATCAGCCCCTTGTGTTTATATCATTATAAGGTCTTGTCTCACCTAGGTTTTCATCCAAAAACCTTTAAATCTAATTCAAATCCAATCAATCTATCTTAATAAATTCAAATCCAACCTATCCAAATCAATCAAAAATCAAACCAATTCCAAATCATTTTCTCCTAATATCACCATTAATCACAATTATAAACTTCATCCTTCATCCTTCATACTTCATCCCTCATCCTTCATCTTTCATCTTTCATCTTTCATCTTTCTTTCATCTTCCATCCTTTTGAAGTTACCATTGCATGGTAGTTACTTGGTCCTAAGCTAAAAGCATGAGGCACACACAATTAAACACCAATCATGATGATGAGAATCATTTTCCTCACCCCTTCTTTCAGAGAGAAGAAGTACACGCTGAGGACATAACCAACACTCATGATGAGAATGAATTTGTCGATCAAGGTGAGATATCTACCCAAGTGAACAATTTCCTCAGTGATCCATATAACCTAGAGATGGTTGAAAAATACATTAGCCAAAATGGTGGAGATATTTTCATGAACAATACCCACTAATTTTGATGAAACTCTCTTTGTCATCAATGTCATCAAGGCTATAGTTTCTATAGATACAACCTCAACCTCAAATACAATGTCATCACATGATAAAGGGAAGGCCACTTCCAGTGGGCCTTCTACATCAATCCCCGCATTCGCTTCACAATAAAAATTTCAATTAATAAGGGAACAAATTCAACAAATCCTTAGTGTCTTTCCCAACATCACTTCACATAATAACACTCATACCACAACTAATGCTACTACTAATGTTGGTGCTAGTGTTTTCAATATAGGGTACACTTCCATCCCCTTGTCTACACAAATAGTCTCATCACCATTCACATTTCCATCATCTGTGCTGAATATATCTACTCAACAAACATCCTGAGCTTATCATTATACATCTCCTCTTACAATTGGCATGATCTCAATAGGATTTTCAGCCTCACAGCTGGGAGGTGTACAATATTTCAAACCACAGTTCACACCTTACAATGCCCCTGATGTAGCCCAATAATTCAATGAGCTCAAAAATATTGTACATAGCTTACAAAATGAAGGGAATAAATATTTCTCTTTTGAAGACGTATGTCCCTACCCATTTGACAAATCAATCACCATGCATCATTTTACTCTAAATTTTGAGATCCCTAAGTTTGAGAATCATTCCTGCTCCAACATCTCAAAGAATTCTACATCGCATGCCAAGAGGTCTCCTACAATGAAAATTACTTGAAATGACTCTTTACTAGGAGTCTTTGAGGTCCTACCTTGGAGTGGTTCATGGCACTCCCTCATGGATCTATATCTATGTTCTCTGATCTCGCAGAAAAATCCATTGCCCAATATTCCTACAAAATTGAACACCAAGCATCATTGAGTGACCTATGAAATATGAAGCAAAGGAACGAAGAAGCCTTTGCTAGCTTCTTACGCATTGGATACACATTGAGAATCACATGCCTTGGAAGATACCTGATAATCATTTGATCGATATCTTTACTAAAAATTTCCTATCCGAAATGTCATTCCAAGTGAAAATGGCTTCTCCTGACACTTTCAAATCTCTTGTTAAAAAAGGAATAAATATTGAAGATAGACTTTTGAAAAAAGGTGCCATTAAACATTATACCCCTTATGCTAATAATGATAAACCAAAGTTTTTGAGCAAGAGAAAATGAGTTGTCAATGATGGAGTGACATATGCCAAACATGTCCAAAATATCCAGGCATCTAATCAAAACAACCAAAATAATTGCAATAACAATAAAAAAACAATAACAATCAAAACAATTCATCACAACAAAAATCTCAACAACAACCTCGTAATTAGTCCTACTTATTCCCTCACAAAAATAACAACCACAATAACAACAATCACAACAATAATAATAACAATAACACCAGACAACGCCGACAATTTAGTTCTCTCAAAAAATTGCTAGATGTGGTCTTTCGATGATTAGTGGATCAAGGCATGATGGTATATCCTAAACTCGATCATTTGATGAGAATCAACCCAAGCCTGCTTAGCATAAAGATAATGAATACTGTGATTATCATCGCATCAAAGGACGAGACACCAAGAAGTGCATGAAATTGAAACACTTTTTTCAAGACCTCATAGACAATGGAAAAATTGAGGTTGAAGGAAAAAACCCATCATCATGAAATGCAAAGTTGACAGTCTATAATGAACCATTTTCTAAACACAATCAAAACAATGCATCCAATACCATTCCTGATTACTATTCCATGAACACCATCACAGGAAATGATCCCACATGTGAAAGTTTAGAGGAAAATGATATCTTCAGTTTTGATGCCCTTTATGGATGTTTTGAAGAATATGAGAATCATGTGAACACCCTTATACTTAAAGGTTCTAGTTGCAATGCTACTACCCGAAGACCAAGAGTTATTGTCTAGATTGCTAATAATCCATTAGCTTTTGTAAATCCACCACTTGCACCATCCATAACTACACGACCTTCTTCATGCTATGATTTATTGGCCCAGTTAGGAAAGATGCCTTCACAAATATCTATCCTTGAGCTTCTTTTAACATCCCTCATCCATAAAGAAGTCCTTAAAAATTCCCTTAATGAGTCTCGTGTCCCTGAAAACATTAACGCATCCCAATTCCAAGCTATGATCGGAAATTTAGCTGCATAAGAGTATTTGGTCTTCACTGACAAATATTTCTGAGGCCCAGGCCTCCATCATAATAAATCCCTATATATTGAATCTAAAATCCACTCCACTAAAATCAAATGGGTCCTTATAGATGGTGGATCTAGCCTCAATTTGTGTACATTAAAAATGATCAAAAATATCAGTCTTTCTGAAGACCTTGATGTAAATAAAATAATCACAATAAAAGCCTATGATGATAGAAAAAGGGAGAGAAAAGATTTGATAACACTCTCTTTAAAAGCGGGCCCAACCCTGATTAAAACAATTTTTCATGTGCTTGATCTAGATCTTCCATATAACATCTTATTGGGACAACCACATATACATGCTATTAAAGGTGTACAAGTTCTACATACCATCAATGTTTGAAGTTCCCACACCATGGCAGAGAAATCTCTATTCTTGGATACTTGAGCCCTTCTAGTATTGTAAAATATTGGAAGGTAGACAGCCAAATTATTGTCCTCTAAATTAATTCTCCTGACCTATTGAAAATTAGAACCTTATCTCGCCAAAAAGTACCGAAGGAACATATGGAAATCCTCTAGACCAATCCAAAGGAAAAGAGAAAGCCATTGAAATCAAGACCTCTGAGCCTTAGAAGAAAACAACATTCATAGATCAAGGCCCGGGGGAATATAAGTTTGAAAGTGCTATGTGCATTGGAAAACTCCCCCTATCCCCAAAGTCCTATGGAAAGCCATCACAGCTGACTCCTTCAGGAAACAAAGACATCATGAAATGAAAAAAGACTACTTTAGAACATTGGGGATCCTTATTTGATGAACACATGGAATCCAATGTCCTAGATTGGCTTTACAAAGAAGAAGAAGAAAAACCAATAACCTTCCCTAAGGACAAATATATCAAAGCTACTCCCATTGTTGAAAGCATGGGATATTATGGCGTTGGAAAGCTACAATGGAAACAATTCTTGTTTTTTCATTGATGTCAAACCTTAACTGGTGAGACTATTGCTATCTATTTGAGTACCATATCTATTAATTGTTGATGAAGATTTGAAGGAAAGTATAAAAAGAAGACCAAGTGAAATGGTTGAGTTATGGGAAATCACAAGGGTACTTGATTAGTTGGCACATTGGCAAAGTAATGTGTTGTTTATCTTTTGATGATAGTTTACTGAGAACAGTTTATGCCAAGAAAAGTTTGTGATGACTAAGCCCTAGTAAATTGCCAAGGAAACCAGTGATGACCGAGCGGAAGAACACAGTGTTGGCCAAGTAGAAGTATTTTGGTAATTGTTGAGATTTGAGATCTCTAGCTGACATATTTGAATTTATTCAGATATGTAAATTTAATTGAGGATAAGCATGATTGGTCCACACTATTTAAATGCATGAGTAACTGTAATTAATGCATGGATCCAAGATTTAATTAGTGATTTCTTTGGAGAAGTAAATTAAATATGGAAAGATCTATTGGATCTAACCTAACCTAAGATCTACGATCTTGATTAAGTAGCAAAAGATTTATTTTACCTAGATGAAGAGGTATAAGATAACCTCAAGGGGTTATTCTGATGTGGGTATGATGTAATGTGAAAAGTGTATGCAAGAGGATTGCATGGTTAATTGAATGATTGGAATGAACTAGCAGAGAAGTTTGAGTAAAGAAGTAGAGAGTTGTGAGAGTGATTGCTTGACGAATTTCCAAGCAGATCTAAAGATTTAAAAGAGAATGGAGGCCACTCAGTGAATTAGCATTAGAGATGAATTGGATCTGGTTTTTTAAATTAAGTTGTATGTATCATATCACACCTGCTAAATACTTTCTAACCATTGTATCAGTCAAAATCCTTTAACCAGGTTGACCTAACATTCATTGTATAAATCCTTTGAGCAAGGTGACATTCAGGTGGAATGTTCTAAGTCCTCTAACAAGGCCACTCCTGACAGGGTCATTAAATCCTTTAACCAGGTCACATTTAACAATGTGTTTTGTAACCTTTAATAGGGTTGGCTCCTAACAGAGATCACTTTAGAAGAGTGAAAACTTCATAGCATGTTATTGGTGGTTTTACCCAAATTGGCTTTCCACATTAAATCATGGTGTCAACTTGTGTGAATGTTTATGTTGTGTTTTACAGTTAAGTTTCTACAAGCTGATTACATTTGAATAGTAAAAATGCATATATATGTTGTTGATTTATTCTATTGTTGCCAAGAATATCTGAGTTGTTTAAAGTGGTATAAAGTTTAAATTGGTACATCTAGACCTGAGGATAACTGATTCACCCCCCACCCCCCTCAGGATTCTAAATTCATTCTAACAATTGGTATCAGAGCTTTGGTCTCTTGAGAACAATTTGAAGGTACTTGGAGCAAAGATCAAGATGTATAAAAAGGAGGTACCAAAGTTGAACAAAGATAATTTCCCTGCATGGAAGAGTTTGATGAAATTTCATCTGGTTGGTATTGGTGATTCTGTTAAGAACTATGTTAAACATGATTATGTAGCCCCCACTACAATTGCCACAGTTGCACAGTTAAGAGAAAAGCAGGAACACAATCAAGCAATGTTGGAGATTGCATCATATATGAACTATCATGAGTTTGAAGACATAAAGAACTGTACAAATGAAAATCAGATGTGAGATGCTCTAGAAACCATCTATGGAGGAGATGCAAATGTACTGAGAGACAAATCTCAAAGTTTAAGGGGTAAGTTTGATGAAATGAAAATGCAAGAAGGAGAAAATATAGTTCAATATTATGGTAGGAAAAAGGAAGTTGTAAATGCTATTAGAGGAGCTAAGGGATTCATTGATGATAACACCATTATGAGAAAGGTAATGAGAATACTTCTTCTTGTATATGCTGTTACAGTCTCTGTAATTCAAGAGTTAAGTTGTAATCCTAATAATAATTTGAATTTGGAAGGTCTAGTAGGCAGACTTACCACATTTGAGATGTCAAATTTTGATAACTACACTCCACAAGCTATTGATCTGCATTCAAGTCCTAGATGGTCCTCAACAAATCAAAGAAAGGAAAGAAATATGTGAACAATGAAAGCGACACTACAGATGATGATCTAGAAGAACTTGAGGCACTCATGGAAAGAAGACTATCTAGAGGAAAAGGAAAATTCAAAGGTAAACTTCCTATCATTTGTTTTTCATGTAACAAAGTTGGTCATGTTGCTACAAGATGTCTTGATAAGAATGACAAAGATGAAAGAAGAGACAACAAGTACAAAGATCGAAAGGATGACCGAGACTTCAGAAAGTATAAATATTACAAAGATAAAGGTAAGAAATATTTTTATATAGTTGAAGAAGCTTTTGACAGTGAATCTGACAATTCTGATGAAAATGATATAGAATTTGTGTATATTTCTAAGAAAGATGATTCTAATGATGATGAGAAAACTGCACTAATTTCTTATATGAGTAAAGGTGACCGTTGGATTATTGGCAGTGGTTGTTCACATCACATGACTGGTGATAAAGATGTTCAGGCTTATAATTGTCACCCTAACTCAGGCATTAGGGCTATAAGACAATTCCATCCTCACAATGGAAACCTCTCCTAGCTGTGGGTAGGCTATGAGTGAAGAGGAGTCTCTGGATTCTAGGCCGGTTCCTATAAAATACGGTATATCACTTCCTGATTGAAACTGAATTAGGAAAAGGGATTAGAGGTTTGTAACTAAAATTGCATAATGGAAAGGTGATACACCAAAGATATTCAGACTCTTATATGAAGCTTCAAACTGGCGTATACTTAACACACTCTGGTGGATCTTTGATTATCACTCACTGATCAATACATAGGTTAATCAAAAGTGGATAACTAGGGTTTTCACCACAAGAAATACTCTTCTCGTTAACAACATGCACTTTCCACAAAAGGCTTATATCTCTGCAATATATAATAGGAATTACTATGATTCACTAGTATATACTTGCAAAAGCATTACTCTTATATGCAGAAAATTGAAAACAGGAACTTCGAACAA
>MU228494.1:2305987-2324122 GCA_018584345.1 Thuja plicata | reverse complement strand
AATGCAGATGGAGACTTGACCAAACTACTAGCAGATACAAGACAAATACAAGGCAATGCATGGGACCCCTATTCCATACCTCAGTTGTTTACTTTCATTTGCAATGTACTATGTTTATTGAAACATGCAATATGAATCAAAGGACATTTGTACTACATTCTTATGAATGCACAATGTAATGATCAATGATGAATTTTGAATATGTAATAATTTGATCAATACTTAGAGTACATAAAATGACCATCTGATAATAAATGTAGTAAGTGAATGCAAATCATCAAAAACTATAAGATAGTTTTAACTGGGTAACATAAACATGCAAATTTATGTTTTGGTGCCTATTTTGTTGTATGATTGGATTTTGGATAACAAAAGATAAATTTGAAACCTTAGATCAGTGTAAAGGTGGTTATGTTAAATTTGGTAATGATGCACCATGTCTTGTTAAAGGGAAAAGATCAATTAACTTGACTGACAAGATCAGATGTGACAATGTATATTGGGTTGATGATCTTAACTATAATTTATTGAGTGTTGAACAGCTAAATACTTCTGGTTACAGAGTTGAATTCCATCACAATAAGGCAAAGATCTATGATGCTACTGGATAATTAGTTGGAAGTGGAGAACAAACAAAAGGTAACTTGTTCTATCTGGACTTAGCTGATTAGACATGCTTTTTTGCACAATATAATGATGTTTGGTTATGACATAAAAGGCTGTGTCATGTAAAATTTGATAACTTGGTAAGCATAAGAAAATTGAAAAAGGTTAGAGGGCTGCCTAAGTTAAAGAAACCTAAAAATGCAATGTGTAAGCGATGTCAATTAGGAAAAATGACTAAATCTAGTTTCAAAAGAAAGACTCATACTTCTGAGGAAATTTTGGAATTGGTTCATACTTACCTTTATGGACCTATTGGTGAGAAAAGTTACTATGGAGATAGATACTTTATTCTATTTGTTGATGATTACTCAAGAATGATGACTATTATGTTTCTTAAAGAAAAATCTGATGCATTCCAGTTATTTAAGTGGTACTTGGCAAAAGTTGAAAAGGAGACAGGTAAAAGCCTGAAATGTTTAAGATTTGATAGAGGGGGTGAGTTTATTTCTAATGAGTTTAACAGGTTCTACAATGACCGAGGGATAAAAAGACATATGTCCACACCTAGAACACCACCACAAAATGGTATTTCTAAGAGAAGAAATAGATCTATCATGGATTGTGCCAAAACACTAATGATGGAGAAAAATGTTGCACATAAATATTGGAGAGAAGCTATAAGTATAGCAGTCTATACCCTGAACAGAGTACAAGTCAAGAAAGATACTAATGCTATACCTTATGAGTTATGGTATGGGTATGCACCTAATGTACGCTATTTTAAAGTTTTTGGAAGTAAATGTTTCATACTAAAGTATAAAAAAAATGGAAAACTTGATGCTAAAGGTGAGGAAGGCATATTCCTTGGTTATTCAACTAAAAGTAAAGCTTACAAGTGTTTAAATTCTAACACTAACATATTTGTGGAAAGTGCAAATGTTAGAATTGATGAATATACAGAAAGAAATGAAGCTAAAAGCACACAGGAACCTGGAAGTTACAAATCATTTGTCTATCTGGATGAGAAAGATTCTAATGTATTACCTGAAATTGAGAATGAGGTTGCCGAGAAATAGCTACCACCTTCCAAGTCACAGAATGAGGTTTTTGGGAAATAAGAGATAATTGCCGAGCTATCTAATAAAGATGCCAAGACATAGAATCAACCTGAATTGAATATGAATGATCAATCTAAAGTAGAAAAAGAACCTACTCTAGCAAAGTATGTAAGGAGGCACCATAAACTTGATCAAATCATACGATCAAATCATAAACTTGAGAGAAGATACATGCTTGTTATGTGATTTTGAGCCTAAAATAGTAAAAGATTCCTTAGACAATGAAGACTAGATACAATCCATGAATGAAGAAATTGAACAGATTGAAAAGAACAATACTTGGACACTTGTACCTAGGTTGAATAACAAAAATGTAATTGGTGTTAAGTGGGTATTCATAAATAAGTTGAATGAACATGGAGAGGTAACAAGAAACAAAGCTAGACTTATATGCAAGGGTTATGCACAAGAGGAAGGAATTGATTATGGAGAAACATTCACCCCAGTTGCAAGATTGGAAGGAGTAAGAACCTTACTTTCATATGCAGCCTACAAAGGTTTTAAATTTTATCAAATGGATGTAAAGTCAACATTCCTAAATGGGATATTAGAAGAAGAAGTATACATTGAACAAGCTGATGGATTTGTTGACCCAAGCAAGAAGAACATGATTTTCAGACTACACAAAGCACTATACAGACTGAAGCAAGAACCTAGAGCATGGTATGAGAGATTGCACAATTATTTGATAAAGATTGGATTTGCAAGAACCAATGACAACAACAATCTGTATTTGAAGATAGAGCAAAGAAAAGGTACTTTATTGGATGAAATTTTTGTTGATGACATTATATTTAGTGGACAAGATGTGTTATGCCAAGCATTTTAAAAAGAGATGCAAACTGAATTTGAGATGTCTATGTTTGGTGAGATAAAAAAACTTGTTGGCTTACAAATATATCAGATGAAGAATGGTATCTATATTACTCAACCAAAATATGTCAAGGAGATACTAAAAACTTTTGGAATGGAAGATTCAAAACCAGTGAGTACACCCATGGCTACTGGATAGAAGTTAACAAAAAATGATGATACAAAAGAAGTAAATCAAACCCTTTACAGGTCAATGATTGGAAAGATGCAATATGTTGTGCACAATAGACCTGATATTGCACTGGTTGTTAGAATTGTTGCAAGATTTTCTACCAATCCCAAGGAAACTCATATGATGGTTGTAAAGATAATTCAGAGATATTTGAAAGGAATAGATGATTATGGTCTGTATTATAAAAAGAATGACAAGTTTGAACTCAAAGTATATACTGATTCTGCTTGGGATGGAAATTTGGATGATAGAAAAAGCACTACAGGTGGAGAATTTCTTTTAGGAAATAGATTGGTTTCATAGAAAAGCAAGAAATAGAATTGTACCTCATAATCTATAGCTGAAGCTGAGTATGTGGTAGCAGTAGTTAATTGTTCTAATATTGTGTGGTTGAAGATACTACTGAAAGGTATGAAAGAAGAAATCACAGGAAACCAGTTTTTATATATTTTGATAACATGAGTGCCATTAATATTTCTAAGAACCCTATGATGCGCTCTAAGACAAAGCATATAGATATCAAGTATCATTACTTGAGGGAGCTAGTTCAAAAGAAGGAAGTGAGACTGGAATATGTGAATACTAAGGAATAGTTAGAAAACATATTTACAAAGGCACTACCCAAGGATGCTCATGAGAATCTGTGAGGTAAATTAGGGGTGATTCCCCTAAATGGGGATAATTAGTTCAAAATGGTACTATTGCATCAAATGTTATATTCAGAATATTTGACACATTGATGCACATGCAATCACACTTTAGGATGTTGCCTAAAGTTGTGAAAAATAGACAAGGATAGAAAAGAGGATCAGTCATAAGCAAGATAACTAGAACAACATGATACAAAAGTTAGAATAGAAGAATCTGCATGATGAAGATGTCAATGTCTTTGGCATTATTGTCAAAGAGGGAGAGTTTACTGAAGAGGGGAGAGTTTACTATACTTAGAGATAAAGGGAGAGTTTATTGAAAGAGGGAGTCTACAGATGAACAAAGGATAGAAAGATTTTAGTATGATTATAGACATAGAGGGAGAAATGTTTTACAAGATGAGAATTAGAATGAAGCTAAAGACATTAATGAAGATTTTTTTTCATATCAATGAACACAGACAGACTTTTTGGATTGTATGGTAACTATGGTTGGAAAATTATTGTTTTAAAGTTTAGTGTTGCCATCAATGCCAAAGAGGGAGATTGTTGGAAATCTAAAATGGAAACAATTGCTATTTTTTCATTGATGTCAAACCTTAACTGGTGAGACTATTGCTATCTGTTTGAGTACTATATCTATTAATTGTTGAAGAGGTTTGAAGGAAAGTATAACAAGAAGACCAAGTGAAATGGTTGAGTTATGGGAAATCACAAGGGTGTTGGCAAGTTGAATCCCAAGCAGTATATGACTTATTTTGTGTTTTCATTATGGAAACAAAGTCATATGAAGTTTTGACAGAAAACTATGAAGTGAAAATTGACTAAGTGTAGAAGATAGAACAGAACAGTGACTTGCAATCGATCAGAGCATCAGTGCATGTGCGTATGATCATATCAGGATATGCACATTTAGACTTAAGCTTTATGGTATGTTGTTATGCTTACCCTATACATGCATGGTACATAATGTAAGTACAGACAAGTTACAGAAAGAAAATCTACACTAGTAGTCCAGAAAATAGAGTATGGAGCCGACTTCAAGTTTTTGATTAGCGTGTAAAATTTTGTTATGTAAAGGCTAAGCACCTATTGTAATAATTTTGTAATCATGTATTAAACATTATTATAAACACGCTTAAGACAATTTTTTTGGAAGCATTGTGAATGTTGTTTTTAGGCCGACTAAGGTCTTGTTTATAGTCACGTCTATTTAGGCATAAACATATATATATGTAATGAAAAGATATATTTGAAGTGTCAAAGAAATAAGAAGAGAAGAGAAGTGTAAATATGTCAACATGATATAGAGCCCTTAAAGAAGATAAGAGAATAAGCACATAACCAGAATAGATCAGACATCTGTGTCATATACAACAGTTCACTTTTGGATATAGTGCATATCTATTCTCAGGAGGTTGTAGCCTTCTTTCTCATTGAGTAGTGAGCTCTTGGACAGTGATTCCTCACCCCTAACAGGGTTGTTTGTAAAAGAATCCTAATAGGGTCAGGCCTTTAACCAGGTTATTGTACTTGCATTGTAAATACTTCTCCTAACAGGGCAAAGGAACTTTAACAAGTTCGTTATAATAGTGCAATATTTGTGGGTACTAATTCCCACCCGGGTTTTCCTCTAATCAAGGTTTCCCCATAATCATATTATGTGTTATGTGATCTTGTGTTAATCTTCAAGTGATATATAATTGATTTATGTTTAAAGTTGTTGAAATTGAATAATTATCTAAACACTGATTCACCCCCCCCCCCCTCTCAGTGTTTCCAACAATTGGTATCAGAGCTTTGGTCCTCTGAAAGAAAGTTTAACCACTTGAGGAGATAATGGACTCAGCAGAAGTAAAACATCTAAAAAAGAATCTTGAAGTAGCCCTTGAAGATCTAGATAGATCTAAGAAATAAAATGAGGAAATTAAACTAAAAGTTGATGGCTCACAAATGCTTATCAAGAAATTAAGGACATATCTAAAAGATTGCTCTACCAATGACTTGGGAAAAATGGTCAAGAACTTGAATGAAGAGAACATGGCTTTGAAGGATAAGATAGAAGAATTGAATGATCAGTTAACTGATAGCCTAACATCTATTGAAGAGAACAACAAAGAAAATAAATAGTTAGATTAAGAACTCATGCAAGCCAATATGAAAATCTTGGAATTGGAAAACATCAATAATAAGATTGAATCTGAATTATCAGGAGCAAAAGATAAGATTGATAAACTTCACACAAGTTTTGATTTAATTCAATAACAACTTTTTGCACAAAAACTAAAAGGTGATATCACTAGTATGGGATACAGTACAGCTCAAATTGAGATCAATTCATCACAAGAAAGAAAGAAAGTTCTAACAGAATCTTCAGCAGAAAATAAAACTAAAACTCTTGAAGAGATTAAAGCAAAACCACTAAAAGATAAGCACAAGATAGTTAACCGCACTTGCTATGCCTGTAACAAGCATGGAAACTTGGAAAGAGATTGTAAGGATGTAAGATCTTTCAATGGTTACTATTACTCATGTAATAAGTTTGGTCATAGGGTTATTCATTGCAGGTCAAATCAAAGAAATCAGTCACAACTGAACCAAAGGAATCAGACTCAATATAATTAGAGAAATCAACCTCAAAGAAACTTGTAGAACATTACATGTCAGATATGTAATTACAATGGACACATGGACAAGCAGTGCAACATGAAAAATAACAACATCAGACCTCCTATCATTTGTCACTCATGTGGAAAAGTTGGACACATCTCAAGGTTTTGCAGGTCAAGAACAAAAGGAAAAGAGAATCCTAAGAAGTCTTTGTTTGAAGAATCAGGAGAAGTTAAGTTTGTGGAAGCTAAAGCTAACTCAGATAAAATATGGGTTGAAGTAAAGAAGGATAATGAAGAGAACAAGGTAGTAGATGCATCGTTAGTGGATGCACCTTCTACTTCTGAATAGTTGACCTTCAGGGTCTTAGGGGGAGCTATTCTAGCTCTAAACCCTTGCGTGGGTGGTATACTCACCTCTGAGTATGCGCCTTTGGATTCATGTTAGTGATAAAAAAAATGAAGTATTCATTCATGCATTGTCTATAATGCATTCTGAACAAAGTTTGAAACTTTCGATGAAAACTGCATACTGTAGCAAGCATTAAATGCAACAACCCTTATAAAAATTAGTAAAAATTTGATCATCTTTACATTTGCATTTGAGATCACATAATTTGGAGAGCACAGGAGCACTGAGCATCAAAGCACTAAAATATAACAAATTTGGTGGTTAAGTGAACAAATAGAAGTTGTATCAGAACCCTAGCAGTCACATCATTTTGATTTTCTGTGAAACCCTATTTATCCAAGCAACAAGTAAGTATGGCCGCTCTAGTTGTATTCGACATCATTGAAAGGAAAATATTTGTGTTTAAAAGGCATCCCTTCAAGTACATACTAGATGATATAGAGGGAGCATTTTCTAAGACTCCACTAGGAGTCATGCATGTAGAGGACACCCGTGCATACATCTACTGTAAGAAGGAAACCGTTGGGGATAACATTATAGCTACTCTCATGGCATCAATGATGAAACCTAAATATTCATTCAAGGATGCATACGCATGTCTCACTGATAACCATATCTTTGAGTATTCTAATGCACACAAATTCTACAAGCCAGAATGGGTTAAAATCTTGTTGAGAAGGATACATGATGACCTCTATCAGATTGGTGAAGTTCCCATCCACATTACTTCAGACCTAATCCATGACATGACTGGACTTCTTAAGACTGGACCAGTTCTTCCAACTGGTAAGGATGTTAAGAAATAGGTTGAGAAAGCATGCTTATCTAGAAGTGATAGGCATGGTATGAGAGTTGATCCCATTAAGGAAGATGACATTTAACTAGTCACCATGATACTAGGTTACAAATTTTAGCACACAAGCAGACTAAATAGTGTATCTGCAGCTACTATCCTAGCAGCAGTAAAGATGGTGAAAGATAATACTCAGTATAACCTATGTGAGATATTGCTCACTCAATTGATTGACAACATTTGATTTATTAAGAATGACAAGAGCAAGATATTCAGGTTTGGCTCATTAATCATATATCTCTACTTCCACATAGTAGCTAAGGTTGCAAATCTTTACCTAGACAGAAGCAAACCCACTATGTCTCAGATTTCACTGAAAGCCACATCAGAGAGTAGTGTGAAGGATTCTATGGACATGGACAACAAGACATTTAGGATCAAAATGCAGAAGAGGTTTAGATTATCTAAGAAAATAGTTGAGAAGTATATGGAGACCATATGTTTCATGGTAGAGACTGACTGCACTTGCATGGAGGTAGTTGAGCCCAGAACCAAATGGATTCCCCTACTTGGTTATGAATTTGAAGAACATGTGTTGGAAGGATATGCACAAGTTCTTTTGTCTGCACCCAATGATCCTAATGAGCCCAAGTGGGGCACCTACAAAGAAAAGACAAATGAAGTTGATTCTGTCCTATATAGTGCTGATAACAAAAGGAAGGTATCTAGAATTACTTCTAATATCCTAAAAGTTCATGGAGTTACACAAGAAGATCTAGACAAAGCCAAGGAAGCTAAGATTGAAAGAGAGCTCAAACAAATAGAAGTTAAAACAGAGACGTCTGATGATGTGCCCAAAAAGAAGATGAAGAAATCTGATAAAAGTACATCTGCACCCTCAACTACTATTGACTTGGAAGTATCTCCACCATCAGTACTAAGTAAGATGACTAGAAGGATGAAGCAAGTTCCCACAAGTCATCCATATTCAAGAACCACAAGGAGAAAGGTAAAGAACACTCAAGCCCCTCCTGAGGTAGGATTTAGACCTAGTCTCAACATACCAAAGAACAAAATTATCAATGAAGACTAAATATAATTGCAAAGGTCTATGACAAGTACCAAAAGATAGACAAAATAGAAATATATTCTATGCTCATCTGTCACATGATCAAGTTTAAAAAGTCAGTTCTAGAACTTAAGATAATGATACTAGATAAATTATGGAACATACTAGAACTAATGAAAAGATAGGCAATTGAGGAAGATATGAGGATTAGAGAAGAAACATTAGAAAATCTTCTCCCTATTTGTTTACATGAAGAAAAAGTAATTCTGTTAGACTTGGTAAAACCTCATCTGAGAACCAAGACAAGGACTCTTCATGTAATGAACAATGATTATGAGTTAGTTGGGAAAGAGACTAAAAAAGCATTTGCACAAGTGTTTATGGATAGACACATGTATCCATCAATGGTGCCTATAGTTAAAATGACTCCAGTCCCTCCAAAAAAGGATAAAGCACCAGAGACCTCTAATACACCTATGACAGGTCCACAAGATTCAGCACCTAAAGCTCCATCACCCTCAGTGATAGTAAAGGATTCAGAAGAAAAAATTACAATCAATGATGTTGAGATATCAATGACAACTTCAGATAATGAATTGGACAAGTTTGAGGAAGCATTTGTGAAAACTGAAGAAACTAAGAAGGCATGCACTGATGACACTTCTTTGTAGCAAGAAAAAATTCCTGCAGAAGACACCACAGGTCTAGATGAAGGAAAAAAGGATGAACTACCCTCTATGGAGATCCCAGTGAAAAATGAATGAATGGATGTCAATCAGAATATTATAATCACTCCTAGAAAAATAGTAACCTCATTGTTGTCAAGTTTGACCCCTGATTCAGCAAGCTTAGATGCATGGGGAGAAGAATATTTGATAAAGATCAGCATGCTAGCCATGGAAAAATCTAAAGAGAAACAGGTTATGAGAAACCCTCTCTTTCTGGAAATAGTAAAAATTATGAATGATCTAGTGCCTGCAAATAAGAAAATGGCTAAGATTCAGTTAGTTGATGATGTTGACAACATCCTAACTAGCTTCAAATCACATTTCACAAGCTTAGTAGACTCTGCTACTAAAATTGCAGAAGATGAGTACACGAAGGAAAGATTGAATGAATTGGTAAAGAAATTTTCTTTAGATCTCAATTCATTGAAGATTGGTCAAGGAATTCTGAAAGAGTTGGCATCAAAAGGTAGAAAGGTAATAGCAAATTGCATGGACAAAGTAAAACTCACCTCGGAACACATCAAGAAGATTGAGGATGTTGACATCTTGGTTGAAAGTATTAGAAAGTCAATTGAAACATCTTCACAAGATATTAATGTATGAAAGAATATCTATCAAGGTCATTTGGACAAGATTGAAAAGGCAAAGTCTGAGATCAATAAGATAAGAATCAGGCAGACTCAACTGAGAAATACACTGGCGCCCTCTCTAGCAGTCTTAAATGAAAACATCAAATAGATAGATACAACAATTAATAGATATGATCAGGGTCCCTATATGAATTGGACCAAAATGGAAAAGCTTACATATTCCCTATGCGCCCATCTACAAATAGTTGATGCAGTAAAGGCATTCTGGCAGCAAGAGATAAAGAATCTTCAGATTGCTTTTCCAGATGTATACATGGAATAAGTATCTAGAGACTTACAATTTTGAAACCTTTGTCATTAATGTCAAAGGGGGAGTAATGTATGTATGAAGAATATTTTATATATATGCAAGGAAATATATAGTATATGAGAATATACAGTTATTTGGGTGTTAGTCAGTTTTGAGTAACTTGGCCACATTCCTTTGTTTCCATTAATGAAAAAGGGGGAGATTGTTCGCAAGTTGACTCCCAAGGAGTATATGACTTATTTTGTGTTGTCATTATGGCAAAAAATTCATATGAAGTTTTGACAGAAAACTATGAAGTAAAAATTGACTAAGTCTAGAAGACAGAACAGAATAGCGACTTGCAGTCAATCAGAGCATCAACGCATGTACGTACGATCACATCAGGATATGCGCATTTAGACTTAAGCTCTATGGTATGTTTTTATGCTTACCCTATACACACATGGTATGGAATGTCAGTACAGACAAGTTACAGAAAGAACAAGTACACTGGCAGTCAGAAAATAGAGTATGGAGCCGACTTCAGGTTTTTGATTAGTGTGTAAACTTTTGTTATGTAAAGGCTAAGCGCCTATTGTAATAAATTTGTAATTATATATTAAACATTATTGTAAACATGCTTAAGCCAATTTGTTTGGAAGTGTTGTGAATGTTGTTTTTAGGTTGACTAAGGTCTTGTTTATAGTCACATCTATTCAGGCACAAACATATATATGTAATGAAAAGATATATTTGAAGTGTAGAAGAAATAAGAAAATAAGAGTAGTGTAAAGATGTTATCATGAGATAGAGCCCTTAAAGAAGATAAGAGCATAAGCACATAACGGGAATTGATCAAACATCTATGTCATATACAGCAGTTCACTTTTGGATATAGTGCATATCTATTCTCAAGAGGTTGTAGCCTTCTTTCTCATTGAGCAGTGAGCTCTTGGATAGTGAGTCCTCACCCATAATAGGGTTGTTTGTAAAAGACTCCTAACAGGGTTAGGCCTTTAACCAGGTCATTGTACTTGCATTGTAAAGACTACTCCTAATAGGGCAAAGGAACTTTAACAGGTTCATTATACCAGTGCAATATTTGTGGCTACTAATTCCCACCGGGGTTTTCCTCTAATCAAGGTTTCCCCATAATCATATTATGTGTTATGTGATCTTTTGTTAAGCTTCAAGTGATATGTAATTGATTTATGTTTAAAGTTGTTGAAATTGAATAATTATCTAAACACTGATTCACCCCCCCCTCTCAGTGTTTCCAACAAAGGGTACTTGATCAGTTGGTACATTGGCAAAGTAATGTGTTGTTTATCTTTTGATGATAGTTTACTGAGAACACTTTATGCCAAGAAAAGTTTGTGATGACCTAGTACCAGTAAATTGCCGAGGAAACCAGTGATGACCAAGTGGAAGAACACAGTGTTGGCCGAGTAGCATTATTTTGGTAATTGTTGAGATTTGAGATCTCTGGCCAACATAATTGAATTTATTGGGATATGTAAAGTTAATTTAGGATAAGCACGATTGGTCCACACTATTTAAATGCATAGGTAACCATAATTAATGCATGGATCCAAGATTTAACTAGTGATTTCTTTGGAGAAGTAAATTAAATATGGAAAGATACGTTGGATCTTACCTAACCTAAGATCTATGATCTTGATTAAGCGGCAAAAGATTTATTTTACCTAGATGAAGAGGTATACAATAACCTCAAGGGGTTATTCAGATGTGGGTATGATGTAATGTGAAAAGTGTATGCAAGAGGATTGCATGGTTAATTGAATAATTGGCATGATCTAGCAGAGAAGGCTAAGGAGAGAAGCAAAGAGTTGCGAGAGTGATTGTTTGATGGGTTTCCAAGAAGATCTGAAGATTGAAAAGAGAATGGAGGCCACTTAGTAAATTAGCATTAGAGCTGAATTGGATCTAGATTTGCAAAGTAAGTTGTATGTATCAGATCACACCTACTGATTACTTTCTAACCATTGTATCAGTCAAAATCCTTTAACCAAGTTGACCTAACAGTCATTGTATAAATCCTTTGAGCAAGGTGACATTTAGGTGGAATGTTCTAAGTCCTCTAACAAGGCCACTCCTAATAGGGTGATCAAATCCTTTAACCAGGTCACATTAAACAATGTGTTTTGTAACCTTTAATAGGTTTGGCTCCTAATATATCTCACTTCAGAAGAGTGAAAACTTGATAGCATGTTATTGGTGGTTTTTCCCAAATTGGGTTTCTACATTAAATTATGGTGTCAACTTGTGTGAATGTTTATGTTGTGTTTTATTGTTAAGTTTCTACAAGCTGATTACATTTGAATAGTAAAACTGCATATTTTTGTTGTTGATTTATGCTATTGCTACCGAGCAGATATGAGTTGTTCAAAGTGGTATAAAGTTTAAATTAGTACATATATAACTGAGGATAACTGATTCACCCCCCCTCTCAGTTATTCTAAATTCATTCTAACATATGGTATTGGTCTCAGAATGAAAGAAACAGGAAGAAGAACACTCATTATAGCTAAAGGCTATCCGAGAGGTAAAGTATTGGGCTCCTTAGAACCTAAGACTAACTTGGCTAAAGACTATTGTTTAGTTGAATTTGATTTAGACACTGAAGAATAGTTCTTTGAAGTAGATTTCTAATATATCAAAGATGATCTTAATGACTTTTCCCATCACCAAAGATGACCTTTCATCCTCGTGTCTTCCCCTCAAAAACCCCCAAAAAATTGATTGGGATCAGCAAGATTCACTACCATCCTTAGACGTATGCAATTCAGATGAGGTAGTATTAGCCCTCTTTGAATTTAAGAATCTCTGAGAATACGAGCATCAAATCCACTACAAAAAACAAGCCTACTTTGGTAGCCAGGTCAAAACTCTTAGTTATAAAAAAGAAAAAGAAAATAAAAATCAAAACAAAAATAAAAAATCTCCTGGTTAAAACCTCTTGCAGGCACCTTTAGATGACAAAAAAGAGAAAATAAAGGATGTGTCCTCTAGTGAAAACTTTTCTGAGGCACTAGAGGGGGGAGAAGTTGACCTGTCATTCATATCATTGCACTTAGAAGAATCCTCCATCCCAATAGAAGACACAATAACTGTCAACCTTGGTACAGAAGAAATTCCAAAGTTCATGTATATTGCTGCATCACTTAATGATCAAGAACATAAAGCTATGATCAAATTCCTCAAGAAACAACAAGTCAACTTTTCCTAGAATTACAAAGACATGCCTAGGTTAGATATAGATTTAGTTGTACACAATCTTGTGGTTGATCCAAAGGTGAAGCCTATCAAGAAGAAGTTATGAAAGATGCATCCACAAGTAGCTCTATTAGTCAAAGATGACTTATAGAAAATTCTTGATGCCACATCATCAAATAGATTAATTGTCCTGAGTGGGTCTCTAATATTACACAGGTAGGTAAACTGATGACATGTAACTGATTGAATGTTTGATAATATTAAGTTGAAGATAATGCAAAGCATTAAATTAGTTAATGGTTTGTATTTTCATTGATGTCAACTTGATATCATCTATACGGTCATGTGCATAATTCCAAAGACTTCAGAGAATCAATGGAACAAAGGTTATGCTTTCAGCAATGCATAAAAGTCAAGTATTCACTAAGTGACAGACAACACCGATGGAGTGCACACCATCGGTAAAGGCAAAGAACAAAAGTCATAGTGATACCCGACGAGTAGAAGACAGTGTTACCCAACGAGTAAAATCCAATGATGCCTGATGGATGGAGATCCTAAAGCTGACTAGAGTCACACCAATGCAACTAGAAGTTATCACCGACGACTAACTGTAGAGTTGATCGACAGAACAGAGAGTTTAGAAAATGAAAAAATATCTAGCTGGCAGAGCTTAAGGATAGACTTAACTGGTTGTTTTATTTGATCAGAGTTAAGTAATTGATTTAAAGAAGATTTGTATAGTTGGCAAGAAGATAACTACAAGATAAATAAGGATTTAAAGCTGTAAATCAGATTGGGTGGATTGTTTTTCACGCCAAGAATCAAGAATCAAGAATTAAGGAACATCATGTCTATATAAGAGACAAGAATAATTCATTTCATCACAAGAATTCACATACATGGGAAGGGGAATGAATAGAAAGAGGATGCAGAAGAGAAAATGATGAAGGATAACTTCATACAATCCTGATCAATCAAGCTGAAGGAGAGCTAAACAATTTTGCGGACACCGACAAACAGTGAAGCACAACATCACAGAGCAGAAAGTGTGGAGCACAAATAATTGAATTGATACATTGATCAGAGAGGTATTGTACTTAAATAGATCTAAAAATCTATAATTCAAGTTGCATTAGAAATGCGTCATTGTGTTTCAGTTTAACCATTGAAGCATTAAGTCTCTTAACAAAGCAGGACTTAACAGCCTTCTATAATTGAGGTATATCCTAACAGATTGCCAAAATTTTTATCATGAAGATAGCATTGAGTGCCTGATACCAACACACAGTCTAAGAAGGAGGCTGGTGTAGTTAGGTAGCACCAGATATGCCAGATACCTATTGTTCCAATAGAGGTTGATCAATATTGGTAGCATATACATGCCAAATATCAAGTGATAGACTCATATTAAAATCCTCTAACAAGGTCACACTTAATAGTGTGTTTGTAACCTTTACCAAGGTTGGCTCCTAATAGGGCTCACCTCAGAAGAGTGAAAATTTGGGGTACCGGTCCCAATGGTTTTTCCCTTAATAGGTTTTCCATGTAAAAATCCATGTGTTATGTGTGTATGGTTTATTACTTTATTGTTTTACATTTCACATATGCATTTCTGGATTGATTGGTATACTCTGCATATTTACTGAGTATCGGTAAATAGTTTTACTGCATATCGGTTATCAAGGAGAATAATGACAGACAAGGTAAATCAATAGATAGTTAATTATTATAAGTATTTCAAGGCATGCATCTTGTAGGGACTTAATAATATGAGATTCATTTGATTGGTGGTTAGTGATTAAAGGATAAATTTTTGAGGCCACTGATTCACCCTCCCCTCTTAGTTATTACTAACAATTGGTATCAGATCTTGTGTACTTAGAAGGAAGGTTTCAAGACCTAAGTAAAGATCACAAGATGAACAGATGAGATGTGCCCAAGTTGAACAAAGACAACTTTGCTTCATGGAAAAGCAGAATAAGACTCCACTAATCAGGTATTGGTAATGATGTTACTCAATACTTAGATACTAAATATGTGTTTTCCATAGGACATTTAATAGTAGATCAATTGAGAGTGAAGCATGAGCACAACTGCATGGTCATAGAACTTTCTTCCTCTTTCTCTGATGCTAAATTTGAAGATGTCAAATATTGCACAAGTGCAAAGAAAATGTGGGACAAACTGAAGCTTGTACATGGCGGTGATGCAAATGTTCTGAGAGCCAAGGCAGAAAGCCTTAGAGGAAAATTTGATGAACTCAGAATGAAAGAAGGAGAAAACATCACACAGTACATCACAAGAATAAAAGAAGTAGTCAATTTTATACGATGTGTTGGAGGTACACTTGAACAGGAGACAGTGGTAAGTAAAATCTTAAGAACCTTATTGCATGTATATGCTATTAGAGTTTTTGCTATTCAAGAAATGAGAGCAGTAGCAAACAATACAGTTACTCTTGATAGTTTGATTGGTAGACTGCTTTCATTTGAGATGAATAACTTTGATAATAGTGTCTTACCAAACTTAGAGTCTGCATTTAAGTCTTCTATGAGAATAAGAAAATCTATTCAGAGACACTCATCTAGAAGAGATAGTGAAAGTGAAAGTGAAGAAGATATAGATGAAATAGAAGCACTCATGGCAAGGAGAATGCAAAGAGGAAAAGGTAAATACAAAGGCAAGTTACCACTTGTATGCGTTAATTTTAAAGAGAATGGACACTTTTCTAGAAGATGTCCTAATAGAAGAAAAGATGACAGAAGTTATGATAGATCTTTTGAGAAGAAATATGACAAAGGTGATAACAAATATTACAGAGGTTACCAAAAATTAGAAAGAAGAGATACCCAAGACTACAAGGACAAAGACAAGAAGGCTAGCTACCTAGCTGCTTGCAAAGATGAAGATACTGCCACCAAACCTGATGATGACATTGAGATGGTATTTGTAGTTGTGAAGGATGATTCAGATGAAGATGAAAGGTATGAAGAAACTACACTCATATCTAAGGTTAGCAAGAATGATATCTGGATTATAGATAATGGCTACACTCACCATATGACCGGTGACAAAGAAAATTTTAACACTTTTGAGTATTATAATGGTGGTACAGTAAGAATGGGTAATGATACACCTTGTCCGGTTGAAGGTAAAGGAACTATAATGCTGAATAAACTGATTAAATGTGAAAATGCTTATTGGGTAAAAGGATTGATTTATAATCTTTTGAGTGTTTCTTAGCTGAATAATTTACGTCATAGAGTAGCATTTGAGAACAAGAAGGCAAAGATCTTCAATGAATCAGGAAAACTGATTGGTACCGGTGAACAGACTAAAGGTAACTTATTCTATCTGAATGATACTAACACCACTTGCTTAATGAATAGAAATGAAGACATATGGTTGTGGCACAAAAGATTGTGTCATGTGAATTTTGACAACATGATGAAAATAAGAAGAGAAAAAGTGTAAGAGGCTTACCGACGATGACAAAGCCAGACAACATCATGTGCAAAAACTGTCAAAAAGATAAAATGACAAAGTCTAGTTTCAAAAGTAAAATGCATACATCTGATGATATTCTAGAATTAGTCCATACTGATTTATTTGGACCTATAAGGACAAAGAGCTATTATGGAGATAGATATTTTATTCTCTTTGTTGATGATTACTCTAGAATGATGATAGTTATGTTTCTAAAAGAAAAATCTGAAGCATTCAAAATGTTTAAATGGTATAAGGATATAGTAGAAAAACAAAGTGGTAAGGATCTAAAATGTTTAAGATCAGATAGAGGAGGAGAATTTATATCAGATGAATTCACTAATTTCTATAATGAGCATGGTATAAAAAGATAGGTTTCTACACCAAGAACACCACAATAAAATGGGATTGCTGAGAGAAGGAATAGATCAATAGTTGATTGTGTAAGAACACTGATGATAGAAAAGGACATCACCCAAATATTTTGGAAAGAAGCTGTCAGCACTGCTATTTATACACTTAACAGTGTACAATTGAAGGACACAAAGAAGACACCTTATGGGCTATGGTATGGTAAAACACCCAATGTAAGTTACTTCAAGATATTTGGTAGTCAATGTTATGTCTTAAAGGATGATAGAAATGGAAATCTTAACGCCAAAAGTGATGAAGGTATTTTTCTGGGGTATTCTACCAAGAGAAAATCTTTTAAATGTCTAATCAAGGCTTCTAAAAAAATAGTTGAAAGTGAAAATGTGAAGATTGACGAATCTGTAGAAAAGAATGAGTTGGAAAGCACAAAAGAACCAGAAGACTACAACAAGTTTGTATATTGTGAAGAACCCATAACTCTACCCAAGAAACTGTGCTTAATTCTAGAACAACAAAATGTTGCAACCGACGGTCAGAATGCTGTTACCGACGGTCAAGATAATGATCAAAATAATGTGCAAGGTAATGAAGATCAAGTTGATACACAAAGAGTTGTACCTATACTTGCAAGATATGTAAGAAGGAACCATCCAAAGGACCAGATCATAGGATGTCAATACTGTACTGGATAATGAAGAATGGATAAGTGCTATGAATGATGAGATTGAGTAGATTGAGAAGAACAAAACATGGTCACTTGTGCCAAGACTAGATGACAAGAATTTCATCGGTACTAAATGGATATTCAGGAATAAGCTAAACGAGAATGGAGAAGTCACAAGGAAAAAAGAAAGACTAGTATGCAAGGGGTATGCACAAGAGGAAGGTATAGACTATGGAGAAACTTTTGCACCCCTTGCTAGGATAGAAGGAGTAAGAATACTACTTGCTTATGCTGCATAAAAAGGATTCAAAGTATATCAAATGGATGTCAAGTCAGTATTCCTAAATGGAATACTTGAAGAAGAGGTATACATTGAGAAACCAGAAGGGTTTGTAGATCTAGACAAGAGGAACATGGTATGTAGACTTCACAAAGCCTTGTATGGATTAAAACAAGCTCCCAGA
>MU228494.1:2281684-2305863 GCA_018584345.1 Thuja plicata | reverse complement strand
GATGAGCAAAGAGTTTGAGATGTCTATGTTTGGAGAGATCAAGTTCTTTCTTGGTCTATAGATCATTCAACAAAGTGAAGGTATTTTCATTACACAGTCCAAATACATCAAAGAGGTCCTGAAAATACTCAAAATTGAAGATTCCAAACCAGTTGGAACACTGATGTCTACTAGATGCAAATTAACAAAGGAAGACAAGACAACATAGGTAAATCAGACTTTATATAGATGAATGATAGGAAAACTCATGTATGTTGTACACACTAGACCATATATTGTACATGTAGTAGGAATTGTTGCTAGATTTTCTGCTAACCCCAAGGAATCACATATGACTGTTGTGAAAAGAATTCAAAGATATCTGAAGAATACTGAGGAATTTGGCTTATGGTATAGAAGAGAAGGCAAATTTGAACTTAAGGTGTTTACCGACGCTGATTGGGCTGGAAATCTTGATGACCGGAAGAGTAAAACTAGAGGAGCATTCTTTATGGGTGACAGACTTGTCACATGGATTAGAAAGAAGTAAGGATGCATCTCTTAGTCTACTGCAGAAGAAGAATATGTTGCTGCTATTGCAAACTTCTCAAATATTGCATGGATCAAACAGTTGTTGGAAGGTATGCATATGAAGATCTCAGAACCAGTGATTATCTATTGTGATAACACCAGTGCAATAAACATTTCCAAGAATCCAATCATGCATTCCAAGACTAAAGACATTGCAATCAAGTATCATTACATAAGAGAACAAGTTCAAGAAAAAGAGGAGATACTTGAGTATGTGCAATCAAAAGAATAATTGGCTGATATCTTTACCAAGCCATTGCTCAAGGATACATTTGAGTACCTGAGAAAGAGACTAGGGGTCAAACCCTTGTCTACCAGTCAGTAAAAGATTGAAAGCTACATCAACCTATATATTATCAGAACATCATTCATGTTGATGCAAGAAAAAAGATGAACTTCAAAGCTACATCTATATACAGAAAGTTATATATCAGAACTGAGTACCAGAGCATATTGATGTATTGCTGATGGATAAGGGAAATTCAAGGAATATATTATGGATCAAGAGAAAAGATCAATTGACATTAATGTCAGATATCTATGAGATATTTGTTTGGCATTGTTGTCAAAGGGAGAGAAAGTTTCCATATTATCACAGTCTTTAGAAAAAGATGAAAGAAGAAAGATTATCCAATATCAGATTACTCCAACAGGGAGAGATCATATCCATAGGGAGAGTTACTGACAAAAGATAGAGACATCAAAGAACAAGAACAATCAAAAGAGAAATATTGACACAAGGGAAGGATGCAACACATCAGAATAAGAAACACAGAAAGCTGCAAGAATCAAATCTAAGCTACCACAAAGCTTACCGACGGTTAGACATTTTTATCGGTTATCAAAACAAATTGTTTGGTAATTTGAAGAATCTAAACAATTGTATTTCATATTGTATTAGAAATAGTATAGTGTGATAATATAGTATGTTTCCATCAATGCCAAAGGGAGAGATTGATGACATGTAATTGATTGAATGTTTGATAATATTAAGTTGAAGATAATGCAAGGCATTAAATCAGTTAATGGTTTGTATTGTCATTGATGTCAACTTGATATCATCTATACGGTCATGTACATAATGCCAAAGACTTCAGAGAATCAGTGGAACAAAGGTTATGCCTTCAAAAATGCATAAAATTCAAGTATTCACTAAGTGACAGACAACACCAATGGAGTGCACACCATCGGTAAAGGCAAAGAACAAAAGTCATAGTGATACCCGACGAGTAGAAGACATTGTTACCCAATGAGTGAAATCCAATGATGCCTGATGGATGGAGATCCTAAAGATGACTAGAGTCACAATGATGCAACTGGCAGTTATCACCGATGACTAACTGTAGAGTTGACCGACAGAACAGAGAGTTTAAAAAATGACAAAATATCTAGCTGGCAGAGCTTAAGGATAGACTTAACTGGTTGTTTTATAAGTTTTATTTGACTAGAGTTAAGTAATTGATTTAAAGAAGATTTATACAGTTGGCAAGAAGATAAATATGAGATAAATTAGGAGTAAAAGCTGTAAATCATATTGGGTGGATTGTTTTTCACGCCAAGAATCAAGAATCAAGAATTAAGGAACATCATGTCTATATAAGAGACAAGCATAATTAATTTCCATAATCACAAGCATTCACATACACAGGAAGGGGAGTGAATAGAAAGATGATGCTAAAGAGAAAATGATGAAGGATAAATTGATACAGTCCTAATCAATCAAGCTAAAGGAGAGCTAAAGAATTCTGCGAACACTGATGAACAGTGAAGCACAACATCACAGAGAAGAAAGTGTGGAGCATAAAGAATTGAATTGATACATTGATCAAAGATGTATTGTACTTAAATAGATTTGAAAATCATCAATTCAAGTTGCATTAGAAATAGGTCTTGTGTTTTAGTTTAACCATTGAAGCATTAAGTCTCTTAACAAAGTAGGACTTAAAATTCTTCTATAATTGAGGTATATCCTAACAGATTGCCAAAAATTTTATCATGAAGATAGCATTGAGTGCCCGATACCAAAACACAGTCTAAGAAGGAGGCTGGTGCAGTTAGGTAGCACCAAATATGCCAAATACCTACTGTTCCCATAGAGGTTAATCAATAGTGGTAGCATATACATGCCAGATATCAAGTGATAGACTCATATTAAAATCCTACAACAAGGTCTCACTTAACAGTGTGTTTGTAACCTTTAACAGGGTTGGCTCCTAACAGGGCTCACTTCAGAAGAGTGAAAATTTAGGGTACCGGTCCCAGTGGTTTTTCCCTTAACAAGGTTTCCACATTAAAATCCATGTGTTATGTGTGTATGGTTTATTACTTTTTTGTTTTACATTTCACATATGCATTTCTGGATTGATTGGTATACTCTACATATTTATTGAGTATCGGTAAATAGTTTTACTTCATATCGATTATCACGGAGAATAAGGAAAGACAAGGTAAACCGACAGACAGTTAATTATTATAAGTATTTCAAGGCATGCATCTTGTAGGGACTTAATAATCTGAGATTCATTTGATTGGTGGTTAGTGATTAAAGGATAAATTTTTGAGGCCACTTATTCACCCCCCCTCTCAGTTATTACTAACATAAACCTGTTAGGGGAATTTGTATCTGTATTGAATTTAGAGACTTGAATTTAGCATGTCCTAAGGATGATTTTCTACTACCCAATATTGACATCATATTGCATTTAACTGCTAGACACAAGATGATGTCCCTCATGGATGAATTTTCTAGATATAATCAAATCAGGATTGCACCCAAAGATCAGCACAAGACTGCATTCACCACTCCATGGGGTATAATCTATTATAAGGTCATGTCATTTGGTCTAAAAAATTAAGGTGCAACATATCAACATGCAATGACCACAATCTTTCATGATCTCTTGCATGTTATTATGGAAGATTATGTGGATGACCTCCTAGGAAAATCCAAGACATGAGAAGCACACATCCTCATTCTCATGACAATATTTGTATGATTAGAGAAGTGTAAGCTCTATCTTAATCCTAAAAACTATCTTTGGAGTTCAATATGAAAATTTATTGGGCTACATTGTCTCCCGTAGAGGCATTGAAGTGGATCCAAAGAAGGTGAAAGCTATTCTAGAGATGCCACCCCCTAGAACACTAAAATAACTACGTATTCTGCAAGGAAAACTTTAGTCCATCAGAAGGTTGATGTCATATTTAGAAGATTAAGTACATCCCTTTTCTCATATGTTATGCAAAAATATCAAGTTCCAATGGGATTGCTTATGTCAAAAAATGTTTGATCGCCTAAAGGGATATTTATCTAATCCTCCAGTGCTGGTACCACCTATCTTAGGCCAACCTCTCATTTTGTATATATTAGTTACTGAAGTCACATTGGGTTCTCTTTTAGCTTAGTTAGATGAAAATGGAAAAGAAAGAGCGATCTATTATCTTAGCACAACACTAGTGGGTTACGAACTAAACTACTCACTCATTGAGAAGGATTTTTTGGTTGTTGTTTTCTATACACAAAAGTTACGCCACTACATGCTTAACCATAAAATACAGTTGGTTGCTAAGATAGATCCACTTAAATATCTGTTGTCTAAAGATGCTCTCACAGGGCGCACTGCAAAGTGGGTTATGATTCTTAGCAAATTTGACATTGCTTATGTGGATCATAAATCTATTAAGGGACAAGTAATTGTAGACCAGTTGGGTGAAGCACCTGTCCAAGGGGACCATCCAATCATTATAGGTTTTCTAGATGAATATGTTCTCAATATAACCCTGAGTATTGCATGGAAGCTTTACTTTGATGAATTTTTTGCACAAAAAGGTTCAGGGGTAGGTGTTATATTTGTCACACCTCAAGGGGATCTCATCCCTAAGTCTTATAAAATAAAATTTCCATGGACAAAAAATATTGCAGAATATGAGGCCTTGGTGATCAGACTTTGCCAAGTTGTCTAGTAGAAAATCTCCAATTTACATGTCCTTGGTGACTCTCAGTTAGTTATAAAGCAAGTTTTGGATGAATATCAAAAAAAGGATGACAAATTGCTTCCTTACCATCGCATGGTTGAAGATCTGAAATAACATTTTGAAGAAATTGTCTTCCAACAAAATCTCAAAACAAACAACAAAGTAGCAGATGCAATGACAACAAATAGATCCTTGATATCCATGCCCGAACACAGTTCATGATGCAAGTTTCTCATTGAGAATCTTATCATCCCTTCCCATGACCAACTGAAGATTGAGATGGTATGTGAAATTTCTGATCCTAATTCCCCTTGGCACCGTGAAATTTATTCCTATCTAACAGAAAAAATCATCCCGCTTACCCTCACCCCAAATCAAAGCAAAAACTTCACCCACTGAGCCTTTCCCTACACAATCTTTGGTGATACCTTGTTCCAAAAGCAATTTTATAGAACTCTTCTGAGGTGTTTGAATTTAGAAGAAGCACAAATTTTGTTAGAGGAGGTACATCAAGGGATCTGTGGAGCCCATTCTAGTGGGCTCACTTTGGCCAAAAAATTTCTACGCATTGGATATTATTGGCCTACCATGGAGCAAGATGCATATCACTATGTAAATAAATGTGTGTCCTATTACTAACATGACGATCTGATACATGCTCCCTCCCAATCCCTTCAATCTACCATCACACCTTGGCCTTTTTACCGTTGGGGACTTGACCTAGTTGGTCAGATATTTCCAAATTCTTCCAACAACCACAAATTAATCCATATTTACATAGAGTACTTCATAAAATGGGTCTAGGTCATCCCTCTTATACAACTAGAAAATAGATCTTGAACTTCATTCTGAACTATCTTATCTGTCATTATGGCATTTCTCAAGACATTATCACCGATAATGGGACCCCATTTAAAAATAAGGATGTCACACAACTCTGTAAGAAGTTTGACATTACCCAACACTCCTCTTCCAAATACTTTTTGCAAGGAAATGATCAAGTCGGGGCTACCAACAAAATCATCTTGAAAATCCTCAAAAAGATAGTCCATGAAGCTGGTTGTGACTTGCACCTTCACTTATATCCTGCCCTCTGGGCCTTCACACCTCCATCCATACCCCCACCAAAGCCACTCCATTTTCCCTTGTCTATGGTACTGAGGCTATTCTCCCCATCAAAATTGAGCTCCCTTCCTTCTGAATCTCCCTGAAGAATCTGTTGTCCAAAGAAGAATCCTGAGTTTCTTTCTTGCAAGAGCTTGAACTCCTCGATGAAAGATGCATTAATGCCCTAAACCATATCTGTGTGTATTAGAATATCCTACACTTATAGTTCAACAAGAAGATCAAAACTCATGAGTTTGAAGCAAGTGATCTTGTCCAGTAGCACAATATGAAGAATCTCCAAAACCATAAAAAGAAGGAAAAGTTTGAGCCTAGCTGGTTGGGGCCCTTTGTAGTTACATCTAAATTCAAGTCTGGAGGTTATCAGATTGCAACACGAGAGGGATTTCTCATCCTTGGTCATGTTAATATTGTACATCTCAAGGTCTTCTATGCGTAGCTTGTAGGTAGTCCCTTTTACAAAAAAAAGTCAATGGCACAAAATCCAAAAAAAGTCAGAAAAGCTACAAAAGTCCAAAAATAATATTAAAAGCAAAAAAAAAAAAAAATAATAAAAAATAAATAAAAAATAAATAAAAAATAAAAAAATTGAAAAAAGAAAAAATGAAAAAAGAGAAAGAAATAAAATCGTCCATTTGTGAAAACCACTTCGATGGCGCAATGTATAAGTACCATGGTGAAAACCCATTTAGGCACCATGCATAATCAGATCCATCATCTATTTGGACCATCTCTTACACAACATCCAACACATTTTCCTAATAAATCTATCGCACTACCCATATCTGTGCAGGTAGCTTCCTTTCACTTTTTGCCACGTCTTTGCCTCTGATATAACAATGTATTCCCGTATGACTAAGCTTACCCCAAGATACTAAGCTTTTTCCAAGACACAGTGATTGCAAATGTTCTCACAAATCAGCTAAGAGATTGAATTTCTCAGCTTTTATTCCATTCACAAGCAATTGCCAACAAATTTCCATTTTCAATCAATCTTTGCCCGTCAAGATGCATCCTTCTGACGTTGGTTTCTCACTCTCCTATCACACCAATCTCGTTCATGGCAAGAACTGTTGGACTGAATGACTACTTGGTCATGATGTCTTTTTTTTGATTTTATTTTTGTGTTCCAATACATCCTCCTCATGATTTCCTTGATCTTTAATATCTTGGCTCGTCATGAAAGGGGTCTATTGGAATATGTGTCATTTGCTGTGTGATTTGTTTGTCACAGTTCTTACTGCACTTTTGTTTGATATATAGTCATGGCTATGTATGCCTCACTGAGAGGGAGAATTTATACACATACCGCCTGTATGCGTGATTTTGGGGTACCTGCAAGCGGCACAACAAACACACGCACTTCAATAGATCATTATATGGTTAGTGGGTTAGAAAACATTAAATAGTAAAATGCAATAAACAAATACACTAACCTAAATTGATCTATTGCCTTTGAGTAGGAAGGAGTATGAGTTTTCTCTTAGCTCATCAAAAACTTAGTGACTACACCTATTCTAAATGAAGGATTTAATCTAAAATGATGAATGCAAGATGCAGATGCAGTTTGTGGTTAATCCAATCTAATTAGGATTCACTTTTAAGAGCACCAAATTGAAGAGTGTAAGATTCATTTTAAAACACCAAAATTAAATGTGCTCTAAAATTAAGAATTTTGCATGATTAAAACAAATTAACAATTAAAGCTAAATGATTAAAAGAAAATCTGAGAAAGCTAAAATGCAAAATGTAGCATAGTAACGATAATAAAAGTTAGGATCCTTTGTGAAGGAAAAAAGTTTCTCTTTTATAGAAATCTCTGTCAAATCAACGGTTGAGATCAAAAGAAATGAGTGGCTCATATTTGATTGAAGAAGCACAATCCATGTGCAAAGAATGTGATTAGTTGAAAGATTCAGTTGACTAAATTGACTGATTAGTCTTTTTTGAAACTTTCATATTCAGTTCTCAGTTAACTAAAATGTTTCCAAAATGATAAATAGTGGAGAATCAGTTGACTGAGTAGAACTGGATTGTTTCCAATTTGATAATCAGTTAATTGAGTGGAACTAGATTGTTTTCAATTTGATAATCAGTTGATTGGATTTGATGATGTCATATGCATTTTTAATAATTTAATTGATTTTGAATGCACATTTTTGTTTTTATAATTAATTTAATTCCTTTTTTAATTATTTGACAAATTTGTATTTTTATTTAATTAATATATCAGAATATCAATTAAATAATTAACATAGGCTTTATTTTCCAATGTGTTATGATTTCAAGAATTAATTAATTCATCAAGTACGATGATGGGTTAAGACCTAGGATTCAGGTCAGATTAGTTGCAAATTGATAGATTAAAGAATTGCCTATTTGATTTAGGACTTAGGGTTTATCAAGATTAGGGTTTCTTGATTAATTGATGAGATTAGGGGTCTAAGGTTTAGATGACCATTTTTAGGTGATTACATTTTCCCCTCTTTGAATTGATTTACGATTAGTGCATTGATTCAAAGACTTGTTAATGAGAAGACCTAGAATAGTTTGATTTGAAGCGATGAAATTGATTACCATTAAGAGATTTGATTAGCAAGAAAATTGACTTTCTTTGAAGTGATGAATCCAATTTGATCAATGTATCTGGTTTCAATAATGAATAGCCCATATAAGACTGATCTTTTCTAGTTTCAAGCGTATTCACCACTGTATAAGACCATCGATTAGGTTACCTTTGATTTAAGATGATCTCAACTTGATTTGATGCAATGAAGTTGAGATGCCCCAAGCGATGGGGTTTTGATTGAGGATGTAATCACTGGAATGTTGATGTCCTGATCATGCCCCCTCGGGAGTGAAATCAAAATATGGCTAGGTGCCCCAGTTATGAGAAGCAATTCAATTCATAACATGATGCAAGAAGAAGCTGATCTGATTAGAAATAGGTCCCAAGTGGTTAGGATAGAAGATGTACTTGATGGGAGGTCATGTTTGACTGAGATTGACCAAAAGTATGATATATAGATTGATTAGAAGGAAAGCATGAGAGATTTCCATTGGTTGTGCAAGCGATCAATTTCAAATTTTGATTTCGATCCTAAAAATGGAATAAGGAAATTCAAATTAGCAAGGGGTGTCATGTTCATGTCAGTCAACTGACCATTTGACGATGAGAAGATTGATCGATTGGAGTCTTAGATCCTTCACATTATAGAGATATATCGATATTGTGTAGATTTCAACACCGAGCAGAGGCAGATGTAGATGCAAGACTAACATGAATATAACTATGAGTGTGATCTTGTGTAAACAAGCAGAGAAATAATAGTCAAGGAGATAGTTTCGACCTCACCTTGGCGTACAAATAAATAGGATCGAGGGACGTGAGGCTTTTCTGCCTTAATGTAGGAGCTCTTATCACATACACCTTGTTTAGTTGACATTGTAGGATCATCGCAACCACACCAACAAGCAGTAGACAAAGAAAATATTGACAAAAAATTAATGAGAATAGGTAGCATACAAATAGAATTTCAACATACTTCAACCAGTTTCAAAGTTTTTGGATGTGTATATGTATGAGGTGTTGAGAAACACCATTGTGCTTGTGAGTGGGATGTGTTTGAGTGATATCGATCTGTTGTTTATGTTTGTGGTATCCACTGTGTGTTAAGAAACACAGATGCATCCAAAGGTAGTGTTAAGAAACACTCTTGATTAGGGTTTTGATAAACACCTGTTTGTGTCAGTAGTGAGTTGTCCTTCAAAAATGACAAGATTACTGACTCTGGTGTAATCTAAAGATGTGATCAAATTTTGGGAACCATGCCCCTAGTAGAAAATGATGATAACTGACTTGAATCAAACTGCAAGGACAAAGTTGATTTAATTGCCTCCAGGTTATGACTCTAGATCAGTTTCAAGCCAGGAGGGTTCTCAGAAGAACCAACGTGTCACGAAAGTGGCTGAAAGCTATGTACAAATTGAAGAAAAAGGATTGATGCCAAGATTGAGTATTGATAGATGGAGTGCTGAGTACAAGAGGTGTCTATTTACCAGGTTTTCACCTACTTGACAGAGATTCTATTTTTTCTACCATGGCGCATGTTTCCCAAGTTTTCACCAAGGCACTTTTTCTTCTTTTCAATTTTTTTTAGTATTTTTCCATTTTTTTATTTTTTTTATTTTTCCCTTTTTTTTATTTTTTTGATTGATGCATCAAGGTGCCTATTGCTAGGTTTTCACCAAGTTGATCATTTTTTAGAACTTTTTCCAATTTCTAGATTTTTTTCAGGATCATAAGTATGTACATGGTGCTGATCACCGAGAATGCCTTAGGTATAGAACTTCTTCATATGGAGAGTGTTTATGAGCTCCCAAAGTGGTTCTCCTTTAGTTGTGGAGAGTCAATAGGCTCCAGAGCTGAATGTTGTAGTAATGATGTAAGGACCCAGTCAGTTGGGTTCAAACTTCCCCTTTTTCTCTCTTTGTGATTGATTATGGGGATTTTCTCTCAACACAAGGTCACCCGCCTGAAGTTCTCTAGGTCTAAATTTCTTGTTGTATCCTCTTGACATTATTTTTTGATAATCTCTAAGGTGATCAAAGGCCACTTTTTGACGTTCATCCAACATCTTTAGTTCTTGGAGTCTCAAAACTCTGTACTCTTCATCTGGGATAAGTCTGCACAAAGAAACACTAAGAGATGGGATTTCTAGCTCCAGGGGTAAGACTGCTTCTGCCCCATATACTAGTGCAAATGGGGTTGCCCCAGTAGGTGTTCTGATGCTTGTTCTATAAACCCATAATGCAAGATTGATCTGTGGGTGCCAATCCCTTCCAGACTTGTTAACCGTACAATGCAAGAATTTTAGAAATTTTTTATTTGAGGCCTCGCCCTGTCCATTAACTTGCGGGTAATAGATGGAAGAACAATGTTGTGTGATTTTGAACTTTGCACACAACTCATCCATGGTGTTGTTCTTAAATTGTCCTCCATTGTCAGTGATGATAGAGGAAGGTATGTCATAGCGAAAAATGATGTAGTTCAAAATGAATAGCGAGACTTGTTTTCTAGTCACTTTAATGAGTGGGACTGCCTCAACCCACTTGGTGAAATACTCAGTAGCTGTAATAATGAACTTGTGTCCATTAGAAGATGAGGGGTGAATTTATCTGATGAGATCAAATGCCCATTATTGAAAGGGCCAATGTGTGACAAAGGGGATGAGCTCCCTTGCTAGAGCGTGGATAAGATTGACATGCATTTGGCATTTCTTACGAGCTTTTGCAAACCTGATAGCTTCTTTCTCCATATCTGGCCAATAATACCCCGCTCTAAGCAACTTTTGGGCCAGATTTAGACCATTAGAATGAGAACCACAAATTCCTTCATGGACTTCAGAAAATGCACATTTGGACTCTTCTTTTTCTAGACACCTAAGAAAAGTATCATCTAATACCCGCCTATACAAATCATTGGCCACAAGAACATACAGTGAGGCATTAGGGATGAGGTGTCATTTTTCATTTTTGGTTAGTCCATCAGGAATGATCTGATGGTGCAGGTAAGAGTAGACATGGTGATAATGGGAGGATTCATGTTCAATGACTGAACAAACCATTTGGGATTCAGGGGAGTTGTAGGAAGGTAAATGGATTTCTTCCACTAGGAACTCAGTGGAAATATTCCCCTTGTTTTTGCAAGGATACTAATGTATCCATGGCATCAGCTGCTCTATTATGTGTCCTTGGCACTTGTTGAAATGAGATGAAACTGAAATATTTCTTAAATTCATCAACCATTCATTTATAAGGCATGAGTTTTTCATCCTTAGTCTGGTATATGTCATTGATTTAATTGATTACAAGTTGAGAGTCACCATGGACATGTAACTCAGAAACATTCCATTCAAGAGCCAGTTTGATTCCATTTACCAGTGCTTCATATTCTGCTATGTTATTCGTACAAGGAAATAAGAGCTTGTACACCTTTGGAATGGAATAGTTTTGAGGAGTCAGAAATAGAATCCCTACACCTGAACCTTGTTACATGAAGGATCCATCAAAGAACATTTCCCAGGATATATGCAGATGTAAAAAATAGATCTATCTGGGAACTCAGCATTGATTGGTTCATTGTCCTGCAGTGGAGCATCAGCCAATTGATCTGCAATTGCTTTCCCTTTGATTGCTTTACGTTCAATATAATCTATGTCAAATTAACTAAGAAGCATAACCTATTTAGCCAATCTGTGAGTGAGGGAAGCTTTACTTAGGAGATACTTCAAAGGGTCAATTTTAGCTACCAGTTTGAGTGAGTGAGCCAACATGTAGTGTCATAGTTTTTGAGATGCAATGACTAGTGCGAGGCATGATTTCTCGATCATAGAGTAGTTCATCTCATAGGATACAAATTTCCTACTGATATAGTAGATAGCACATTCTTTCTTGTTTCATCTTCTTGCGCTAACAGTGACCCCAGTGATGTTGAGGTAGCTAAAATGTACAAAATCAATGGTTTTCCTTATTGAGGTTGCATGAGTACTAGTGGGTTCGCTAGGTATGTTTTGATTTGAGTGAAACTTTTGTCACATTCTTCACTACATTGATAAGTAATGCCCTTGCACAGAGTCTTGGTAAATGGTTGTGCTCTATTAGCCAACTGTGAGATGAACCTTCTGATAGACTGGATTCTCCCTTGGAGTGTTCTCATCTGACTAATGTTCTTAGGAGGTGGAATTTATAGTATCACTTGTACCTTTTAAGGATCAACCTATATGCCTTTAGCTGAGACAATGTAACCCAATAGCTTGCCAGATGTAACACCGAATGCACATTTCTTGGGATTCAACCTTAACTTGAACTTTTCCATTTTTTCCATGATTGGGCCTAAGTCTTGTAGGTGCATAGATCATTTCATTGTTTTAGCATGAGTATCCTCCACATAGTCTTCGATGGTTTTGTACATCATATCGTGGAAGATAGTCGTTATTGCACTTTGATAGGTAGCTCCTACATTTTTCAAACCAACAGGCATGACATTCTAGTAGAATGTTCCCCAGGCACATGTGAAGGCAGTCTTTTCATGATCCTCTAGAGAAATCTAGATTTGGTTGTACACAGAGAAACCGTCCATGAGAGAATACATTTCATACCCAGCTGTCATGTCTACAACCATGTCAATGTTAGGAAAAGGAAAGTCATCCTTTGGACATGCTTTGTTGAGATCCCTAAAATCAGTGCAAACTCTGATGGATTTTTCTAGATTTGATACTGGTACAATGTTGGAAATCCATTAAGCATAATTAATGGCTCATATGAATCCATCTTTGAGTATTTTTTCCAGTTTAGCCTTGATATGTAATGCAATATGAGGGTGCATTTTTTTGAGATTTTGTTTTACTGGTTTTACTCCAAGAGCTATTGATAGATGGTGCATGATACAATCTGGATCTAAACCAGGCATATCTAAGTATGTCAATGCAAAGGTTATCTTCTTCTCTTTAAAGAAATCTATGAATTCCTTGAGCTCCTCTGTAGATAAAGATTTAGCCACATGAATGATGTGTGGTTGTTCCTTTGTACCAATATTCACTGGTTGAGTTGGCTTCGTGAGAATTGATGATAATTTTTGTAAATGACTAGGCAAGACATCAAGCATCCCATCCTCAGGCACCTTAGAGAGGTTTTCACCTTTGGATGTGTCTTTTATTTTACTATTTTTGGTTCTAAAACTGCCACAATGTGGTTTTCACCTTCAGACCCTTTTCTTTTTTTCATTTTTATTTTATAACTGAGATGCTTGATGTCCTCTTGAGTCATGCTCACACTAGGTTCACTGGTGGAAGAAGTGACA
The DNA here is from genome assembly GCA_018584345.1 of Thuja plicata. Classification (NCBI taxonomy): domain Eukaryota; kingdom Viridiplantae; phylum Streptophyta; class Pinopsida; order Cupressales; family Cupressaceae; genus Thuja; species Thuja plicata. The sequence goes on along the minus strand of MU228494.1, from coordinate 2,292,332 downwards.
GGTTCAACAATGTTAAGATAGAAGGCTAAATCATAGTCATTGGGGAATGTAGGCATTTCAACAAGTTGTCCCTGTAAGGACCAATCAATGAGTTTAGGATGCTTTAGTGGCAAAGGTTCAATGGGTTCGAGGGCATTCACGGTATGTTCATCATAGATGACAACTATTAAGTAGAGTCCTAGACCTGAACCATGTATAGACATTTTCAAATTAGAAAGAGCCCTAATGACATCATTGAAGCCCATGTCAGAAATAAGAGGTCCTAATTCATCAGACCTAACCTCTAAGCCTTCACACACTTCTAGCATGGGTACATATCACTGAACTGTATCCACTTCTTTGTCTAAAGTTCTTTCTGAAAGACTATCAAACTTGTATTCATGGGAGTTTGTTTCATCATTAGTTTTCATATCAAGGACATGAGTGAAATCTACTCTTTTCCCCAAGTTTGGATGAGTTCTATCTAAAAAATCTATTATGGTTAGACTCCTTTCCTCTATATGTTTAGATGTAGTAGTCTCTAACTAATCAGGGGTCATTGGTGATTCCTCTGGAACACACTCTTTAGTAGCGTTGACCTGGGGTGTTTATTCTTCAAAGAGAAGAGCCAGGATATTGGGAGGAATAGGAGAAGGATACACATCCTCCTCATCATAATAGTCAGATTCATCCCACTTGGGAGTGGGTGTGTCAGTGCTTTATTATGTTGTGTTATGCTCTAGTTCATCTAAATGAACCTGATGTCTCTTTCCTTTATCTAGACAATTATTTTATCTTTGTGCTTTCCTAGATAAGAACCCTAGACCAATTGTGTCTCTAGGTCGTCTGAATTGAATATATATTAGTTCTTTAAGTCCATTCTAATTACATCCAATGGGTCCTTTACCTAAATAACCCATTTTATGAGCCATCTCATACCCCACCCCAAATGTTGCCAGTGATATTTCACGTTGGTTGACCTCATTATTTTCAGGTTCCTTATATAGCCAATCCAGAATGGCTTGTTCTTTTTTTTCATCCTCTAATGGTATGTCGGCTTTAACAAAGTCACCAACATAGATTTCTTGGGATGTTGTCAGTTTCATCTCTTCCAAAGTTCCCCCATAGGACCTAGGTGATGTGGGAAGAGATGTGATTGACAGTATGGGTTCCATTGTGTATCCACCCATACCAATGTCCTTTATCTTGAGTTTATTTTCCATTTCCTTCAACAAATTTGTGGTTGATTCAGAGTTGGACACTTCACTATTATGTGGGACTAGAGTGTATGTTGCTTGTCTTAATGCATTACAGGTATAGCTAGTGTCAGTAGGAATAGTTACCTCTACACCATTGAATGGGAACTTGATGCACCGATGGAACATTGATGGCACTACCTATATCTCATGGATCCAGGGTCTTCCCAATAGGATATTGTAGGCCAGAGGGAGATCTAGAACTTGGAAGGTAACATCCTTCTCAACAGGACCAACTCAAATTGGTAAAGTGACAAGACCTATAGAAGATCTCTCTTGTTCATCATATGCCTTGATAGTGAATTTATTTTTAGGATCAATGACATTTTCTGAAAAATCCTAGTTGCTCGATTAACCTATATGTTCAGATGTTCAACCCTGCACCTCCATCTATCAAGACCCATCTGACACGATGTTTTTGGATCATGACTTCAATATGAAAGGGGAGGTTGTGTGGATGACTTATAGATTTTTCATCTTCTTTTGAGAATGATAGGTAATGTGGTGAGGTCAGGTGACCCACCATGGATTGAAACTGATCTAGATCCAAATACTTAGGGACATTGGTAGTTGATAGTGCTTTATCCAGGACCTCTCAGTGAGATGGAGAGAGTTTGAGCAATTTGAAGATTGAAATTTGGGCAGATATTCTCTGTAATTTCTCGACGATGCTATAGTCTATAGTATTGGATGAAGTTGGTTGTTTAGACTGTGAGACTTTAGAGGTACCCACAACAACTTGTTTTCTAAGAGGTACCCAGGATTTGGATACCGATAGTTTATTGGAAGATGATGAAGGGTTGGAAGATCCAGAACCCCCTAGGGTGACTTTTTCTTGCACTCGGGTCACTGTGTTGGCCGATCGAGACTCTATCTCTTTCTTTTTGACAATGACGACATTGAAATATTCAGAATGAGATGGATAAAGCATGTTAATGATGTTTTTGTCATCATTAGAATAAGTGTGATTGATTTGAGCTCCTTTCTTAGAATTTTTCCCCTTGTGATGTTCTAGGAAAGGATCTTTGAATGCCTTATGATCAACATTCTTATTGAGATTATCAACCGCAATTATTTCATTATCAATGAGATCTTGGATCTCATGTTTGAGCCTCATCCAATTTTTCGTCGCATGTCCTTTGTTTCTATGGTATTGACAAAAATCATTGTCTCGCCACCATTTAGGTTTGATCTCTAGATCATATGGTTTGGAGTTATCTGGAAATGTGATCAGCTTGTTTGCCAGTAGAGTCTTAAGTGCAGATTTGTAGGACTTTCCTAAAGAGTCAAAGTCTCATTTGTGTTTAATCCATGGTTTGTCTTTCAACAAATTGCTGACCCCTTTAGACGATGAGGATTTAGTGGTATTTTTAGTACTTTTTAGGGCCTTTGAGTCACTTGTTAGATTGAAGACTGCTAGTTTTGATTGGAGAGAAGAATGATAGACTACTCCATCATTTACCACATGCTTTTTTTTGTTCCAATATTTAGTTTTGTCTTTGGAGTTGGAACCAAACTTTTTTTCCTTATAGAGGGTAATGTCACCCTTTTTAACAAGCACATCTTCTATTTTTATCACATTTTCCACCATTTTCTCTAAAGAGGGTGGACATTGCATCTAAAGGGGATAGTTTAGTTCTATAATTAGAACACTAGCAAAAATATCCATCTTTTCACATTCAGGCATGATTCATGGATATCTAGAAAACATCTTTCTCCATCGCTGAAGAAAGGTTAGAAAGGGTTCTCCTATCTTTTGCTTCATGTTGCATAAATCAATCATCATCATAGGATGTTGGATATTGTAAGAATACTGTTGCAGGAATAGATTCATCAGCTCATCGAAATTTTTGATACCAGTGGGTAAATTTAAGAACCACTCCATAGCCTAGCCGCTAAAACTCCGACGAAAGAGACGCATAAGATATGTCTCATCATGCATAAATTATATACAAAGAGCACGAAATTCTCAGATGTGATCTTGTGGATCAGAGTGACCATTGTACTTATCAAATCATGGGATTTCAACTCCACATGGGAATGAAGGTAATTAAAAATATTTATCAAAAGGAAAAGGACAGATTGTGTTTAAGGAAAACTTTATGTTGGGTTTTTCCTTTTCCTTTTTGAGTTCTTGTAATTCCATTTGCAAAGTTTTCATTTGTTTATCCATGAGTGTCATGGGAGTCTCTTCTTCTCTAGCAATGATATCCCCAGCTTTGAAGTGAGGTGGAAGTTGAGTGCCTTGCTCTGCTAGGTCGAGAAAATATTGTTTGTTATCCTGATTTATGATTTTTTTCATGAGTTTTATGAACCTCTTATCCTGGAGACATTCGTCAATCTCTTCCTCATCAGGTTCTGATGCACTCAAGGAGTGGTGACTATTGCAATTGTTGGTACCATTATAGAGGTCTCTCTATCGAGACCTACCTCGACTTTGTCTTTTTGTTGACATCCTAGGACTAGGTAACTTGTTCTGCGAGGATAGTGATCTTGGAGGAGTTTGAGGATCTCTCCCAAAAAGAGGATTCTCTCCAAAGGAGTTGTCTTTAAATGGGAATTCCCTATTTGTCTCCCTTGTGAAGTTCCTTAAAATGACTTTTAGTTTGCACAAGAATAAATAAGTTGATTTGTCTGAACGACACTGTGGTGATATCTAAAGTGTTGTCTAAGTCCAAGAACAAAAAAACCAAGTGATAAACGTCCAACTGTGAAGGAGATAGAAAAGACTCTGATCTTGAGTCAAGGTTAACTAACCTGCTCTCACAACCCAGAATAAGGATAGCGCAGGAAAAGACTGATAAGATTTGAACAAAGGACTAGTCAATTGGACAAGCTTAATGACATCAGATTTCAAGACAACGATAGGTTGGACTGAAAATAGATCATAGTCAAATATGAACTAGTAGAAGCATTATGACTATGTAGACCTCAGAATAGACTTAATGTAGTAGGATAGACTGATGAAAAGATAAAGTTTCAACAAGTTTTTGACAGATTATTGGTGTTTTAGATGAGATATGACAAACAAGTACCTAAAGTGTACAGTTTTCAAGATTGTTTGATTGTTGTTGTTGTTGTTTCAATGAACACTCACACTAGACACATCAAAAAGCCCTTAACTTGCAAGCACATCAAGAAAACCATATTCCTAGGTGGTGAGAAATGGACAATACTTGTTTGAATCCTCTTAGAATAAAATACTCATTCAAGTTGGACAATTAGAAGCTTGGAAGCACTGGCTCCCCTCCATGACACACAATTCTCGGGCCTACCAAGCTTCAAATTTCTCAAGGTTCGAAGACCTTGATAAATTTACTGTCTCAACAAGAGGGGTACATGAAAGGTTTCTTAGGCATGCGCGTCTCACAACGCCTGTATCAACAAGTAGAAAAGGATTTTGGCCACTATTTAAAAAGGGTTTTAGTAAGGGTATTCATTTAAGTGTATCCTCTGTGTCCACGCATGCGCGATTTAGGCTACTAACCCCATAGAGCACCTTAGCACAAGTAGTTCACGATACGCGATTGAGACCCAGAGGCCCTGCTTTGTGTTAGGCAAGAGTTGAGTATAAGCTCAAATGCCACTTATCTTCTGAGGCTTTGGTCTAGAGGAAGCATTTTTATTATAGTGAGTCAAAGAAGGTTGGCGTTATCTTGTTCTCACTTGGGTCATTCTCCAAGGGTGAGTACTTTTTCCCGCTTGGACAGGCCCTCTAAAGTTGCAGATCTCAAACGGTGAATGACAATAATGTTTCTGGATTTATGATCATCCCAAAAGGGCGAGAGCATAGTTTCTTGACATTATTTCCATCCCTAAAATACCAGATAGAAGCTCATTTTTAAAAGTTTTGCATGTGCGTTCCTATTTTAATAAAACAAAAACAATATGCAAGCACAATTTTAAGCATTCTATCAATCAAGGCAATCTCCAAGACAATTCGTTAGTAGTCTATGTTTTAGTCTTCTTTTTCAACATCTTGCAAACCACTGTTAGGATGTAATCAACAAGATAAGCCAGAGAACAACAAAGGCCAAAACTTGTCAGTGTTAGAAAAATCAAAAAATTAGAAAAAATTATTGCATATTCAGAAACTAGATGAAAAATATTGCACTTTAAAAAAAATGCACCCAAAAACATTATTGTATGAGCCTGAACGAGGCTCTGGAAGTTACCAAACACAAGATTAGGCAGGTATAGTCATCAAAAACCATGATTTTTTATAAATCTAGCAAGAAAAATAAAAAACTATTCCTACCACAGTGATCGTTACAAAATTCTACCCCATATAAAAAAAATGCTTGAAAAAAGGACTTAATAAGAGCAAGTTATGAGTGTTTGAAGTTAGAGTGCAAATTTTAAAAATCCAATGGTGAAGGGTAGTAAATTCAAATCTTGGCTAAATTCATCATAAGGCCAGGTTAAAATTGATGTTCTATAACCCGTCACAAAAATCCCATATCCCTTGTTTTTGATAGTTTAGTGCACATTAAATTTAATGGTGCCCTAGGCAAGTAAAGGTGGGGTTTGGGTGGCGAGTGGGTGGTAGTTAGGTGGTTGAGTGGAGAAGGTGGAGTTTTAAGGTGGTCAGAGGGGTTGTGAGAGGGGATTGAGTGGCAAAGATGGTGGTTTGGCAGTGGGTAGATGGCAAAGGGCGCAGCAGAGAGCTAATATGGTTGCGTGGGGTTTAAGCGAGCTAGGGTGGGCGAAGCTGTGTGGAAGTGGGCGGGTGGAGTGGTTGGGGGAGAAGCAGTGGGTGGGGGAAGTGAGTGGAGAAGACTATGGAAGTAGTGTAGGGAGGTGTGAAGGTAAACTTGGGAGACTGCATGAGCGGCGTGGGTAGAGGAGTCATGAAGCAGAGGTGAGTGGGGGCAGCAGAGGAGTGGTTTGGAGAGTAGAGGACACGAAGGATTAACACGCGGGGGGTTTGAAGAGAGGTGAAGTGGTGGGAGAAGTGTGTGGGGTATTTAGTCCCACATACACTAGTGCGAGGGTATTTTAGCTGTTTAGATATGTAAACAACCGTAGATTATTTTGAAGCAAAGGAAGCCTGCTTGGGCTTAGGCTAAGCGCAAGGATTGAGTAGATGAAATGCAAAGGATCAAATACACATAGGCAATAGTATGCAAAGGGTTATTAAGGGTTAGACCCTATCAAAATTTTTAAACAATCTTTGCTTTCTACCTCGATCTGTGTACAAATAGAGGATCTACCTCAGTTTCTGTGCAGATGGTTGTATGGCCTCTATATGCAAAAAATGTTTTTGCCTCAAATTCAGTTTTGGGTGGGTATAGGCATATTTATAGTCATTTCTAATTGAAATGATGACCGAGACACGATAGTGGGCTTAGAGTTTGCTCAAAGTGGATGCAGAAAGGGGTTTTGGCTCAAAGTGAAAATCGAGCCTCCCAGTGGGTGTCATAAATATATACGTGATTTTGAGGTACCTACAAGCTACACAAAAAACACACACACTTCAATAGATCATTGTATGGTTAGTGGGTTAGAAAACATTAAACATTAAAATGAAATAAACAACTACACTAACCTAAATCGATCTATTGCCTTCTAGTAGGCAGGAGTATGAGTTTTCTCTCAGGTCATCGCAAACTTAGTGACTACACCTGTTCTAAATGAAGGATTTAATCTAAATGATTAATCTAAAATGATGAATGCAAGATGTTGATGTAATTTGTGGTTAATCTAATCTAATTAGGATTCAATTTTAAGAGCACAAAATTAAAGTGTGTAAGATTCATTTTAAAACACCAAAATTAAATGGGCTCTAAAATTAAGAAGTTTGCATGATTAAAACAAATTAAAAATTAAAGCTAAATGATTAAAACAAAATGTGAGAAAGCTAAAATGCAGCATAATAATGATAATAAAAGATAGGATCCTTTGTGAAGGAAAAGAGTTTCTCTTTTATAGAAATCTTTGTCGAATCGATGGTCGAGATCAAAAGAAATGAGTGGCTCATATTTGATTGAAGAAACACAATCCATATGCTAAGAATGTGATTGGTTGAAAGATTTAGTTGACTAAATTGACTGATCAGTCTTTTTGGAAACTTCCATATTCAGTTCTCAGTTAACTGAAATGTTTCCAAAATGATAAATAGTGGAGAATCAGTTGACTGAGTGGAACTGGATTGATTCCAATTTGATAATCAGTTAACTAAGTGGAACTAGGTTGTTTCCAATTTGATAATCATCTGACTGGATTTGATTATGTCATATGCATTTTTAATAATTTAATTGATTTTGAATGCATATTTTTGTTTTTATAATTAATTTAATTCCTTTTTGATTTGATTGACAAATTTTTATTTTTATTTAATTAATATATCAGAATATCAATTAAATAATTAACATAAGATTTATTTGCCAATGTGTTATGATTTCAGGAATTAATTAATTAATCAAGTACGATGATTGGTTAAGACCTAGGGTTCATGTCATATTAGCTGAAAATTGATAGATTGAAGAATTGCATGTTTGATTTTGGACTTAGGGTTTATCAAGATTAGGGTTTCTTGATTAATTGTTGAGATTGGGGGTCTAGCATTTAGATGACTATTTTTAGGTGATTACACCACCAAATCCATAAAAATATTTGGGTGTACTAGATCCTCTCATGAGTGACATTTCATTGGTACCATCATGACTAAAATCTTACATCTACGTTCCTAAAAAACTATTTGTCTGGAGTCTTTTCCATGCAAAGGAACAATGTCACTTGTGTTTTCTAACACATCCTGCATACCTCCTTTTGTGAAATCAAACTAGGGTGTGCTTTCCAACATTAACACAATGTGATCCCATGAAAATCATGTAGTTAGGTTGCATATTAGTTAGGTCATGTTGCATTTTTTGTTACTCTTGGAAAGATTATTGTTTGTCTCATCCCTATAAATCTAGTTACATGATCCTTTCAGTTTTGTTTGATACACAAAAAAAAACTTTGTCCATATTTGAGTTTTCATTAGTTGCATTCGCTACCTAATGATGAGTTTAAGTATTGACTTCAAATTTATCCTAATCATCTAGTTGCATTACATTACATTAATCGTTAATTATTAATTATTAATCATTGCATTTCTCATTCATCATTAATCATTATCTTATGTTCATTCACCATTATCTTACATGTATTAATCATAAATTTGCATTAGTCCTTATCCATTAATCATTATCTTATATTAATCATTTTCATTGCATTAATCATTAAGTCATTATCTTACATCCATTATTCATTAATCATTATATAGTATTTATCAAATTATTATCTCACATTGCATTCATTTACACCATATTAAATTAATCATTATACATTCACATTACATCCATAAAATATAAATACATCCATTTGCATATAAATCCCTAAACATTAAACCCACATAACCACATCAGTAATCTTCACATACACGTATCCCTGCATCACAAATATGTCAATATCATAACATTATCCATCATATCCTGCATCACACACGTCAGTCAATAAAACCATCATCATATGCATATAGGAATGACACACATCACAAAATATATGACCATCAAAAGCATGTCTATATATATCAAGTGTCCAATAAAAGTACATCAATGTCAAAATGTCTATATATATGTATACATCAAAATACCACTATACATATAAATACTCAAAATCAAAACTACATGTATATCAAAAATAGTTGAGGTGACTCATGAAGCTGGCTGTAAGGATGGCCCTGCCCCACCTGCCCCATCACCCCCTCTATCCCGGGGAGGTCTCATCCCTATCGATCCCTATGATGCTTTTCCCATGCTTTGTGTCAAAGACCTCTTGGTATATGTAGGCTATCTCTAATCGTCAGGGACTACTCCAAAATATAGGCCCATATAGTATGTTTCCTCTTTGCCTCTCCTACCCGCCTCTCTCTATGCAGTAAAGGCATTTTCTAACACTTGCCCTATCCCTCACAATGTGGCTGCCTAGAAATCTATCTCCCGCTTTCTCATGTATGTCTCGACTCGTCTCCGTGCCTTATCTTGCTCTACTGTCAGGTTGCCCACTTGCTCAGCCAACCTCTGGATATCTCCCTGCAGCTGTGTAATATGTTGATCCCCTGCTAAGACCCTGTGTGAGTCTTGATCACTATAAAATCCCTTCCATCCACCCAGGCCTACTGTATATCTAGTGCACTCTATGCACTATCTGCTCATGGCATCTCCCCTGCTAGCAATCCCTGTACTCAGGCTAGCTCTATCTGTACACTGACCTTAGATATCTGGGTGGTGGCTAATAACCCATGTATCCATCTCAACTCTGTCTGCAGGATGTCACACTCTGCAACAACGGTATCATATACATCTTGTGCCATATAACCTATTGGTGGCCCCTGTGGCCCATGTCCCTGTAAAGGTACTTGAGGTACCTATCCATGCACCTTTCCTATTGGCCCCTATCTTGGTGGCCCATGTGGCCCCTATCCCTGTATCTATGGAGGCACCCTGTCTCATAGCACATGTACTATCCCTCGTCATCTCTGTGCTGCCACCCTAGGTTGTTCTCTCCTACCTCCTCCTTCATCTCCTCCTCCTCCTCCATCCCCTCTATCATATCCCCCATCATCCCCATCTGCACCAACCCCATTATCCCGGGGATAGTCAATCTCGCCAATCTATATATGGTCCTCCACTGTGCATATGCTGATGTAACCCCTGCATCTCCCACTGCATCCTATCCCTATTACCATGGCAGCACCATCATCCCTAACCATGAGGCTCATGCCCCTCTCAAGTCCACTCATATCCCCCATAGGCTCCCCACCTCTTGTGTGACCAGTGGATGTGGGAACCCATTTGGTACTGCATCATGTATCAACCCAAACTATCTCCGCACGCGTGATGGCATATAATATGCTATCATGTAAGTTGTCCACCTAATCATCCAATAGTTCATCTATAGATATGTAAGAAAATAGCTAGGTGATCTCACAAAGCTGTGTCCCACTTTTTGGGACGAAGGATTTCAGACTTCCTTTAAAAAAAAATTTGATGGCTACGCGCGAAGTATTGACTTCGCATGAAGTGCTTGATAGGCTTTGCGCGAAGTACCCTACATGGATGACTTCGCGCAAAGTCATGACTTCATGCGAAGTACCCCACGTAGGGTACATCGCACGAAGCCATACTTTGCGCGAAGCCATTTTTCGCCATAATTTGTATAAAATTCTGACTATCCATGTCATTTTCACTATTCACTTTTGGAGATTTTGTGGACAAGGGGCTTAGAGAAAACCAGTGAAGACCAGTACGATGTCAGCAGCTCCCGAGCTTCTTTGATCTCTTGTGATTGTTACTAGTACCAGGTACACACATTTTTCTCATTTTTTATTGTAAATTGTATGTTTTATATTTATTTTAGTTAATTAT
>MU228494.1:2251259-2274385 GCA_018584345.1 Thuja plicata | reverse complement strand
CACTTTGTTTGTCCTGATATAATATGGCTTCAATCTTCCAAACACTGTTTGCCCAATCTTTATATTAGGATTTGAACTACAAAATGACACATACATTTCATGTTGTGTTGTGTCCAACCAATGTTTTTTTTGATATTCATATTGATTAGCTGAAATTCTACGTCTGATAACATCTCTACTGTTTGATGAAGGATGTGTATTATCATTCCAAAATAATGTGACCAAATTCTTGATTCCTTCATCAATCCTATCAGAATGGGGAGCTCTACACATGATTTCCCAACTACCTTCCAAGGTGCTATCATCCAAAAGCATTCTCCTATTAACATATTGTGATATTGTTTTCCTACTAAAACCAATCTGAGATGAAACTGAAGATATTTTTCTTTTTTGGAGCATAGTGTTACCTACAATGGATGTCAACATAACTTTTCTTGTAATGGTCTTATCTTTAGTTCAAGATCGCTTCCCTACCTAGTTCAAACCTTTCTTAAGATTTTCAATCATATCAGTTAGCATGTCAACATATTTTCTCTTTTTTGATGTTGCATCTATACCCAATAATTTTAATGCCCCTTCCAACTTTTTGTTTATAAGTACAACTAAAAGCAATTGAGCTTGTTCAAGTGTTTCTAAATTATCAAATTTAGCCAATATTTCTTTTGCTATCATATTCATTGACCTCTTCTTAACAAGACTTAAAGATTGAACATTGGCAAGTAATCTCAAATTTTCCACATCCATTGTAAGTAAATGATCTAAGTTTCTGTAATTAATATTTCTCTTTATAGTTTGAGCTAAATTTATATGTTAATCCATACCAGTAGCAGTACGTGATCTTGAATTTTCTCCAACATCAATTTTCTGAGCTTCCGTAGGGAGTGATCCCGACCCTTCTTCAATGTGCAATTCTTCGACTTGGCTTGACCCTCCTACTTTAGCTTGTCCTTCACCTTCTTTAGTTTTATGATAATATGTCAATGTAGCTTCATGATTTCTTTGTTCGGCACCAGGTGATCTTTTTCTAGCAAATTTTTGTTTTCTTCCCTTCTTGTTCCCCATTTCTTCTCTTAAAAAATGTCTTCCAAAAGATCAACTCAATAAAAAAAAAATTCTTCAAAAAAATACTTTGATATAGTATTTCTCCTCTTCAAAATTACGCCTTTGAAAAAATAGAAATATTAATCCCTATTCCAAAAATGCAATTGTAAAAATTGAACAATAATAGAAAAAGTGCTGCAATTCGGTGAAAAATTAGAAACAAAAAACTTTACCTTTATACCATTCCAAATTTTTCAAAAAAAAAATTTCAACAAAGCCGACCTAGTTCGTGCAAAGTGCCCAGGATAAAAATCCGGTGGGATGGTTTTTGCCAAAATTTTCACACATGGGGCTTCGCACAAAGGGTCTTCGTGTGAAGTTTCTTAAACCCCTTCGCGCGAAGGGGGTCTTCGCTCGAAGACCCCAAAAATGAAAATTTTTTAAAAGAAAAAAAAAATTCATAAAATTTGGTCATTGAAGGCCTGCAACAGGGACCAAAACAAATATTTTCCTCAAACTGATGATACCAAATTATGCGATTCAGAACAAGCTTTCTAATGAATATAATTTTCATACATATTGAGTTTGTTATCACTTTCAAATATTACTTTAACTAAACATAGGTTGTTTGGCGATTCAACAACCTGTCTCTTCAAGGCATCGAAAAAAATACTAAATTACAAAAAAAAAAAATGAAAAATATGTAGGAAAAGGATATTTGTGTTACCTTTCTATTAAAAAAAATAATAATCGAATTTTGATATATACATTTCAAGTTATGGTGATCAAAGTGACCTTATGTCTAAATTACAGTTACTGTCACTTTAGAACTCAATAAAATATGAAATATTGATCCAAAATGAATGAAACCAATTACATCCTCTGGATATTGAAGTTACAAATATAATTTTGAAATAATTACATCGTTATCATATTTTAAAAAAAAGTTATGTTGATCAAAGTGACAGTCACTTCTTAAAATCATAGTTTTTTTAAAAGAACCACTTTTCAAAGGAGAAAGAAAAATAAATTTTAATGAATTTTTAATTTAAAAAAAAAAAAATATATTTAGAAACTAGAAAGAAAATTCTAAAATACCCTAGTTTACATTATCTTCAAATTCCTTATATTTTTTTGGCAATAGGTGTTTGAAAATGAAGTTTTTTCTCAAAATGTTGATCTCTGTGTCTAACCACCCATCCTCTACATATTCTTATTGTTGTGGGACTTGATGGCCCCATGCCTCACATCATATTGCATATGGCCTCCAATCAAACCTCAACATCTTGTCCAGGGTCTGCTGCCAATGTCCAATCGAGTTTGTCGACTTGTACCTGATCGATGGTCGGTAACTGCATGCATATGGTTCATAGTCCACTCATGTCTCATGTCTCTTAATAGGGCATACCACAATGATATGCTCCCATGCCCATACTAAGAGTAATGTCACTCCTGCTCCGAGAGTCTTGCCTCTCTAATAAGCGCACATATGTAGGTCATAATACAGTTGTTCGAGGATAGTGTGCCCCCAGCAGTACTAATCTCCCTCATCCTATAGCACGACACTCAATACCTATGCCCACCCCACTAGAAAACTATGCCCTGCATGGTCGGACATCATCTGCCCTCCGACTAACCCTGCCAGGTATAGTGCTACTCGTCATAGCCGTGGTCACACTGTCATCATGGCTCTCCAAGATAACCATTGTCTAGATGTGGGAATCTAGTCATATGGCCACCCAAATAATGCCTCAAGGTATGGCTCTAGGCCCTCCTATACATACTCTGGTATCAGTCCCCAGATCAGAATGTAGTATATTCACCACACATCATATAAGGTAATAGTAGCTTCCCCAATTAGGAAGTGAAAGCTAGAGGTGGGACTATGCCACCTCTTAATCAGGTAGGTCATGAGCACATTATGTGCTCTCAACCGCGGCCACAAGTGAACATGCTCCAAGTCACATAGTGTGACCTGTCCCCACTCTGCTGGCATCAGTTGATCTACCAGCTCCATAGTCTCTGACCAGCTCTCACATGATCAAAAGGGCGGTATATCCTCCTGCATACACAAAGTCATGAATATCAGTTATTATATCATTTTTATGTGGCTTATTTCCCCCTAATCTCTTCTTTCCCACCCTTTTTTACATTTTTAGGTCAATCGGTGTAGACACCCATTGACCCATGCAGACGCCGATCTATGATCGGCCCTTTTGACGCCTGCTAGTGGTCAACCTGGTTGATCGTTTTCCACGTAGATGACTATTCTATACATTCATCTGCATCCCCCTTTCCCATCCTCGCAGACGACCATCTGACAATCGTCGTCTGTGCAGATGACAATCCACCGATCGTTGTCTACGTCCCGATAACTTTTTGCCCACCTTAAATGCCATAAATGCAGCAAGAAATACAAAATTTTAAAAATAGGACTAAACAATGACTTTGGACTCACCAGTGATCCTGCATCCATAGCCCACTGATGTGTCTGAACACGCTCCCCAAGCTACATAAGTCTCGTAGATGTGTCATCGCTCTCGCTCTGCTCTGATTTTTTGTTCAGCTTCATGAATGAAAATGACCTCTTTTAGGGTCTCATGGCCTATTTATAGGCCCCTTTGGACCTGTTTTTCACCTTGAACCCAATTTTTTCCTCTATTTTTTCTTCATCCCCTCATAAGTCATGCAAATGTCTGTTCTCCCTACTTTCTGCCTTTTTCGAGAAAAATTTACAAAAAAATATTTTTTCTATTTTTTTCTCGAGGGGTTACACTCCTTCACCATCATCGCTCTAGGACATTTTGTTCTCTCTGGGGCATCTTGTTTTCTTTTCTTTGACACGATGCCATCTTTGACGCCACATCAAAGAGGGGCAAAACACAGACGCCTAAAATTGTCCCTCGTAAAATTATAATTAATTATATTTGTTATATTCTTCCACTTATTTAATTAAATTTATTTAATTAAATTTGGTTCATTATTCTAAAGTATTTAAATTTAATTTAAATACCTAGCCTCTAGATGTATTAAATTTAATTTAATACCTCCCCACATTAAATTCCCCTTTAAATAAATTTTTAATTTATTTATTCCCTCGTATCATAATATTCTTTTAAACCACAATTAATCTAAATCTAATTTAGATTAATTTAAATCTAAACCTAGATCCTACTCTACCTCACATCACTCTCAATAAATAAGCATATTCACCCATTAGTCCTAATTATTTTCTCACACATATGTGAGCAAATTTCCAAAATTTAACTTTTTAAATAATACTAATTTGGTGCCAACAAGGTTTCTTACAACCTTGATGACACTTTCTTAGACTTTCCAAAAGTGTTCATTGGAAAAAATCTATGACACCGTTTACACATCTATGCCAAGATATCTTACATGTGTACTTCAAGTACACATTAACCCATCACATCCCAAGTTGCTCACACATGCATGAGCAAACTTGACCTCTTGCATGGCTTATATGTCCCTCATGTGGATGTGGATGCCACATGTGCTCCACCTCACCCAAGCCCTCCAAAATCCTATAAATAGGAGCCTTGCTAAGAGTAAATCACCCATTATTTTTGTATGCATTGTTATCATGCTAGTTTATGCTTAGAGCTATCTTGTTTGCATTTAGAGTTTTTGTACTAACCTTGTTTGGTAGTTGTGTTACATTCAATCATGGTAGTTGCATTTATAGTTTTCTTTCAATACTAGATCTTGGTAGTTAGTTTTCATCATCCACTCCCATATCATCCATTAAATGCTTGAGACTAGTTCTCCATAACTAGTTCTTGAGTTATTCAATATCATATGATTGTAGTTTGCATTTACTTTGCATTCATCTTGTCGTTTGGAATCAAGTGGGATTAATATATTGTGTTGGGAGAGCACACCCGCAACACTCTCTAAGAGCAAATCAACAAGGCTTGGGTGTCCTTGTTTGGCTCATCGAAGGTTGTGGTGGAAAGATTTTGTCTATGAGTATGCTTTTGATATGTTAATATTGTTTCTATTATTGTTATCTCTAACGTTTGCATGTTTGAGCTTGCTCCCAATAGGTAGGTTTTCATCACATCCAATAGTTCATAATCAATTTTAATTATTAACGATAATAATCTATAAATATAAGTGCGCGCACACACACACACACACACACACACACACATACTTACATACATATACATATACAGATATATATATGTGTGTGTGTGTGTGTGTGTGTGTGTGTGTGTGCGCGCACACACACAAGCAATAATTTTAAGACAATAATACACATTTTGTAGAAAAAGTATCTTCTACCTATTATTTTCATACTAATATATTATATTTCTTTGACAAATTTTATGACTTCTCATCTCTTTTGTAATTCAATGTTGTACAATAAATAAAATAAAATCAAACAAAATGTGTAAAAAACATATGATAAATTTCATCTCTTCCTTAATTCAAATTTCCAACTTATTTTATAACTTTTGATGCATAGAATAAAATTTTAAATTATCTAATTCACTAAAGAGATGGGAAGAAGTCAAACAAAGGCAACTTCCTCTCAATCATAATTGATTACACTAGTAATGGAAAAAAACTTTGCATCCCTATGTAAATTGTTTAAAATACTTAAAAATTATCCACAACAATATCTTTTATAATTAGAGGTGCAACCAACAATTTCATATAAAAAAGTTACAACCCCTCTATCTCTATATATTGAAGAACATTAATGGAAAAGGTTTCAAAAATCAAGATGCTCTAAGAAAGAAAATGGCTCCAATCACTAGTGTGTTGTAATCAATATGACAATTCTTTTAACATGGTGACATCAACACAAGAGGGTCTCTCTATCCAAGTTATCCCACCCACCAATCAACAAATTATTGTAGACCTCAATGTACTTCTCGCTAGTAATGACAAAATCATCTCGTTAGTTTTTTCTTTCTTCCAAACCTAAAGATTCCTCGAAAACATTCTCCATAATCTCTTTTAAAATCATATTTATAATTAGTAGTTCATTATCACTTTTAATTTTTAATGATAATAATCTCACAAAACTATAGACGTAATCATTTTTAAAATTACATGTATTACTATATACACAACACTAATTACATAATCAATTTACAACTTAATACTAATTTTTAAGTTAGGTAAACTGGATTTTCTTTAATACATTTATATGTGGTTATGTAGGATAACTCCATTCTTATAAGCATCACTTCTAAATTGTTCCCTTCTCTCATTTGGAAATATGAATAAACAAGGAATAACATTAAGAGAAGGGTCTTCTAAGGAGTTGACCCCTTTGTTTTCTTACTATTATACAATATTTCTTTCGAAGTTTGTATGACTTCTCATCTCTTTCATAATTCAACTATGTCCAAATAAAGTAAAATAAGTGTAATATGTTGAACATATAAGATAAACAAATTCCATCTATCCCTTAATGAAAGTTTTCCAACTCATTGTCTAACTTTTAATATATACAATAAATTTAAAAATATATATATTGTTTGGGAAGAACTGAAACAAAGTCAACTTTATCTTAATCATAATCGATTACAATACCTTCTGAAACCACTTTTTTTAAAAAATCCTTTGCACCTTTTAAGTTACTTAAAATATGCAAAAGTTTATTTACAACAATATCCTTAACTAGTAGAGGTGCAACCAATAATATTATAAAAATAAGTTACAAAATCTTTTTATCTCTATACATTAAAGAAAATCAATGGAAAGGGTTTCAAAACCAAGAGACTCTAAAATAGAAAATGGTTGGTATGTTGTACTCAATATAAAATAGGCTAAAGAAAAAATAGTACAAAAACTTTTTTCTTTTTATACATTGAAGAGAATTAACAAGAAGGGTTTAAAAAACCAGCTAGTTATAAAAAAACACAAAATAACTAATAATAAGTTGTAATCAAAGGAGGACTCTTTAAATGGGGCAAAGGAAACTTAATACAAGTTCCTGTGGCAAAGCCTTGGATCTCAAAAGGTACAAAGATTTGGATATGGGAAGCTAAGACAACCCGAAATCTAGAAGACTCTCACCCTAAATTTAGAGGTCTCTTCATAGGATAAGAATCGTTCGACCCTGGATCTAGAGAACTCTCACCCTAAATCAAAAGGAGTTTTGATGAGATTTGGAAAAGTACAAAACCTTAGATCTAAGAAGGTGAAGGGCCCTATCGGAAGAACTCACCCTAAATCTAGAAGACTCTTAGATCTATGAAGGTAAGGTGACCCTAATCAAAAGAACTCACCCTAATTCTACAAGATTCTTCGAACAATATAGATCCCTTCAACCTCAAATCTAGAAGACCTCAAATCTAGAGAACTCTTCGAATGACATCGATCCCTTCAACCTCAAATCTAGAGGATTGTCACCCTAAATTTAAACTACCCCTACCCTAAATTTAGAAGGTGAGAGTGCACTTACCCTAATCTAGAAAGTGAAAGTAACTCTTAGAGAGATGGAGGAGGTTGGGTAGAATTGGTGGTTCCACAGCTGCCGCTGCGTGGCAGGGGAGTTGCCCATCTCTTCTTAAACGAACCAGGAAAGTAGCAGGGGCTTTCTTCATCAATGGGGGCTATCCCGATGGTCATATGCTTGTCGCCTACGCTACTGCTCCTCAGAGCTCCAAGAAAGGTGGGCCTCGCTACAATCACACTCTTTTCTGGTCCGCTTTCTGTCGCCATGGATCCACTTTCTTCAACCTTCATCTGCAATTGAAGCTTAAATTCCGTCATTCTTATAAGCCGGCGCAGATTCTCTTCCTCCCGTCTACTTCCGGACCTGCGAGCCTTGAAGGAAAGGGGATCTTCCACAGCCTTATCCTGCTCGGTTTTGCAGTTCAATAGGGTTTCTACATACGCATTTCGAGCCCGGCAGAGCAGTTTTACTGGTAAGGTAATCAGATTCTTGGTGCATGCATTTCCTGCTCGAGCCAAAGCTTTCCAAACCCCTCTGCGCTTTGGCTTCTCACTGGCTTTGATTTCTTTGCCGTTTCGCTCACGACAGTCCATTTTTAAGGGTTTAATTGAAGTCTGCAACCTGCAAGCTAGGGCTTTTGTTGTGAGATGGGATTTAGAATGATGAATTGGAATCTAAAGGAGAAAGCATTTTTAGGGGTTCAATTGAGCTCTGCAACCTGCAAACTAGGGCTTCGATTGTGAGACGGGATTCAAAATGATGAATTGGGCTTTAATTGAGCTCTGCAAGATGCAAGCTAGGGCTTTTGTTGTGAGACGGGATTCAGAATGATGAATTGGAATTTAGGGGAAAACATTTTTAGGAGTTCAATTGAGCTCTGCAACCTGCAAGCTAGGGCTTTTGTTGGATTCAAAATGATGAATTGGGATTTTAGGGGAAAGCATTTTCAGGGTTTTAATTGAACTCTGCAACTTGCAAGCTAGGGCTTTTGTTGTGGACGGAATTTGGAATGAGGAATTGAAATTTAAGGGGTAAAGTTATCGTGACAGAGAAGGTCGCTTGACTTGCTTTCACCGTGAAGTTTACTCCATTGATTTCTGTTTTTTGAGATCTTGCCTGTCTTCTTCATCGCAAAGTAAAATTTTCTTGAAGGGCATCTCTTGAATAAGATCTTGCCTGTCATCTTCATCGCAAAGTAAAATCTGAGTCCAGTCAATAACGCGTTGCCCGGGGCATCCGAATGGGATGCAGCTGACAATTTTTGTTTTCTGCAATGTCGTACAATCGACTGATTTGATGTGAGTGAATTATCATACATATGGTGCGACTCCATTGGAAGTCTGCTGTACGCAATTCTCTCTACTTCCTCTTTTTTCCATGAAAGCGAAAAATACGAAATGAAGGAAATTTCCTTCAGTCATAATATTTGAAGTTAATGATTTTTTCTTTAAGTGGGAGACGACTTAGTTTGGCGGAGCAGTCGCTGATGCTAAATTAGAGGAATTAGGGTAGGTATATACAAAATCTCCCTTGTTTCTTGTTGTAGAAGTCGTTGTTGTAGATAATCGACTCTAGGTAGTTGAATTGGTTAACTAGACTTTGTGAGACTTGGTGAGGGGATGATAGGTTTCTTGTTTATGTTATATATCAAGATTCAATTTTTTGGACGAATGATATAAGGTTTTGTTTGGTTGCAGGAATTAAAAAATGTTGAATTTGATCAAATGTTAGAAATGGTCAAATCATGGATTAGATATTGTAATTTTTTTTGTTTTCGGAATATAGTTTGGACCGTTTGGTTGACCGAAATATGAGCGAGAAGATGTGTTTCCTTTGTTTCTCCATTTGGTTCCACATTTTGAAATTGGAATTGAAATTTGAGTATGGTTTTTTTTTAAATTTTTTTTTTAAAATTGTTTTAATATTTTTGAATTTAATAATTCATTTTTATTTTATTTAATTATATATAGAAAACCATAAACAAGTTTATTTTTTTAAAATGTATTAATTTTTAATTTTTTTAAATTTTTTTGAAGAAGGTTAATTTTTAATTTTGCTTATTTTTATATAGAAAATCATAAACAAGTTATAAATAACAAAAAAGTCGTGAGTCGACCAAAATATGGCCAATGTATGTACATGAAATTCTAAAAAAGTTCTAGTATCCAGAATAGCCCTCTCTGTTAACCACATTTACGCACATGGTCCCAACAAAGTAGTGCGATTACAACACAAAGAAGACATCGCAAAAACATGATTTTTGCTTTTGCCATTGAAGCAATCTCGGCGGCACTAGCTGCCTCTCGAGCCTTGCACAAGTTGCACTCATTTCCTACATCAGGTATAGATGTAGACGGGGTATCATCGACCCACCGAAAGTATTGACATCCACTATTTCCCTGCAATACCAAATCTACATTAGTTCTTCCAAAAATGATTAGTTCTTACATTATTTCTAAACATAAAATATATTTCCATTAACAACCTTTTTCCTATTTGGGCAACCTCAAAATTGACACCTAGGATTACTTGTGCGTGAGGCCTTCAACATGCAGGGGTCAACACCACATTGACACATAGGCACATTCACCAAAGTCATCAATATTATATCAACACATATTGCACTATCATTCCAACATATCATTTTGTTTAGTTGATTATTTTGTTCATTCATACTAATTATACTAATTATAATTGCAATAAAAAGCAACATATTAATGGAGACAACATCTCATATCAAATTACAACATGACTATCGTCAATCACAATACAAAACGAAAATGCTTCGTATTTGATGATATAATGAATATGAACAAAATGTAAATGCAAAGTCCCAACTGCACATTATGGAAACCATATGTATAGTTGTGATTGAGACTTTTAGTCCTGACCACACATTAAAATGCATGTAAAGGCATCTGCAGTTGGGGGTAAAACCCTTGATTACATATTCAAAAGAAAGTTGAATTACAATTGAAGATAAAAAAACTGACTTTTTGCAAAGATAATGAAAATTGATAAGTAGGAGATATTTTCCACAACAAGTCAAATTGTGATATTGCTATTAAGATTCAATTGTATAGTTTTTTGAGTCAAACTCATTGACCCATGTTTCATGAGTAGTGGTTGACATGAAACCATCTCTCATGAGAATGAATGGAATACTACTCATGAAACATGGGTTAATGAGTTTGACTCAAAAAACTACACAGTGGAATCTTAATAGCAATATCACAAGATAATGAAAAGTTCCGATGAAAATTTAGTGGGAGATGTAATCGGGGATAAAAACCTCAACTACATATAAGATGACTACTGGTTGCGAATGTAAAAGAGCTCGAAAGCTTGGATGTCACATTGTAAACACCCTCTTCACATTTACAAAATGCAGTTTCATTTAATTGAGTTTCATGGTATTGATTACAAAAGGAAAATGCAGAGTGTTTAACCAATTTCACAACCTTGAAATCATGATAAAAATAAATAATACAAGGTCGTTAAACAAAGACCAAATGCATGGATTACCAATAGCTAGTTTTGAACACAAAAAATAATAAATTGTGAAATAGGAATACAAAAATGAAAATAAGAAAGGAAACTGTACACACAGATGACTCAACGCTAATCAAAACTCAAAGCAAATTGCAAACGAGAAAACAACGCGCGCCTGAGCTCAAAAATGGGAATGAGGAGTTTATGTACACATCATTCTATGTTTGCACAGGAGTAAAACCTGAACCCTGGCAATGATGTAAAGAAACAACCATTTCTAGCTTTAGTAGCAATTATTTTTCCTTTCTAACTCATTGCAATTTCTGTTTGTATGTCTTTCAAGGCCAAGACAAAATCCCCCCGTATTTCATTTTTGTAAGTGAATTCCATGCATCTCAATTTGTATGTAAATAGTTATTAATAAATCATACTCATTATACATATTGTTAATTTGACACCGAGATCTTGACTATATCATGATCCCCACAAAAAAGTCATGTACACCTTTCGCTACATAATATAAACGAAACAACCACCCTACTTTACTATATGTAGAAATTTTTATGAAACTTCAAAATTGAAACTGAAAGGAAAATGGATAGTGCATTTCCAACACAACTACAACACAAAGCACGCCAATCAAAGATCAAACAAAATTCATTCCAATTTCTCATTAGGGAAATGAAGTATAAAAAAGAGTTCCAAAGACAATGAAGTTTTATCTATAAATTGATTTTCTAATGGTATAACAATGCCACACTCTGCTATCGTACATAACACTTTCCCAACATCCATAATACCTGGGGAGATGTCTTTTGGATTAAGAAAACATTAAATTTTTCTAATAAACAAGTGTTCTTCCCATACCTCAAAGGGTGCTTTTGGGAAATTGCAACATACCTTAAGTAGCTTTGCTAGAGTTAGAGACACATATGAAGCAAAATGAGACTGGAGATGACCATGAAAGAACCAAGAAAGACACAAGAAAGAACCCAAGGCCTATGCTAAAGGATCAATGTCTCATAAAGAGAATCTTAGATCAGATCCTATTTCTCAAACTAAAGATACAAAGAAATTCTCCAAACATAATTTCTAAGATTGAATTTAATCTCATTACAAGAAAAATACGGATTTTATCACAAGAAAAATATTTTTTTAATAGCACTGAGTTAGAGGCCACCAGAAACTAAACACACATGCTAGTGTGAAAACAAAAGCCATAATGCTACCATTAATAAAATACCATTTCTATTATCCATGAATATTCAAAGCCTCCCATAGCAAATTATTTGGAACTGGTTTGGACATGTCTTGAGCTTCCAATGCTGCAGCTCGCAGGGTTTTGATATTCATCAAATTAGCCTCCCAGGATTTCACCATTGTGTATGGAAACTGGTACTTCAAACATAGAGGCTTCACAAAAGGAGCAATCTTCCTCAAGTTGTGACGAGGTAACCTTGGATAGAGATGATGTTCAACCTGATGCTGCAATCCTCCATAAAACCAATCCATCCAAGGGGAACAAGATATATCAAGTGTCCTCCCGGTCTGAGATTCAAACCAATTCTTACTACAAGGCCTCGCAACATAGACACTAGAAGAGAAATGATTTAAACATAATTGAATATGTTGAACACCAGTGTTGTACTGATTTTAGGCCACTTAGTATGGATTTTTTTTTGCTTGAGAGGTCTGTCATGGAAAACATTGCTTTCTTGGAAGAGGGATTATTTATGGGCTGAGATCTAAAATTTTGTACAATCATTGCCCATTAGACAGTAATATAAGCATATGTCAACTATCAAAATGTATACCAGCTCAAAGATTGCATTGTCATGCAACATATCATTATCTTTTGTTGATTATTTTGTTCATTCATACTTATTATAATTGTAATAAAAAATAACATATTGATGAAGATAATATCTAAGATCATATAGCAACATGAGTAATGACAATCACAGTACAAAAGGAGGATCCAAAATCAAGTAGTGCAATGCTTGCTATAATCCATAAAATAAAATGTAAAATCTATACTAAGAGATAGAAGATGGGGAAGAACAAAATGGTGGTGTGAAAACACATCGTTAAGTAAAAATAAACACAAACCAATATCCTGCTCAAGATTCCCGTATCCTACTCATAACATATCGACGAGCAAACTTCCCATAATAAATGGAGTACACCAAGGAGTAACATCAGAAATGTGGACTGTAAGTTGAAATCATGAACAACATATTGTTGGAGATTTGCCTTTGTGCAAATAGTTGAATGTATTTTTGTCATTGATGACAACATATAGTATACAACAGTGTACTGTATTCATTTTTCAGTATGGATATGTTGGAGCCTTGCACGATTTCTTTTATGTTGAAGACATATTTATTATGCTATGAGCATACACGCAGATTCAGAAGTTCAGTTACAATTGAGTTATGTTGATGTGTTTACTTATCACAGTTTTAGAGGATTGTTTTTAAGAGCCGACTGTAATTTTATTGATTCTTCAGTTGCGCCTATCTTTGGGATATGTGTGTTCGGATTCATGTTTAGTTATGAGTAAAAAATGATTAACCAAAGGCACTAAATGTGTTTCATCTGAAGTGTAACATTTGAGTGATTTTGGTGGAGCCAAGTATGTGAAGCGATGTGTCTATTCATTTTGAGTTGCGCGGTTCTAATTATGTTGCATGCTTAGTTTAGCCGACAAGAAAAGTATTAAAGAGATTCCTACAGCCGACGTGATCATATCTTTTGAAGAAGATACATATAGGAGTTCATTTGTGATCACCAAAGGGAATGAGAAGAAAAAGAATAGAAAAGAACAAAGCAGGATGCTAGTTGCTTTGGGACAGTAAAGCTATATCATTCATCAATTGAAGATCTATGTGAAGAAACAGAGAGTGCATATAATTCACTAGAACTGATCAAGACAACAGGTCTACTCAAACAATTCATTATCAGATATAGTGTATATCTATTTTACAGAAGGTTGCAGCCTTCATCATTTTAGCATTGTGCTCTTGGACAGTGTGTCCTCACATCTAACAGGGTTATTTGTAAAAGACTCCAAATAGGGTCCGACCCTTAACTAGGTCAATGTACTTATTGCATTGTAAAGATCAACTCCTAACAGGGTTGTAAGATCTTCTAACAAGGATCATTATACTCTAGTGCAGTTCTTTGTGGGTGCTAATTCCCACCAGGTTTTTTACCTATTTTGGTTTCCCCGTAACCAAAATTGTGGTGCTCTATTCTGTGCTATCTTGTTGTATTTATGCTTAATGTTATTCTGTACTTAATTGAAGAAAATAATTAAAACTAGTAGATAACTGATTCATCCCCCCCTCTCAGTTATCTCTTGGGACTATTCCTAACAATTGGTATTAGAGCCAAGTGCCTTAGAGAGAAAGCCTAATAGCTTAAGGTAGATCATATGGTGTACTTCAGAAAAGAGAGTCCTAAGTTTGATGGAGAAAATTATCTTGACTGGAAAAACAAAATGATAACACATCTACAGTGTGTTGGTTTTGAGATCTATGAGGTTGCTACTCATGCAATTGATGTTCCTACTTTGAAAGATCTTGCAGAAGAAGACTCTACTATTAAACAAAAGGAAGTATTCACCCAAAATGCAATTGCCAAAGAAGCCCTAATTAGTGCCTTATCTGACAATAAATTTTATGAGATTAAAAAGGCAGATAAAGCCTATTCAATATGGAAATACCTAGAAGACATGTTTGAAGGAGAAATCCAAGCCAAGAATGTGTGTAGAAAGACATGGAAGAAAAGAGACAACAATTTAGAAATGGTACTTGAAGAAAACATCAGAGCAGAGGATTAATGAAGAAGTCTCAAGAATTAGAAACAATGGAGGATAAATTTCAGAGGAAGACATAATGGACAAACTGATGACTACATTGACAATAGATTATGAGAGCAAGATAAACATATTGGATGAAACCATGCAATTTTCAAAAGACTTCAAAAGAGAAACCTCGATCAACAAAATTTCAGCATTTGAGATATCAAGATTGAAGGCAGAACCTAAAATTGAAACAACTTTCAAAGCCTCAGTCCATGGTAAGAAATCCTTGAGCATCTCTAGTAATATTGAGAAAGAAGAAGTGGATACAGAACTAGAAGAAATCATTGCTATGATTGCTAAGAAATAAAGGAAAGGTAAAGGAAAATATGAAGGACAACTACCATTCAAATTTTTTTCATGCAACAAAGTTGGCCATTTTGCATCTAAGTGTCCTACACAAGTCAAGGAGTTCAAATCAGATTACAATCCCAAATATAGTAAGGAATGCTATTATGCTGAATATGGTGTGACCGATGATGATTCAGGAGAGGATGAAATTGGATTCGCTGCAATTAAAGATATTGAAAAAATGATTGATGAAATGGAAATTGAAGATGAAAAGAAAGCACAAGAATTGGCTTTAGTTTCACAAGCAGACATCAGAACAAACTGGATCATAGACAGCGGGTGTTCACATCACGTGACAGGAGACAAAGATAGATTTGTACATCTAGATAAGTACAAAGGTGGCATGGTTAGATTTGGAGATAACACTCCCAAACCTAACATAGACAGCAGATCTATCACCTTAGATGGAAAGAACAAGACATATGATGTTTTGTATGTTGATGGTTTACATCATAACCTACTAAGTGTTGGACGATTTCTCGATAAAGGATATCAGTTAGAATTCAAAAACAACAAGTGCATCATTAATAACAAAGAAGGAGACATGATAGCATCAAGTTCAAAGACCAAAGGTAATGTTTTTCAGCTCAACTCTGAAGTAAGTTGTTTTGTTGCAAAAGTGGATGACAATTGGTTATGGCACAAAAGACTTTGTCATATCAATTTTGAAAACATAGTAAAGATAAGCAATGCAAAGGCAGTAAGAGACCTTCCTAGTAGTGCAAGACCAATTGATACTATGTACAGGGAATGTGTGATGGGAAAGCATGTGATGAACTCATTCAGAAGCAAACAGAACTCTACAGAGAACAAATTATATCTAGTGCATACTAACTTATGTGGACCTACCCAAACAAGATCATATACTATGGTGAAAGATATTTCATTTTGTTTGTAGATGATTTCTCCAGAATAATGTGGGTTGTGTTATTGAAAGATAAATTTGAAGCTTTTGAGAAGTTCAAAATATTCAAAGCTAAAGTTGAAAATGAGTTTGGATTAAAGATAAAATGTCTGAGATCTGATAGAGGAGGAGAATTCACCTCTGACAAGTTTCTTGAGTACTGCAAAGAACATGGGATCAAAAGACAACTAAGTCCGCCTAGAACCCCTCAACAAAATGGAAATGCAGAAAGAAGAAACAAGATAATACTAGACACAACACGCACTATCATGATTGAAGGAAAATTTGCGCACACCTATTGGAGAGAAGCAGTCAATACAACAGTCTATACTATCAATAGAATTCAACTAAGACCAGGCGCAAACAAAACACCTTATGAACTTTCATTTGGTAATGTACCTACAGTAAAATACTTCAAAATCTTTGGAAGCAAGTGCTACATCAAGAGAGATGATGGTGTTGGTAAGTTTGATGCTAGAAGCGATGAAGGTATTTTTCTTGGTTACTCTACTAAGAGAAAAGCTTACAGATTTTTTAATTTAAGGTTAAAGAAAATCATTGAAAGTTCACATGTGAAGATTGATGAGAAGTTCATGATTCAAGAGAGATGTTATGAATATGCACCTATGATTGAAGATGAACCTAGACCTAACAATAAAGATAACCCTGAACCAAGTGAAGAGAAATCACATATTACAGATGAGAGTGTCACACCTAAAAATTCAAAATACACATCTAGATACCATTCAAAAGAAGATATCATTGGAGATCAAAGCAGTAAATTTTTGACAAGATCTAGAGAAAAAGGTTCAACTGTTGATGAAGATGTATGTTTACATTCACAAATTGAACCCTTAAGTGTTGAAGATGCTTGTAATGACTCAGATTGGAAAAATGCAAACCAAAAAGAATTAGATCAGATAATTAAGAATGACACATGGGAATTGGTCCCTAGACCTTGTGACAAAAATGTGATTGGAACTAAGTGGATATTCAAAAATAAAATGAATGAAGATGGTATAGTGATAAGAAACAAAGCAAGACTGGTATGTAAAGGATATGCACAGAGAGAAGGAATTGATTACTCTGATACATTTGCCCATGTGAGCAGACTGGAAGCTATTAAATTTTTTTTAGCTTATGCAAAATTCAAGAACTTTAAAGTATATCAGATGGATGTCAAGTCAACATTTCTGAACGGTGACTTGAAGGAAGAAGTCTACATAGAGCAGCCTAAAGGATTTAAATTATTAGACAAACCAGACATGGTATGCTGACTAAAGAAAGCCCTCTATGGACTTAAACATGCCCCAAGAGCATGGTATGAGAGACTTGATGGCTACTTGACAAAGATTGGATTCAAAAAGGGAGCAACAGATTGCAACTTATTTATAAGAGAGACACCTGAAGGATTATTACTTGTTGCTATCTTTTTTGATGACATTATTTTTGGAGGTAAGGACAAGCTTAGTGCAGAATTTTCCAAAGAGATGCAGAGCAAATTTGAAATGAGCATGATTGGACCTGTAAAATACTTTTTGGGATTAAATGTAAAGTAGACAGACAGAGGTATAATATTCAAAAATCAGTCTAAATATGTGAAGGAGATATTGAAGACATTCAAGATGGAAGATTGCAAGACAGTAAGAACTCCTATGATAACAGGAAGCAATCTTTCTAAAAATGATGAATCCACAACAATTGACAAAAAACTTTACAAGTCCATGATTGGAAAACTCATATATCTCACTCAATCTAGACCAGATATTTCTAATGCAATTGGAATTGTTGGGAGATTTGCAGCTGAACCAAAACATAATCACTTAATGGCAATAAAAAGAATATTTAGATATTTAAAAGGAACTATAGACTATGGTTTATAGTATCCTAATTCAGAAAATGTAGAACTTCATGTGTACATAGATGTAGATTGGGCATGTTGTGTTGATGACATAAAGAGTACCTCAAGAGGAGAAGTATTTCTTGGAGACAGGTTGGTTACTTGGACAAGCAAGAAGCAAAACTGTATTTCTCAGTCAACAACAAAATCTGAGTATGTAGCAACAACATTGAATTGTTCAACAATAGTTTGGATCAAGCAGATGATTAAATACTTTGGAATTCAGATTAATTATCCTATTTTCATTCATTGTGACAGCACTAGCACTATTAATATGTCAAAGAACCTTGTGATGTACGCAAAGACAAAACACATAGAAATAAAATATCATTTTCTAAGAGAAAAAGTTGCAGAGAGAAGTAAAATTAGATTATGTGAGTACCAAAGATCAGTTGGCAGACATATTTATGAAACCTTTATCAAAAGATAATTTTGAGTATCTCAGGAAGAAGCTAGGAGTAATTCCCTTTCCTGAGTCTGATTAGAATTTACAGCAAGTGCATCAGTCCTTGGTGACTGATGAGTGGTTGACTACTCTACTTCTAGAGTAGTACATGTGCTTATTTGTATTTGGCATCCTTTGCCATTGATGTCAAAGGGGGAGTACATAGTAAGGGGAAGCATATACTCTGGGGGAGTATACAACCATGAAATTAAAAAAAAAACACACAATCAAAGAAGATGCAACAGTTAAGAAGTACCTTTGATGAGGATATTGAGAAGATTGTAAAAAGAAAGAAGACACTTTTGGATTGATGGTGTTTTTCATATCACATGTTGCCATCAATTTCAAAGGGGGAGATTGTTGGAGATTTGCCTTTGTGCAAATAGTTGACTGTATGTTTGTCATTGATGACAACATATAATATACAACAATGTACTGAATTCATTTTTCAGTATGGATATGTTGGAGCCTTGCGCGGTTGTTTTTATGTTGAAGACATATTTATTATGCTATGAGCATACACACAGATTCGAAAAATTAGTTACAATTGACTTATGTTGATCTGTTTACCTATCAAAATTTTAGAGGATTGTTTTTAAGAGCCGACTGTAAGTTTATTGATTCTTTAGTTGCGCCTATCTTTGGGATATGCATGTTCAGATTCATGTTTAGTTATGAGTCAAAATGATTAACCAAAGGCGCTGAATGTGTTTCATTTGAAGTGTAACGTTTGAGTGATTTTGGTGGAGCCGACTATGTGAAGCAATGAGTCTATTCATTTTGAGTTGTGCAGTTCTAATTATGTTGCATGCTTAGTTTAGCCGACAAGAAAAGTATTAAAGGGATTCCTACAGCCAACGTGATCATATCTTTTGAAGAAGATACATATAGGAGTTCATTTGTGATCACCAAAGGGGATGAGAAGAAAAAGAATAGAAAAGAACAGAGTAGGATGCTAGTTGCTTTGGGACAATAAAGCCATATCATTCATCAGTTGAAGATCTATGTGAAGAAATAGAGAGTGCATACAATTCACTGGAACTGATCAAGATAGTAGGTCTACTCAAATAGTTCATTATCAGATATAGTGTATATCTGTTTTATAGAAGGTTGCAACCTTCATCATTTTAGCAGTGTGCTCTTGGACAGTGTGTCCTCACCCCTAAAAGGGTTATTTGTATAAGACTCCTAATAGGGTTTGACCCTTAACCAGGTCACTGTACTTATTGCATTGTAAAGATCAACTCCTAACAGAGTTTTAAGATCTTCTAACAGGGGCCATTATACTCTAGTGCAGTTCTTTGTGGATGCTAATTCCCACCAGGGTTTTTACCTATTTTGGTTTTCCTGTAACCAAAATTGTGGCGTTCTATTCTGTGCTATCTTGTTGTATTTATACTTAATGTTATTTTGTACTTAATTGAAGAAAAGAATTAAAACTAGTAGATAATTGATTCACCCCCCCTCTCTCAGTTATCTCTTGGGACTATTCCTAACACATATGTGTAGTCTCAAAACTGTCCATTTTGAATTATTCTTGAACACACGTATATATGTTGCCAAGCAAAAAAGTAGGTGTTGGAGCAATGTACAAAGTCTGTACAAGCTGGAGTAGTATTTTCAAAGACCACTCCAGCTTGTATTTTTTGTAAATTGCTACAAAAAGTTAAACCTCTCTATATGAAATACAAAAAATTTGTTTCTTAAATGGTATAGTAATTTCAAAAACTACATCTACTCTATATATGGAAACAAAATTATAAATTACCTATCTTTCTTAGTATCATAACAACTCGGCTCTACACTATACGAAATAACAATAAAAACTAATATGAAAAATACAAAATTTGGGTAGAGAAACCATATGAGTACTACTGGAACAGTTTTGAAGAATTCAAAATGTACAGTTCTAATACTTTGCAATAGAACAACATAATTTATCAGTATAATTGATCTTCATCATGTAGTACTCTTTGGTGTATTCCATTTATATTTTCTAATGCAATAGGGATAATCAAGTCAAGAGATATAGACATATAAAATGCAACAGAATAATGTCAATCACAAACAATATACAATCATCAGGTATAGATATATTACATGCTTTACCATTACAACACATGCTTTGACTATAACGGTAATATGATGCCAAGCAAAAAAAGTAGGTGTTGGAGCAATCTACAAAAAAAGTACAAGCATGAATAACAACTATATACATTTTTAAGTAAATCATGAATGGAATCTATAATGCATGAAGTAAAAGTAAAAACTATATCATCACGACTGCATGTATATATGATGCCCAAAAAAAATGTAGGTGTTCGAGCAATCTAAAAAAATTATACAAGCTGGAGTAGTGAGTTAATCATGAATGGTGATTTGGGAAGAGAGCAACAATATATATTAGAGCATATATACTAGACCAACCATATGTGAACAAGAGAAACCATATATAGTAGAGAAGCCATATGTGAACAAGAGAAACCATATATATTAGAGTTGCCATATGTGAACAAGAGCCTCCATGTATACTAGATAAACCATATATACTAGAGCATCCATACATACAAGAGCAATGTTGATTTGGGAAGAGAGAAGCCATGTATACTAGAGTAGCCATATATACTAGAGAAACCATAGATACAAGAGAAATGCTGATTTGGGCAGAGAGTAGCCATAGAGAGCAACCATACATGAACAATCAAAACATATGATTTGAGTTTCAACATTAGAAATCTGTATGTAAATTTGGTAAAAACAAAACAATGTCACATCAATATCAACTGTATGTTGTTGATATAACAAGTATCTTGGCTAACCTTGCCAACTTAACAAGTATCTTGGCTAACCTTGCCAATGTTTACATAACAAGGCTTAAACTGAAACAAAAGAACTAGAGATCTCCAAACTTCATTATAATGTACCCCACTCTCTCATCTTCATTCATTCTCAAGAACCCTTTGGCTCTTTCAGGTTCAACTGTAAAGGTGTCATATGTCTTCAACATAGTTCCTCGACTCAAATCAGGGATGCCTTTGAGGGCCTCATACACACTATCTAAGACAACATCTGAATCAGATTTATCTACTTTGATAACATGAGGCAAAATCATGTCCTCTTGCAGTTTTTTGATAGTTTCACAAATCACATCCAATGAACCAGCCATGATTTCCTTCTTCCTCTTTCCCTTTCTTGATGATGGTGTTGAAGGATTTTTCCTATTGCTTGCACTAGATTTATTGGAATGATACAATTTATCATCAAAACCAGTTGTAGTCTCAAGAGGTGTGTTGATAGGGATTTCCTCATCACAATCCAGGTCAAGGCCCTCATCCATATGATGTCCTTCTTCTGTCTCTTGATCCATTGTAGCTATGGTACCTTTAGCTATATCATTACCCACAATTAAGGTTGGGTCATTGTAGTACTGGAAGGGTTGTCTCTTATACACTTTGACATTTTTGAATTATTTTCTCTGCATGTTGGCATAATGAATGAATTAGATCTTTGTCTTTAATTACTAACTTAATAAGAAGGAAATATTTCTTAGATCAACAGATTCAAAAGAGCATGTTACCATCAAAAGCTTGTCCCACACCCTCTCTTCAACATCCATACATTGAGTACTCTCATTCCATGCAAAACCACTCATACTCCTCAACTCTCTCATAACTGTAAAACCTTGCTTCCATCCTCTCAGCTTGTTCTTAAAATTTTCCTTTGACAGATTGAGGTTCATCTCCGCACTGAACCTCCTCTCAATGGCGGTCCATGCTTCTTTTTTGAAGCCCTCTTCACCTTTCCTTACTAGATGAACTCTCTCGTGGAGCAAGTCTAGGAACTTTAGTTCCATTTCTCTTGTCCACATAACCTTCTTAGAGGAAGAAGATACCTAGATTACTTGAACCTCATCATCCATGCTCATCAAGAGTTGTGTGAAGGACATCACCTATACCAGTTGTTAAATACAATTATCAACTACATGTAAATGAGGATGGATATTAAAGAAACACTCATACAAAAAGGCCATATGATCAAACATATTGCATTTAATCATACTATCCAACAATATCTATTAGATGTCTTTATTATCCATCTTCATTTCCATGATATCCTCCACAATATCCCTCACAATATATGTCCTTCACAATGCCTTCGAAAATATCTTTCCATTCTATCCTTGACAACACATATGGTCTATATCATCTACCATTTATGATCTATATCATCTATTATTAAATGCAGTTCAGATAGTTCTACTTTAAATTATATAGAGCTTCTATGGTTCATACAGTTCTACTATATATGCTCTAATATATATGTTATGTATATATGTTCTAGTACATATGCTATAGTATATATGGTCACTATATATCATCCAGTATACATGCTCTGTATATATAGATGTGATAATGTCTCTTTATTGAATGTAATATACATATAAACCAATCATTATTATTAATCACACTGATTATGATCAGAAATATGTAGTCTTGTTATGTATATGCTTATTTGATCATACAACTGAAGCTGTAAACAATAACAATAATTCATATATGAGTTGTTTCTAATGGCTGGCCACCACTACAATAATTTATAAATAAGTTTTCAAAATCTATACTCAGCATATATATATATATATATATATATATATATATATATATATATATATATATATATATATATATA
>MU228494.1:2228239-2251150 GCA_018584345.1 Thuja plicata | reverse complement strand
AAATCTATGCCTTTATCCAAAATGAGCCTATACATCTTACACTTGAAAAGGTGGAATTGGAATTACATCTCCAAATTTTGGTTTTTTCAATCCTCATTTTGAAACCATTTCACATCACTGTTGGTGCAGGAGCACCTAAGTTAAGTTACCCTGTTTGTCGGCAATGTCCGTCGGTTTCTATCCGTCGCATTTTGTTCGTCAGCAATGCTTGTTTGTTTCTATTTGTTGGTGATGTCTGTCAGTTTTTGTTCATCAGCACTGCTTGATAGGTAGTGTTCATCGGCGATCCTTGGTGGTGGTGTTCATCGGCAATGCTTGTTAGTGATAACCGTCGGTGACTATGTTTGTTGTCGGGGTTGGAAACTGATGTTATTTCTGTTGTTTTGAAAAGTCAACACTAGTGCTTCGTAATGTCGGTTAACGACCCAGGAAATGCGGATGTGACGTTTGTGACCAGCTAGGTCATTTGCAACGACTCTCTACGTGTTGTTTTTGCTTGAAAGGATCAGGGACACCTATTCCTATTTTGAGGGTCATTTATTGCTCAGTTTGGCCGCCTTTGCAGGGTGGTTGAAGTTGTCCATGAGTATCAGATATTTTGGGAGATATTTTGATGGATGCATATATAGTTGAAAAGATTTTGTAATAGATAGATGGAGATAGATTAGAAAAGGAGATAGACACAGATCGTATCATCTTGTAATAGATTAGTTCTTGAAAATAAAAAAGAACATATAAAATGGATTCCATGTGCAGTGTGTGTTGTTGTGTTCCTCAGGTGAAAACCACTGGTTTAACTTGGGGAATGAACCTATCCTAATGGGTTCTATGGCATGAAATAGTAGCTTTATAGTGTAATCCTGGTCTAGGGCACTTGAGGTGAAGATCTTAGTGACTTCCTCGAGCTGGGGTGAAGCAATACCGTATAAGGTCTGTGCAAGAGACCTTAGAGCATAGTCAAGCTGACTGTCGGTAACAACTAGACTTGGGATATACATCAGATTGGTATCAGAGCGAGTTTGAGAATTGGGCTTGTGTTGTTTGGGTGTAATTTTAAGAAGAGTCTGTAAATTCATCCAAAATGGTGACCAACGCAGAGCTAGAAAGGAACGTGGATGAGCAAAGAGAGGAGAAAAAACTCTTGAAGGAGTAGTTAGTCAAAATGGTGTATAAACTGGAAGAAGTACAACTTCAGACTATAGCAGTTAGTGAACTGATGAGGGAAGCTGATGAGAAGGGTAAACAAATGGCTGAGGAGGACATGATCCCAGAGCTAGACCCGATACTTCAAGAAGAACCATTCTTGAAATCATTAAAGGCAATGAGCGGTAAGTCCTTAGAAGGTGTGCCTCTATTTAGTGGCAAAATGGATCCAGAATTAATTATGGAATGGATAGAAGGTCTTGAAAATCACTTTGATTGTGATAATGTGACCAAAGCTTAGAAATTTAGAGTAGCTAAGACAAGATTGAGAGGGACTACCCCCACATGGTGGAAATTTGTCCAAGATAAAAGGACAAAGGGAGGAAAGAACCCCATAAACAGTTGGAGAGGTATGGTAGCAAAGATGAAAGAAACTTATCTTCCTAATGATTATGAAGTGCAACTGCATAAGAAAAGGCAGAACCTGAGGCAGAAAGACTTAGAGGTTAGTGCCTATAAAAAAGAATTCCATAAGCTATGCTTAAGGTCCCATGTGACTGAAGAAGAAAGCCTAAAAGCGGCAAGATATTAGAATGGCCTTAAATGGAGCATTCAAGAAGAAATTAGTCTCTTAAGCCCCAAGACTATGCACCAATGCTATCAATTAGCCCTTAAAGTGGAAGAGAAGTTCAAAAAGAAATAGGACTCAAATAGTAGAGGTAGAGGAAGAGACAATAGAGGTCATAGAGGAGGATATGGAGGAAGAAATCCTGAAGCTAAGAATCAGAGTGACAACAAGCTCACGGAGAATCAGGGAGAATCCAAGAACACTAGAGGTGGTTACAACAGAGGAAGAGGTCCAAATAATAGTTCAAGAGGAAGGACTAGTGGCCAAGGAAGAGGATCTTATTTCTCTTCTATGAAGTGCTATAATTGTCAGCAACTTGGGCACCCTGCATATCAGTGTCCTGCAAAGAGCTCTACTTCCCAAGGAGGAGAGAAAAGAGCTAACTATGTGCAAGAAGAGTCTTCTAGCAGCAAGACTAAAGATATCCCCATAGGATCAGAGATGGGAGAGCATTTGATGGTCCAGAGGACACTCCTAAAAGAGCCCATCAAAGAAGAGCCAAGCCAAAGGAGATCCTTGTTTTGAGTAGATTGCAAAATACTCGGTAAGGTCTGTAAATTTATCATAGATTCAGGATCTACTGATAATATTGTTTCTTTAGAAGCTATTGAGAAGTTAAAATTGACAAGGATTCCCCATACTAATCCTTATAAAGTTACTTGGTCGAATAGAGATCAACATGTAATAGTCAATGAACAAGCTTGGATAGAATTGTCCATAGGGAGGTATAAGGATAGAATTTTGTGTGATATCCTACCCATGGATGCGTGTCATTTTCTATTAGGTAGACCTTGGAAGTATGACCGATGTGCAATCCATAATGGAGCTGAGAATTCCTATTCCTTTAAGAAGGATGGAATGACTTTCAGGGTACAGTCAATCTTGGAAGAAGAGAAGGAATTAAAAAGAGGTCCCAACCTACTAGTGGTCAATGAGAAAGAATTCCTAAACACATTGGAAGAAGATGGAGTAGGCTTTTCTTTGGTTTTAAAACCAAAAAATGAGAAGAGGAATGAAAGAGAAGAGTTGCCTATAGAAATCCAAAGGTTGTTAACTCAATATCAGGCTATAGTTAGTAATGGTCAACCAACTACCTTACCACCTGATAGATCCATTAGTCATCAAATTGACTTCATTCCAGGAGCCTCACTTCCAAATAAAGATGCTTATAAGATGACTCCGCAGTAGAATGTAGAGATTTCTAACCAAATCCAAGAACTAATTGACCAAGGGTTGATTAGAGAGAGCATAAGTCCTTGTGCTGTTCCCACAGTCCTAGCCCCAAAGAAAGATGGTACTTGGAGGTTGTGTACTGATTCCAGGGCCATAAATAGGATAACTATCTGGTATAGGTTTCCAATACCTAGGATAGAAGATTTGATGGATTGTCTTGGTGGAGCTAGATATTACTCCAAGATAGATCTTAAGAGTGGATACCATCATATAAGAATTAAAGGGGGAGATGAGTGTAAGACTGCTTTTAAGACTACTGAAGGATTGTATGAATGGCTAGTTATGCCTTTTGGGTTGTCAAACACCCCAAGCACATTTATGAGATTAATGAATGAGGTCTTGAAGGAATTCATTGAAAAATGGGTTGTAGTGTACTTAGATGACATCCTGGTGTTCAACAAGACAAAAGAGGATCATCTTCAACATTTACAATTGGTAACGCAGAGATTGCATGAAGAAAAGTTGACAATCAACTTGGAAAAGAGTGAGTTCATAAAGCAAGAATTAGTATATCTCAGGTTTGTTATCTCAGAAGGTAACTTGAAGATGGATGTAAGCAAGGTGGAAGCAATCTTGAATTGGCCTACATTGAAATCAGCTACGTAGGTAAGAAGCTTCCATGGTTTGGCACAATTTTACCAAAAATTCATCAAACAGTTCAGTGAGATTAGTGCACCTATTTTAGATACAATCAAAGGATGTATGAAAGCCCAGTTCCAATGGAATGAGCAGGCTGATGAAGGATTTGAGCATCTGAAGAAGAGAATAGCAACTCAATCGATTTTGACACTTCCTAATTTTGACAGATTGTTTATTGTGGAATGTGATGCTAGTAATATTGTTGTCGGTGCAGTATTGAGTCAAGAGGGAAAGCCAATAGCTTTTCATAGTGAAAAACTCAGTGATGCAAAGAAAAAGTATTCCTCATATGATTTGGAATTGTATGCATTAGTGCAAGCACTAAGGAAATGGAGACACTATCTACTTCCCAAGGAATTTGTTGTCTTTACCGACAATCAGGCTTTGAGTTTTCTGAGTTCACAAGATAAACTCAGTCACAAGCACATGAAATGGGTGGAATACATCCAAGCCTTTACCTTCACAATAAAGCATAAGAAGGGAGTGCAGAATAAAGTGGCAGATGCATTGAGTAGACGGTTACTCATAGTACAAGAAGTTTAGTTAAGAAGCATTGGCATTGAAAGCTTCAAAGATCTGTATGCAGCAGATGAAGATTTTGCAGCAGCATACAAGGTATGTCAAGAGTATCAAAATCATTTTCATAGTGAATATTCAGAGTATACTCTTCAAGAAGGTCTTCTATTTAAGGGACGACAACTTTGTGTATAAAGAGGTTCCATGAGAGAGAATATAGTACAAGAAAAGCATAATGGTTCCTTAAGTGGACATTTTGGGTTGAATAAGACCTTAGAATTGGTCAAAAGGTATTACTATTGGCCAAGAATGAGTCGGGACATCCAGAAGTATGTGGAGACTTGTCTGGTTTGTCAGAAGGAAAAAGGGACTTCATCCAATGTAGGATTGCCCCTTCCTATCCCAAATAGACCATGGGAATGCCTTAGTATGGATTTTGTTGTTGGACTACCAAAGACCAAGCAAGGAATGGACAACATTTTTGTAATTGTTGACAGATTTAGCAAGATGGCTCATTTTGTACCATGCAAAACCACACATGATTCTTGTTACATAGACAATCTATTCTTTAGAGAAGAAGTCTGGATACATAGATTACCTTTGAGTATTGTGTCAGATAGAGACTCCAAGTTTATGAGTCATTTTTGGAAAACTTTATGGCAGAAGCTTGGTACAAATCTTTCTTTTAGCTTAGCCTACCATCCACAAATCGATGGTCAGACTGAAGAGGTGAACCAAAGCCTAGGTAATATTTTGAGATGCCTTACCAAGGATTATGGACAATCATGGGATCAGTTACTTGCTCAAGCAAAATTTGCCTACAATGATATAGTCAATAGGTCCACTGGAAATAACCCTTTTGAAATTGTGTATGGGATTCATCCCAGGGGTATATGTGAATTAAGGGATCTTGGTAGCAATACAGTGAGGAGTGGTTATGCTGAAGATTTTTCTCAATCCATGAAGGAGGTCCATGACTCAGTTAAAGAAACATTGATAGAGAGTACCACTCATATCAAGCAGAAGGTAGATGCAAGGAAGAGAGATGTTGAATTTTAGGTTGGCAATTTGGTCATAGTGCACCTCAATGAGGCAAGATTGCAGAAAGGAGTTCCAAGTAAACTTCAGATGAGGAAGATAGGCCCTTGTGCAATATTGGCAAGATATGGATCTAATTCTTATAAAGTTGATCTTCCTACAGACATAGGATTATCTCCTATTTTCAATGTGGCAGATTTGGTATCCTATAAAGGTCCAATTCCCGAAGGAGATTCTGATCTCGCAGGAGATACTGAGGATCTCAAAGCGCTTAAACTTCCTGTTATACCCCAACTGAAGGCAAACACAATTATGAATTCAAGAGTTTCCAAGCAGACTAGACAACATACCTATATGGAACATCTAGTCAAATGGAAGGGCAAAGCTGATTCAAAGGCTACATGGGTACAGGAAACTGATTTTCAGAAGTTAGGCATCAATCCTAACTTACTCCAATCACCTGGAAGTTGATTTATTTTTGTTTGGGGAGTATGGTACAGGAGCACCTAAGTTAAGTTACCCTGTTTGTCGGTGATGTCTGTCAGTTTTTGTCTGTCAGCTTTTGTTCATCAACAATGCTTGTTTTTTTCTGTTTATCAGCGATGTCCGTCAATTTTTGTCCGTCGGTTTTTGTTTTTCGACATTTCTTGATTGGTAGTGTTCGTTAGTGATGCTTGTTGGTGGTGTTCATCGGCGATAACCGTTGGCGACTATGTTTGTTTTTGGGGTTAGAAACTGACGCTATTTTTGTTGTTCTGAAAAGTCAACACTGGTGCTTGGTAATGTCGGTTAACGACCCAGGAAATGTGGATGTGACGTTTGTGACCAGCTGGGTCATTTGCAAAAACTCTCTATGTGTCATTTTTGCTTGAAAGGATCAGGGACACCTATTCCTATTTTGGAAGGGTCATTTATTGCTTAGTTTGGCCGCCTTTGCAGGGTGGTTGAAGTTGTCCATGAGTATCAGATATTTTGGGAGATATTTCGATGGATGTATATATAGCTGAAAAGCTTTTGTAATAGATAGATGGAGATAGATTAGAAAATGAGATAGACACAGATCGTATCATCCTATAATAGATTAGTTCTTGAAAATAAAAAATGAACATTTAAAATGGATTCCATGTGCAGTGTGTGTTGTTGTGTTCCTCAGGTGAAAACCGCTGGTTTAATTTGGGGAATGAACCTATCCTAATGGGTTCTATGGCATGAAATAGTAGCTTTATGGTGTAAGCCTGGTCTAGGGCACTTGAGGTGAAGATCTTAGTGACTTCCTCGAGCTGGGGTGAAGCAATACCCTATAAGGTCTGTGCAAGAGACCTTAGAGCATAGTCAAGCTGACTGTCGGTAACAACTAGACTTGGGCTATACATCAACCGTGCAAACAAATTTAACATTTGGGGTCCGTGTGCAAATAAATTTAAAACATTCGCATCATTTTCCCCAACCTTTGGAAAGCATTTGTGTGGGTGACGAACAACATGCTGTGGGTTTCGTCTATTGCTATATTGTGTTGGAACAACTGTGGTTTTCCTGGGTGGAACAATTTTGTTGTTGTGTTGTGTTGGGTTTGTAGTATATATGCTCTAGTACATATGCTACACTTTGTACTAGAGCATATATAGTGAGTGTATATACTGAGGATATGTACTAGAGCATATATACTGAGCATATATACTGGAGCATATCAAGGTATTCATTGAGAATGAGGATTCAAATTGCAGTGAAAACCCAAATCCAAAAGAAGAAAATGTTGTGGCAGATTAAAAAGAGGTTCCAAAAAATATAAACATAAAGTTCCATTCAAATGTTCCAGTTGTGCCCAAATTAATAACAACATGTCAAATTTCTCCTTCAAAATAAGTAGTAATGAGATGTCACAACATAAGAAGAATGGACACTATGCTGAAAAAGATGGCTTTACTCATGGCGATGGAAAGCGTAGATATGGGTACAAAAGACGTGTTTATCAGGGATGAAGAAGAGGAGACTAAAATGAATATTTAAAAACGTTGTCATGCTCACAAATAGATCAAGAATCTAAAGAAAACAATTGTGGAACAAGATATACACATTAGAATAGATCAAAATCAAAGAAAAATCAGAGTTATAAATCATACACTTGAATTTGCAGTTGGAAGAAACAAATAGGAGATATGATGTCATTGTAGAAAATCTAAAGACCAAAGAGAAAGACTTATATATGAAGTGGAATCTCTAAGAAAGGATTTAGAAAATGCCATAATTCAGATATGGTAGTGGCTTTTACTGATCTTTTCATGATGGTATTGTATGGTATCATTGCTTTATCTTCCACTATTCTTTGATCCCAAAGTGATGTTTTTAATAGTCCTTTAACTTTCATGATTTCATTTTGTCACTATTTTTGAGCTACTCTAACAACACAACCATAACCATGACCGCTCCTCTAAAAATCCCCTATCATTACTAATAAGTGAAAGCATATGGAAGAAAAAACATAGTTACAAATCATACACTTGAATTTGTAGTTGGAAGAAACAAAAAGAAGATATGATGTCATTGTAGAAACAAATCATACACTTGAATTTTCAAATAAAGTTTTGGCATGGAATGATAGATCTTGTCTTTTGTACATTATATGCATTTCTAAGTTAGAATAAGATAAACCCTAACATGGATTGTGACTACTTGAGTGATTGATGTGCTTAGATAATCACCATGCCATCAATTCTCCATGTAGCCAACACAATTATGATGCAATTTATGATTGACCTATATGATTAATTATGAATGACACCATGTCACACTGGCTACATGAAAGACTGGTGACATGATGGTCGACTAATTCATCCCATCATCATGTAACCAATTAACATGTTTGCATTTCAATAAATGCATCAATCCAGTACATTACATATGCACTATATCACTATATTAATAATCTAAATATGATAATTGATAACTATAATAATCGATTAAAAAATGGGCACTGATTGGTATATTAAAGACAAAAGATAGCCACAACAATATACATCCATTGAGGAGGAAGCATCTATAAAGATACCCATTGCAATACATTCAATTATCATATGAGATACAGATCAAAGAGGTGTAAAGAGATTGATGAATTTTAAATAACAATAAGCAAGGATGATGTAACTTAGTAACCCAACATCAATTGGAAGATATCATAAGGAGTATCATCATAAAAAAAAAAATATATATATATATAAATGGAACACATCAATGGTATACATCGTCAAAATAGCCCTGTTGCAATAAGAAATATAAATGGAATACACCAAGGAGTATCATCAAAAAATTGGACTGGAGGATTCATTTGTTTCAAAGAATTTTCTAAATGTGAACTATTAGAACACTTGATTTGAAAATCAGCATTAGAACAGTATGATTGATCCTCATCACTTGGTACTCCTTGGTGTATTCTATTTATATTTCCTAATGCAATAGGGCTAACAAATTTAAGAGCCATAGGCAATAACCAGCTAGGAATAAAGATACAAACAAAAGAATAATGAAACCATCATGTATATCATTGTATCTACATTAAAGTACATTAAAGAAAAAAGAAAGGTCCCCTAAAACTATAACTACAATCTACGTCTGTAGTCTTCCCACATCCTGCTTTCTATATCATCTCGAAACTTCCCCCAATCATCCCTATCACATTGACTCAACCCATATGTCTCAAGTATTGGTACATATATCCCATCACAATCGTCCTCCTCTTCAATAGCCACTTTAGATGGAACGTCATCCTCTATAGTAATGAAGTTGTGTAGTATGAAGCATGCCAAAATAATACATGCTTGTGTCATGATTGGATAAGATGTTTCATGACTCAGGATAGGAAAACACCGCTTCAAAACCCCAAATGTATGCTCTATTGCATTTCTAAGTGAGGAGGTGTCGGTGGTTAAACAACTCTTGTGGAATATTTATAGGGTTTTCTCTTGAAAACTCCTTCAGGTGGTAACATGTACACCAATTAGGAGCGAGAAATCCTAGTACATTTGGATATCCAACATCAAATAAATAATATTTTCCTAGATTAAAAAGTATATTGTTAAACGTGAAATATTTATCGTATTCTTCAGTAACATACAGTGTGAAATGGCGTACCAAGGGGAACTACAAGTAGATTTGATCTACTGAGAGCTGAAGCTAGAACATGACTATCTATAGCACACCCTTCCCAACCAACAAGAATGTATTGAAACTTATAATCAAATGAAGAGACAACCATAACATTTTATGAAAAGTTCCCTTTTCTATCACAATATTTAGCATGTAAGTCGATATTAATAGTGACTAGTATATGGGTTCCATCAATTGCTCCAACACAATCCTATATAAGGAAAAACTATAGTCAATGAACACACAGTAATAGGATTAACACTCAGGCAAACAAATTTGTAGCGCTAGGGGATTTACCTTGAAGTACGGATCGAAACAGTCCTTACCATAATTTTAGGAGGGGTTTGGAATGAATAATGCATTTATAAAAACCAATTTCATCACATCTTGCCTTATGCATTTGTTGTCTACCTTCTTGTGCAAACACTACTTTGGCTACTGCAAGGACAAAAAGAACAACTGCGAGAATACCAGTAGTTGTGGTCTTCCTAGATATGAATCCTTGAACTTTTATATTGTTGGGAAGATTCATCAATGACCTAAAGTGTGCATGGCGATGAAGCTTTGAGATAAAAAATTGTCACTCATAGGCAACAAGAGTTCAAGACAACAAAAGAA
Source organism: Thuja plicata (assembly GCA_018584345.1). NCBI lineage: Eukaryota > Viridiplantae > Streptophyta > Pinopsida > Cupressales > Cupressaceae > Thuja > Thuja plicata. Next base: position 2,241,195 of record MU228494.1, on the reverse strand, counting down.
ATGCAACAACATGATTTTGTTCCATGTAATATGTCTATTGCGTGTAGTTATTGATACTTTTGTTATATGTAATCCTAGCTGGTTATTATCTATAGCTGTTGAATTTGTTAGCATTGTTGCATTAGGAAATCAGTTAAAGAGATATTGGTCAATAGTTATTTGGGCATACTGTCTAATCATAAATGGAGCAGATATATTTTTTATATCATACTAATCCATTTAGTACAATTTATGTAAATTGCTCCCAACACCTACTTAGTGCTTGGCATCATAAATATATGTGTTCATGAACAAGATCATAAGCCAACCATTAGCAATATATAACTATGAAGGAGATCATAAGCCCACCATATATATACTTAATGCTTTGCATCTGATATGTCTGCTATGGTCGAGCTTAGAGTTGGACTTTGCAAAAGAAAATGTCTTAGATATAGTAGGTTCTTGATATGTGATCAACATTAGATAGTGCCTTATTCTTTAATGATTGTAGCTTTAGCCATATGAGCAAATAAGCCTATACATAACAAAACTACATAATGCTGACCATAATCAGCATGATTAATAGTATTGAAATTATATAAATATATATGGTACTTACACACACACACACACACACACACACATCTATGTAATAATTTTTTATTAATCATGTTGATTTCTATGTAGTCATATTATGTATGTATCATTCCATGATGGAGAGATCAATCCATGTGACTGATTAAATTATTATAATCTTGAGAAGATTGTTAATTTTTTTTGCACGCGGACCCGAAATGGTTTCAAAATGGGGATTAAAAAAGCATAAATTTGGAGATGAAATTCCAATTCCACCTTTTCAAGTGGAAGATGTATATACTCATTTTGGGTAAATTATCATAGTGGTGGGAAGCCATTAGAAACAACTCATATATAAATTCTTGTTAATGATTATAGCTTCAGTCGTATGATCAAATAAGCATATACATAACAAGACTACATATTGCTAATCATAATCAATAGGATAAATAATAACGAAATTATATACATATATGTGTGCATATATATGGTACTTATATATGCACATATACATATATAGCTATGTAATAAGTTCTTATTAATCATGTTGATTACTTTTTAATCATATTATGTATGTACCATTTCATGATGGAGAGATCAATCCATGCGACTGATTAAATCATTATAATCTTGGGAAGATTGATTCCATTTAATGATTAGTTTATATGTAGATTACTCTCAGAAAGGAGACATTATCATATATATATATATATTGAGTATATATACTAGAGCATATATACTGAAGCATATGCTCACTATTAGCATATGTATAAATACTCTAGTATATATGCTCTAGTTATAGCACTTGTAATCTCAAAGTCAGCTTTGGTAGAACAAATGATTATGATTTACAAACTAATGAACACCAGATATGAAACTAAAAAATCCATTTTCCTTGGCTCATGCAATTGTAAAAAGGGGACAAATGCCAGATATGAACGGTTTTGTTGTTGTTGAACCTTTTCCTATGGAAAGACCATTGCTTAGTTACAAACAAGGAGGATATCTTGGTGGTGATGTGAGAGAGCTAGCTCACTATTTATAGACGGTGATGATTTTATTCAAACATACCATTCAAACAATTCTTATGTAAGATTGAAGGACAAATGTATCAAAAATAATTGAGAATAAATGAGGAAACATATCAAAACAAAAGGGAAGTTGCGAATTAGGTTTGAGAGAGGGTGCACAAGGAAATGACTGGCATGAGTCATGGACATCATGATTGGATCATTTAACAGAGGTTTAAGAAGATATTTCATCTCATACAATGAAGCTCGATGATTACAATTTGGCATCAAATTTGTTGGAAAGGTTTAGAAACCTTCAAGAAAATGCATTTTTCAGAGGTCTATGTAATAGAAAATAATTTAATGAAATGCTTTCTCATAAAATGCCATGACTGTGACCAACACATGAAATGAATTGGTGAAATGACAATTAGAAACTCCCAAGTGAATGAGATTACAGGCATATAGACAAGCTTCATAGGTATTACCGCCAACTTTGTCAATATTAAATCGGCCCACGCCTGACCAAATATGCATGCTTATGTTAAATATATACATAGCAGCTAAATTGTTTATCGAAATACCCCGAGGAAATTATGTTAGTGGAATTCCATGACTGCAAAGATGCAAACAAGAGAACAAGAGATGGGAATATGAAGAAATTTATAGACTACTTTAAAGAGCTGTCATGTGCTATCTACGATGGTAGACATGCATGAAAAATGGGAACTTTGAAACCGGGTAGTTTGTCAGAGGCCACGGTAGTCATAAATGCAAAATATGAAACCATATACAATCTGAATGGTTGATAGAATGCTTTGAGGATATGTCAAAACATGGAATGAAATGATTACAATAGTTGCTGAAATGGATCTCTCAAAAGGATTTAGAAACTTTTACTAGCTACAATTGTAAGGCTTAAAGTCAACTTCTACAATCTCTGGTCTGTGCCTTCCTCTTGTGAGTCATAAAGAGATCTTTATATTGGAATTTTGTTAGACATCCAAGTTTGAAATGCATTGTGGGACATGCAGGAAAGATATGGAACCATAGGAAATTCAACAGAATTATTTGACCAAATGCTCATAGAAGAGGTCATCTCAAATAATGAAATGTAATTCTTGTGTAAGATGCACAACACGGATTTTCTGAAGAGCTTTGTAATATCTCAATCTAATGCAAATGACAGGTCTAAAAGCCACACTTCACAGCCTTTACTATCATCCTATCTATACGTACTGAAAATTGGTGTTTTGGAATAGTATAAGGACATCCATCAAAGCATATTAGATGAGATTCTTGCTAGACATAATAGCTAGAGATATTAGTGGAAGACATGTATGCAAATGCTGAAGCTCTGGGACAACATACAAGCTTTCACTAGAATGTGAAGAATATCAAATGGTCAGATTTACGAGTTTCGCTAGTGGTTATAATAGAAAATATAGTCATAAACAGTGTATCTGAATTATTTGACAGAATGCCCCCAATGAAATGAAATGATTAATAATGCACAAAGCCAGGGAAATAAATACACATATTTTGTACATGAAGCCGCGTCCAGCATTCAAAGAAGACCCTCATGAAACCCTCGACCTTTTTAACCATAGAAGCAATGGAAAGCACAAATTTTGCAGAGGTATTAAACTGATGGTTAATAAACAAAGCCTACTTTTGATGTCGTAGATTGCAAAGAAAATAAACATCACAAATGCTTTTCAAAGGTTGGGGAAAATGATGGGAATGTTTTAATTTGTTTGCAGGCTGATCTCAAAAGTAAATTTATTTGCATGCTGACCTGAAATGGTTTCAAAATGGAGATTGAAAAAATGGAAATTTGGCTCTCAAATTCCAATTCCACATTTTCAAGTGGAAGATGTATATGCTGATTTTGGGTCAAAATGAGCATATACATCTCTCTCTTCCAATTTCGTTTTGCACTGTCAAATTGAGGATTTGACAAATTCGGAATTAGTTTATGCCAATTCCAGGTCGATTCCCGCAACCAAACGGGGCCTAAGGGATAAGGGTGAGAACATGCCTTTGACAACTTTGATAGAATGGATATACCTTAGTTCTTGACAACTTTGGTAGAATAGATATATTTTAGTTCTTGGCTCTTGGTCGAAGAGTTATCTACATGGGTTTGTGTTCTTGTATCAGATAGCAACACAAACTTGTGGATGATATCGAATCTCCCATAAAAAATTATCTTTCTATGATAAAATTTCCTAGACCTTTAGGCCACAAACAAATTATCACCAACTTATGATCACACAATCCTTATTGGTGGAATTGGAAAGGTATTAATAAATAATTTATAGGGAGATTTGTAAAAGGTAAGAATGGTTTGTCAATATTATTAATTTGAAATCTTGAATATACTTAAAATATACAAGAGCGAGGTATACCACATAATTCTCATTGATGGAATTAGAAGGTATTAATGAATGTTCTAAAGAAAGATTTTCAATCTTTTTTATGGAAATGGAAGGTATTAATGATTTTTTTAAAGCATAATTTTCAAAAGATAGGGATGGTTTATCATTAAAACAATTTTAAGGACATATAAATATAAAAGAGGAAGGTATTGATAATGTGTATTTTTATTTAAGAGATGGGGATGGTTTGTCATTAGTATGAATTTAAAGACATGGAGACATTTAAAATATTTGATAAATTCTCATCCACTTAGCATTATTGAGATTTCTTTGAAGAAGTCAACATGGCAATTGTCTTTTCCATCTTCAATTGTGTACCTCAAGTATTGAAGCTATGATAATTTAGACCAACTTAGTCTGATGATATTTAAAGTTAGGTACTTAAACACTTTAGAATAGGAAATCTCATGCCTACATCCCTTTTATCTTTTTATTTTTCCTCACTTTGACCATATTATCAATATATTATCTTGATAGTTAATTTGTTCATATCACTCATAAGCTAGCTTCATCCTTAAACTTATTCCTTAAACTTATTGTCACATCCTTTTTTTAATCACTTAGTTTAGACACTTTTTATGATTAAATAATTGTCTAAGGTGAAAAAAACTAATATTTTAAATGTTAGATGACATTTTGGTCATTTATATTTGAAAATCCTTAATTGTTATAATAAATTTAAGGTGCAAGTTGATAACATATTTGATACAAGATTATGATCTTAAAAACATACTAACGACAATTTGTTTCATGTGAGATGAATGTAGGAAAGTATTTTTCCCCTCTACATGTTGAGGGAGACTTACTTGAGAAATGATAGTAGATGGTAAAAATATGGAAGGAGATTATTATTATTATTATTAAAATAAAAAATATACGAAATAATATAATTATACAATCATTTAAATCGACTTGCTCAAATATACCAGAAAAGAGACTTGATATTAGAATATGTCATAATGTGTAATGCCCCACCAAGAAACTCGTGGAACAATAGACAAAATATATGCTAACAGAGACGAAATAACTTTTTTTGAAACAAATAATTATAAACACACATTAATCAAATATAACACACATCACTAACATACCATCAAAAGATACTATTTTCATTAACAAGTGCAATATGCAACAAATATAAGTGTAAGTTCATTTTTATGCACCATACCATGTGTTCCTAAGTATCCCTTGCATATGATTCAATAAACCAAGAAGCTTACAATGAATATTCAACAACAAATCACCATCCAATTAGGCCGACCACCCAATCAAACAATAAAACTTCAATGCTTTTCCTAACAAGTGTAGTCGCTAAAGTACAACCTAAGTTTAATGTCCCTTCTCATTTAGAATGTCAATAAATAATTGAATAAAAATGTCAGCCTATTGTTAGTCCCTGCCTTTAAGCAGGAGACTAATGTTTTCAAGTGCTTTTTCTATTAGTTTGTCCATTGAAAACTATGGGCAACATTTTATATCCTATGGTATGAGCAATATTCTTATTAAAGTGAAATTTCCTCCATTTTAGCTAGTGGTATTTTCTATTTTCACTGGCATCATGTTTGAGGCTTAGAGGCTTTGATGTGTTTGCCTGTTACTAGGCAACTCGAAGAGAGGGAAAATGTCTCAACTATTTTCCCATCGCTCGCCTGGTGGTAATATCATTAGCATGGTCGACCTTTATTTTCCCTTGCAGATTTTGCAGGAGTCTTTCCTGCTTCTCACGTATTGATTTTCAAATCCTAAAGTTGTCTCCGTTGTAGATTTTGTAGGAGTCTCTGCTGCAATGTAAAGTGATTTGGTAAGGTCCCAATTCCCTTGTCTGTTTTTGCCGCTGAAATGTTTCTTTTTTAATTTCTATAGCTTTTTGTGTTGATCCAATTCTCTATTGGACAACATCCTTCTCTGCTTTCGCTCATCGATTACGAGGCTATTACAGTGTTGTTCCTCCTCCTCTGATGCCAAATTGGCATGTGACTGCCCACATGATGACTCTTGCAGCTACCCACTTTTCCTCAATTTTGGGGCTGTCACCGCTGCCTCTAGAGAAATACTTGGAGGCGGACATGGGGGCTGGAAGAATATGAAGATTTTGTTGTTGAACATGGAGTTGTCGCTGATCGATGAGAATATTACTTCATGTGAATCTTAGAGATCCCTACAAAACTATAATCCCTGTTTCGTCAGTGCCGACGAAATGATGAGCTCAAATCTCATTCAGTGCCCAAGGCATGCATTTGGGTATTCCATATGAAGCATTTACGCTTGTTTTTACTTCAATCCTTATTAAAAGTGCAAATTAGCGATTGATATAGATGTGCATTTTGATGATAAGGTTTGAATTGCTGTGAATTCAGCTTTGGTGTCACTAAGTCAAGAGAGGCAGACGAAGCTGGGAGGTGAAACTTAAGGCAAGTATGGGGAGTGACAACATTAATGCCTATTGGGAAACTTTTAGTGACTTTGGGGCAGTTTTTATGGACCTCTGCAGTCCAATATTAAATATATGGTTGTGTCTATTTATGGTTGTAGTTGATAGTTGTAGATCTTTAATATTATGGTTGTAATATTGGTGGATATGGTTGAACAACATAATGTAACCTCTCTTTCAATTTTCTATATAATGGATGCCCTTGCTCTTATTTCTCTAAGACAATTTGGGCTTTTGCATATTTCTTTGTTTTATGATCAGCAGATCATTGATTCAGTTGCCTTCATTTGGTATCAAAGCCAAGTTGAGAAATTTGTCTTACATTGCAGGTGATCTAAAAGAGATCAAAGAGCAAGTTAAAGACTGGAGAGAAGCTTGGAAATCAGCCACTTAAGAGATTTTCAAGATCAAATATCAGCATATTTGATTGCAACTAGTTTATTTGCTTCAAGCTTAAGTTTGAAAGGAGGTTTCTGTGTGGAGGCATTTGCAACTTGAAAGGAGGTTATTGCAATTTTTTTTTTTTTTCCCTTTCTTTCTAAAAAGTTAGAGAAGATTATTGAAAGTTTTTTAAAGAAAACTTGCCTTTTTACATTGATAAATTTTTCTTTTAGCTTTTATTAAAGCTTCAGTTATATGTTATTCTTTCAAAAAGCTTTAAAACTCTTTTGTGGAAACATGAGTTTTAATTAAGAAGGAAATGATATATTGGAGTTTTTTGTGAGTTATAAAGTTTTTTTTTGTAATTTGGAAGATAATATTTTTATAATTAAGTGCATTATCGGTGGTAACCGACACTTATTTCTCAAATAAAATAATAAGAAAAAAGAGCTTTTTTGTGTGTGGGTCCCATTTGAAGGGACGAGGAGAGTATTCATTTGCAGAGATCTCTCCTGAATTTTGTGTTGATTACTTGGGTCATTGTGCATTTTTTTATGACAAATATGACAGACAATGTAATGTCTAATGTGTTGATTCTTGTCTTTGAAGGAGACAATTTTACATATTGGTGTACTAGAATGCAAACTCTACTCAAATCTAATGATTTGTGGGAAATTGTTCAAAACAGATATGTTGAGATAACAGATGTAAATGCATTAAATGACCAACAAAAAAGATAATACAAAGAAAATATAAAGAAAGATAATGAAGCTTTATTCTTGATTCAGGGTGCAATCACTCAAGCTATCTTTCCTAGGGTAATTGGTGCTATTCATTCCAAGCAAACATGAAAAATATTAAGTAATGCATATCAAGGTGCACAAACTTCTAAATTGTAAACAATGAGAAAAAACTTTGAAAATGTAAAAATGACTACTAGTGAATCTGTCAATGAATTTCTAACAAAGGTAGAAGGTCTAGTGAGTCACATGAAAGTACTAAGAGAAGATATAGATGACAAGCATGTCATTGAAAATATTTTGAGAAGCTTGATTCCAAAATTTGAAGGTGTGGTTTCTACAATTGAGATATCTAAGGATCTCTCAAGCATGAAAATTGATGAATTAAGTAGAATTTTGTTAACTACTGAAGAAATAATGAAAAGTAATGAAGAAAGCTTAGAGAAAGCATTTTCCTCTAAAACAAATATAAGAGGAAAAAGAAACACTTTCTTCAAGATTCATAGTAAATATGATTATAACAATAAGAATGAATACAAAGGTGAATCTAGTAATTTTAGAGGAAGAGGAAATTATTCCAGAGGAAGAAGTAGCAACTTTAGAGGAGCTGGAAGAGGAAGAGGTAGAAGTAATGGAGGAGACAATAGTAAAAGGAATATCTAATACTTTCATTGCAATAAGTTTGGACATTATGCTTCAGAATGTTGGAGTAAACAAGGTGAAATAGAAAAGAGAAGTGCTCATAGCACTATTGAAGATAAACAAAATTTGTTTATTTCTTGCTTCAATACAAGTGCAAGTGAAAATAATGTGTGGTGTATAGACTCAGGATGTTCTTCACATATGACATCTAATAAGCATCTATTTGTTGAATTGGATAAAAAACATCAAAGTACAATAGTACTAGGAGATAATAATTCTCATGGAAGCAAAGGTAAGGGTACTATTGCAGTTACAACCAAACATGGTAAAGTGAAGCATATCAATGAAACACTATTGGTCCCAACACTCAAAAAGAATTTATTGTCTGTTGGACAAATGTTAGAGCAAAATTATCAAGTGACTTTTGATAAAAAAATGAGTGCATAATAAGAGATAAATCAAACAAGAATGTAGTTATTGCAAGAGAAAAAATGACAGGTGATAGGATGTTTCCACTTCATTTTACTCATGGGAACCACGCACTAAGGTCTAGTGAAATGAGTGAAAGTAAAATTTGGCATAAAATATATGGTCACCTCAGTTTTAATAGTTTGATTTTACTCAAAAGATTAAAAATGGTTGAAGGTCTACCATCCATTGAAGACACAAAAGAGGTATGTGAAAAATGTATTGTTGGCAAACAACATAGGGTACAATTTCCTATTGGAAAATCCAGTAGAGCTAAACAACATCTTGAGATAATCCATACAGATTTGTGCAGTCCTATGGAAACAACTTCTTTGAACAAATCCAAGTATTTTCTAACCTTCATTGATGATTACTCAAGAAAAACTTGGGTGTATTGTTTGGTTTCAAAAGAAGAAGTATTTGGAAAATTTGTAGAGTTCAAGAATTTGGTTGAAAAAAAAAGTGGTAAGTATATCGAAGTGACAAGGTCAGACAATGGAGGTGAGTACAAGTCAAACCATTTTATTGATTTTTGCAAAAATCATGGAATCAAGAGAGAGCTCACTACTTCCTACACTCCACAGCAAAATGGAGTTGCTGAAAGGAAAAATAGGACAATTGTTGAAATGACAAGATGTATGTTGAAAGAGAAAATTTTGGATAAAAGTTTTTGGGCAGAAGTAGTATACACAACAGTGTATCTTCTAAACAGAAGTCCTACAAAAGTGGTTAAGGGAATGACTCTTGAGCAAGCATGGTCTGGGGTAAATCCAAGTGTTGATCACTTCAAAGTATTTGGATGTGTTGCTTATGCACACATACCAAAAGAAAAAAGGTCCAAGTTAGATAATAAAGGCCTTAAATGCATTTTTATTGGTTATGGAACTGAAAATAAAGCATACAAATTGTATGATCCAATTGCAAAAAAGCTTGTGATAAGTAGAGATGTGGTATTCAATGAACTAGCAGAATATACCAAAGAAAATGAAATGAAAGTAAAAGAGATAGTAATTGATGACATTGAAGAGGAGGAAGAAGAAGATGAACCTGAATCATCTAGTGCAGGAGCAAGAAAATATCAAAAATATCAAAGAAGAAAAGAAAAGAATCATCCATTGACTCTTATGTTGGATTCAAATTTTGAAAAAATGACAACAAGGTCGCAAGAAAAATTGAATTTTGCACTAATGTCTCAAATCATGGAAAATAACAAGCCACAAACATTTGAACAAGCTCAAGAAAAAGAAGAGTGGGTTGAAGCAATGAACTATGAAATATAAACAATTGATAGGAATGATACCTGGGATTTGGTTCAATTACCTCCTGGTAAGGAAAATATTGGTACAAGATGGGTGTACAAAACAAAGTATAAATCCGATGGGAGCATTGATAAGCATAAGGCTAGATTGGTAGCCAAAGGGTACACTCAACAAGAAGGTATTAATTAGACTGAGGCATTTGCACCTATAGCACTAATGGATACTATCAAATTGGTTTTGGCATTGACAGCTCAGCAGAGTTGGACAGCTTATCAAATGGATGTGAAGAGTGCTTTCTTGAATGGATATATTGATGAGGAAGTGTATGTTTCACAATCTAAAGGTTTTGAAATACCTTCTAAAGAACATTATGTTTGCAAATTAAAGAAGGCCTTGTATGGTCTCAAACAAGCACCCAAAGCATGGTATTCAAAGATAGACTCCTACCTACAGTAGAATGGTTTTTCTAGAAGTCAATCAAATCCAAATCTCTATATTAGAAGCTCAGCTAAGGATATTTTTATCTTAGTTCCTCTATGTTGATGATCTTATCTAGACAGGGAATAATCCAACTTTATTTGCAGAGTTTAGAGAAGGCATGATTACTGAGTTTGAAATGATAGATTTGGGACAAATGCACTACTTTCTTGGCATAGAAGTATGGAAAAATAAAGATGAAATATTTATGTCTCAGATAAATATGCTTCAGATATCTTATAAAATTTTAGATGTAGAGTTGTAAACCAGTTGCAACACCTATTGAAGTTGGACTTAAATTGTCTACTTTAGATGTGTCAGGTCCAGTGAACCCCACTCTATACAGACAGTTGATTGGAAGTTTGATCTACTTAACTACTACTCGTCTAGATATCACATATGCAGTGAGTTTGGTCTCTAGGTTCATGTCAGAACCTAAGGAAACACATTGGAGTGCAGATAAGAGGTTTCTTAGATATGTTAGAGGGACATTGAGTTATGGTCTTAAATTTTAGCATTCAGGGGATAACATAATGGTTGGCTATACAGATTGAGATTGGGCAGGTTCTGCAGATGATAGGAAGTCTACTTCTGGCTACATGTTTAGCCTTGGTTCTGTAGTATTATCTTGGAAGTCCAAGAAACAACCAACCATATCACTTTCTACAACAGAGGTAGAATATAAAGCTACAACATCAGCAGCTTGTCAAACTGTATGGTTGACAAGACTACTAGAAGACTTACACCAAATTCAGAATGAACCTGCCTTGCTGTACTATGACAATAAGAGTGCTATTCAAATGACAAAGAATCCATTATTTCATAGTAGAACCAAACATATTGAGATACAACATCACTATATCAGGGAATTGGTTCAACATGGCTTGATTGAAATTGTGTACTGCAGTATAGAATATTAGATTGCAAATATCTTCACAAAGGCTCTAGCTCATGAAAGGTTCCAGAAGCTCAGAGATTTACTTCATGTTCTTCCCAATGGTCATTATGGGGGAGAATGACAACATTAATGCCCATTGGGCAACTTTTATTGACTTTGGGGCAGTCTTTCTTGACTGTGCAGTCTAATATTAAATATATGGTTGTGTCTATTTATGGTTGTAGTTGATAGTTGTAGATCTTTAATATTATGGTTGTAATATTGGTGAATATGGTTGAACACCATAATGTAACCTCTCTTTCAATTAGCTATATAATGGATTCCCTTGCTCTTATTTCTCTAAAGCAATTTGGTATTTTGCATATTTCTTTGTTTTATGATCAGCAGATCATTGATTCAGTTGCTTTCAGGGAGTTTATCTTTGGAACAATTAGCTTGGTCATTTTTTTTAGATAGATATGTGTTGGGAAGCTTAACTTTTAATGGATTTAAATGAGTTTTTGTTATGTTTTAGAGAATAAATTGATTTGTTTTCATATTTGGATAATGGACAAAAGGATTTATGTTTTGTCTAAGAGAAGAAATTGATTTGTTTTGATGATTGGATAGGTGCCTGGTTTTGTTGGATTTTCAATTTTATCAATATAAGTAACCTTGCAATTTCATGATTTCATTTCAGCTAATTGGGTTGCCAGTTAAGAGGATTTCATTGTTAATTTATAAAGTTTCCCCTTCCTTGTCAATGTCAAATGCAATTTGTAGTGGATGGTTATATTGTTGTTTTATTTAATGGAAAGTGAAACCGAGAGTTATTTTATTGAGTCATTTATCATATAGCTGTGTTGAGTTTTTATAGGTTGTAGAAAATATATTAATTTACCATAAAATGCCTCCTTGAAATGACATTGGTTGTAAGGATTGATTTTAGAAGCTTGGATTTAAGCATACTTGCTAAACTTTTCTTCAAGACATTTTGTGACCAAGACTTCCGGTGTAAGCACATTCCTCAATCTCCTGTTAGTTTTGCTGAGTGATTTGTCTTTTCTTCTACTTTCTTTGCTATTTTTCACCAAAAGGCACTTTCAGAGTCATATTTTATTTCTTCTTTTGTGCATTGCATTGCAGAGATCTCCAACTGTTGGCATATTAACACGCCATGACTTTATGCCAGAGCATTTTCTTGGATTGCATCCACATTTAAAACAGAGCAAGAGATTATTTCTGCAACCATTCCTGTTGACTAGCTTGACTACAAGGCCTCCTTCATCTCAAAACTTAGTGTACGCCTCTCTCTCCGGTTTCCCACAGCTTTCCAAGGGCAGGGGTTAGTAGCCAAGGTTCACAAGTGCATGCAAATCTATTAAGCAATAACTACTAAACGAAATGATCGAAACGCAAGCAATAAAATGTACAAACTACGAAAAGGAAGACAAATGAATGCAAACCCTCCGAAGCTTGAAGCTTCTATTGTCTCTCTCTACTCCTTCAATAACGTTGTTCTTGATGCTCAGTATTGGCTGGGCAGCGTCTATGACTTGAGAAGCGTCGAGAGGTTGATAATTGCAAAGTGTGTGTGTGATCGCAGGATGGCCTGAATGCTGACAGAGTAATGGCGCTTGTATACTTGAAATCCTGGATCCTTCAAATGGTT
>MU228494.1:2201874-2228139 GCA_018584345.1 Thuja plicata | reverse complement strand
TAGGAAATTGAGTTTAATTAATTAAATAATGGTAATTTAATCAATTGAAGCTTAATTAATTAAATAAAATTAATTATTTAATTAATATTGAGAATTGGATTAGATGATTTGAGAAATGAATTTAGAAGAAATAGATGATTAATTAATGATTTAAGAAACCATTACTTAATAGATGAAAATTAGGGTTTTAATGTAAAGTTGCAAGCCTGTCCATTTTAGGGTGTCTACACTTAGACATCCAATATATTATTAAATGTGCAAGAGGATATGATCAGTGTGTCTTAGGATTACATTCTTTTGTGCATGAGCTGCTTGGGGCTGTTCTTGACAAGATGCAATATCCATTATAGTCTTGAGCAGTTATTTATTTCTATACATCATTAATTATTATCTTTGTGGGATCATGTAGCTTTGGAAGAGATTAGGGCATTGCTCTGTTAGGACAGTCTCACATCTTTTCCACACCTCTTTTCCACATTTGGGGGATCTGACATGTTCTTCATTTTTGCCAATATTAATTACTGGAGTATATTAGTGAAGTTCAAGAAAACATTACTGATCTCACCATTGTGATTACCTTGTCAGCTTCTGTATCAAATCTAGTCTATAGTGGATGCAAAAACAATTAGGCCTTTTTCATGCCTAATAATTAAAGAGTAATTTTACTAAATCAATCCACTTGTATTCTTGAGTTAAACATGTTAATAATCTAGTAAAGACATATGTATAATTCCCACATAAGACTGGGTCTACTTTACAGAGTAATGTCCAAAATCCTGTCACAGGTTATGGATGAAGAAATTCAATTTTTTGTTTATATACTGAAATTGACCAAGTGCTTTTTACCATGCAAACATAATAAATCATAAAATGAGTTTCCTTTTCTACTTTTGTCAATCTATTTACTATAAAAGCGCCAATTTGACATTTTTCTATTATTTGTTTTGATAATCACTCTTAGGGAATTGTTTACAATGTTGTTTCGACCACCATAGGCTGAAATATCCTCCTTGCCATTGTTCTATGGTGAACAATGGTGGCTTTATTGCTTTAAATTTCATTATACATGCATTTTGGAGTACAAAATTAAAAATTATCTCTAGGAAAAACCTACAAAATATTTGAATTTGAAAGCTGGGTCTGTGTTTTCATTTCAGAAATATGAAAAACAAATGCACAAAAGCTGGTTGTGATTCTTTCTCTTTTTTCCTTAAAATGAAAATGTTCTATCTTCTCCATTAAAACAGAGGTCCTTGCAGTTCCCAATCCTATGAAAAATATGTAACTAATGTTTTCAGTGACCTTAAAAAGAGTGCAACATCCACACCTTTTTCCCTTCTAAGTTTTTTGTTTGTATAATTTTAATTGAGTCCATATATTATGATGTAATTCTATCATAATTTATTAGTATTACTTTAGTTTTCAGTGAAGATAAATTCTCTACGATTTATTGTTGAACCACAACCCTATGACCGTGATGACTTGATATCTTTTATAATATATTGTTATTTTAATTAGAACTAGCAAAGCAAATCTGCTTGAAAAACCTCAACTCTCTTAGGTTCAGGGATTAACTATCCTCATACAAAGTAGCATTGCATCTCAACTTCTTTGGAAACAAATAGAGTCATCTGAATAATCTCCCATAAAAAATGGCTGCCTTCCTTAATCAGTAAGTGTCCCAAGGGAAAGATATTGTCCAAGAGTTGCGAGCAGTAAACACATATCGGGTCCTAGAGTTAGAGTATTTATGCCTAGATTTGTGATATTTGGGTCCAAACCATTAAGAGATCGAAGTGGGTGCTCAACATTAACCTAATTTCCTTTGTTGGACAATGATTATGAAATGGGAAGTTGGAGACTTGAGACACAGGAGTTCATGAATCAATAAGAACTTTGGGTTAGACTATAGAATATTTTGAGTATTTATAACGAAATTTTAATAGACCAATAGATAGTAATTGATATTTTGAAGGAGCATGATTTTGTTTTTGGAATAGTGTATTTTTTGGTCCTATACCAATATTTGACCAAAATAAATCCTTGGACTTTATACAAAGTTGTGAGCTGTGAAATTTGAATTTAACTTCTTTTTTTAATCTTTGATACCTTGATTGTATATTATATTTGGAAAGAGAGTGCATCACAGAGCAGCCATGGATGACTTTAACATTCAACAAGCACTTTCAAAGGCATATTACAATTGCAGGACAGTCCAAGAATAGATTGCTCGGGTATCAGATTCTCTTCATTTGTTATATTTCAAATCTTTTCTATCATAATATGAATCTAATTTCTTCATCAATTTTGTTTGTGCAGTTATGCTACCGAAACTGGTAAAGCTAAAACCGGGAGAAGAAAATGAAGACATAAATAAAATTTCCTTAGTGCAGAGACAAGTGCACAAGGCATGAACAAATTTAGACAGATGGAGGCAGAACTTTGATAATTACAAAGGAAAAAAGTAACATGTTTTGGGAAGCTACATTTGTTTTGTCACTATCCTTTTTACCGGTTAGAAATCCTATACTTTCAAAATGATTTTGTTTTGCTTGATTTTATCACTCTCATCTGATTTAGCAGAGAAATCATCCACTCTCAGCATTTCAAAAAAATATACTCTAAATATGGTCATTTTATGTTTTCCTAAATCGAGAGTATCCATTTTATTAAGAAATTTGCTTCACTTGATCATGAAAATTCAATGATATTTCTTGAGTGTGGTCAGTGGCATCTAAAACTATTTGCAATGTCCTATATGCCTAACTTTTTGTCTAACAATTCAAATGCCTATCTATTTTAGTTATCAGTTGGAAATGGGATAGTTCAGAGGAAGTCAGAGTTGACATTAGTTCTGTTTGAGTGATCTTGTCTATGTTGGATCACTCTTAGTAATGGTTAGTATTGCTGTCAATTGCGACAAGGCATGAATCTTCAATTCATCCCATTGCTAAGTGTAGGATGTGGGAAAGCATGACAGGGGAAATCAGATTTGACATTAGTTCAATTTGAGTGACTTATATGAAAATATGGTAATACAAATACAAGTAGAGTAAGTCTTTATACAATGAAGTCTTTATACAATGAAGAGGTACTGTGTGATCTACAGGAAGGCATCCAAGGCAATTTTAAAATCCTTTATAGTACAAATTTGAATAAGAAATTTAAGTCATATGAGATCACTCCAAGACTATATGTTCTTACCAGAATAAATTAGGCTGAGATCCCAATGAGGACCAAAGTGGAGACAATAGCAAGCATTCCAACCTTGCAAATGGTAATCCTATGGGTCATGAGTGCTACAAGCAGCACATGTGCCTTCTTAAAAGATTAGATTTCGTAACTGATTTTCTTCCATATTGCCTCCTCAAATCTCATAACACCACACATGCAGTTTGTCAGTCTATTAGAAAAAGTCCACCCTCTAAATTGGTAATGCTAAGAATAAACAACGGAGTTGGGCCTGTGTTCGATTTGGGGATTTTGATTATATATTTCAATCCTAGGAAGGTCCTTTCGAAGGGAATTTAGATTGTTGGGTGAATTGAATCTTTCGTATGTGGCTGAGGAGAAAGTATAAATGTGTATGGCCAATTATCGTTGGACCCAGACCATTTTCATAATAAATTCATTGTTTATTCTTTTTGGAAATTTGAAATTCCTATTTGAGAGCAAGAAATATTCTACTGGTCCATGAATTTCCACTTGATGCAGTTCACTATTCTCGTCACCACAAATATGAATTCCTTTTTTACCATTTTCATAATAAATTCATTGTTCTTTCTTTTTTTTGGAAATTTGAAATTCCTATTTGTTAATGTTTCTAGATTCAGTTGTATGATCATTAGAATACATATAATATATGTTGATTAATAATAATATAATATATATGTTATATTATTATTAATCATCATAATAATATGAAATTCAATATTCAATGTTACATTATTATATTATTCTTAATTAATAATTGATTGATGAAACATTATAAGATTGATTAAATTATAATTAATGGGAAGAGGCATGTCCTTTCTTATAAATAATAATAAATAAACATGTCCCTTCATGGGACATGTCTCTCCTAGCCTCATTCTCGATATAAATGAAAGAGAGATTGTTGCATTTGGAAAACGCATACAACATAGAGTGCTATTACATTCGCAGCTATCCTAAAACTTAACATGGTATCAGAGTCAGACTACAAATGTAAGTGAGTAGTTTGTTGATGGTGAATGTGTGTTTGTCTCAGAAAATACAGTCACAGTAAAGGGACCATATCTCACAAATCTACTGTTGGATTTTTCTGAATTTCGGATATGTTGGTGAAAAACAAATTTTGAAGAATCCCACCGGAGCAATTAGAGAGATAGTATGGGGTTAAAAAGTTATGCCGGACTGTGTATAGGTCTATGTGAAATTCCTAAAAGTAACTTTCATTAAAGAGATATATTAATTTATGATCATGGTCAAGCATTAACAAAGAAGGATGTATTCAAGGAAGTGTGTCTCTTTATAGAAAGAAAGAATTAATTATAGAGTGTCACCTCTCTTGGAGCAATCAAGTCATTTCACAAGAAGACATGAACATTGTTCAACAATATAAGAGTGGAAATTGTACATTGTAGGGGAATAATAACCAATGTTACATTTCCATTTGAACCATCTTTAGTGAAGAGTGAGAAATGGTGATCATCCACTTTGGGCTGTCACTCTACATGAAGGTCGTCGACATGGCTACCACAAATAATATTATGATCTCCTACAGTATGTCCGCCGCAAACAACTTCAAATTTTGATGAGAGTTTATATTTCCTATATGGACTCACCTTACAAAAGGAAATATTTGAAACTTTAGATAAGTATTCCATGTTTTATTAATGTACATGAATTATTGAGTTTAAAATTTATGCTATAATATTGGCTAGTAATATCTTGTATGCTTTTATCTTTGGTATTTTCATACGAGATAGTTTAGTTTATAAGCTATTTGTAATCTCTGTGACATACCTTTAGGACATAAGCACAAGAAATTGTTTTCAGAGGGAGTCTGACTCTTCAGAGGTAAATTTAGATGAGGAGCTAAGAAGATTGATATCAGACTCAGAGGGAGTATGAAAGTTCATCTTAATCAATCTTGGATGATCAACATATTGATATATGCTTAATGATTTCTTCTCTGTGAGAGAAGTTTGATGTGACTTCATATTTTTAATGGGCTGGCCCCCTGTGTACATCATGAGGAAGTGATGACTTCCAACTAATTATCACTTGTATTTGTAAGAGTTATTGAAAGGTGATGATCTTACAATAAATTGACCTTCTATTGTGATAGACATCTTGTGATGGTTGAAACATATCATAATAGATAGAACTTGTGGATAGAATCTCTGATTGAGGCAATCCACATTAAAGCTCATGAGTTTGTGGGTAGAATCACCGATGGAGGCAATCCATAGGAGAGCTTGTGGATATAATCACCGATGGAGGCAATCCACTCTAAAGCTCGTGAGTTTGTGGATAGAATCATTGATGGAGGCAATCCACATGAGAGCTTGTGGATAGAATCACCGATGGAGGCAATCCACTCTAAAGCTTTTGAGTTTGTAGATAGAATCACCGATGGAGGCAATTCACACGAGAGCTTGTGGATAGAATCGTCGATGGAGACAATCCACCTGAGATCTTGTGGATAGAATTGCCGATGGAGGAAATCCACATCTTGAGACTATATTTCTATTGATTACATCATGAGGATGATGCTTTTATTGCTTACATCATATGATTGATGTTGTCAATTGTCATATAAGTCTTGACATTGGATTGATTTATCCTCCCTAGATAAGAGGGACTATTGATGTTTTGTATAGCTATGATGAGGGTCATAATTGTTGACATAGGAGACCACTACACATTCTATTTGATCATCCTCTCTAGCTAATAGGGAGTGGTAATGTTCATAGCTTCAGTCGTATGATCATTAGAATACATATAATATATGTTGATTAATAATAATATATTATATATGTTATATTATTATTAATCATATGAAATTATATATTCAATATTACTTTATTATATTATTCTTAATTAATAATTGATTGATGAAACATTATAAGATTGATTAAATTATTATTAATGGGAAGAGGCATGTCCTTTCTTATAAATAATAATGAATAAACATGTCCCTTCATGGGACATGTCTCTCCTACCCTCATTCCCAATATAAATGAAAGAGAGATTGTTGCATTTGAAAAACACATACAACATAGAGTGCTATTACATTTGCAGCTATCCTAAAACTTAATACTATTTGAGAGCAATAGATATTTTATTGGTCCATGACTTTCCTCTGGATGCTCTGTTTGCATATCTGATTTGCGAAGATGCTAAAATCTGGAGATAATGAGTTCACTATTATCCTCATCACAAATATGAATTCCTTACTAATGAAATACTTATTCAATAGTTACATATCAAACATTGCCTCCAAATCTTATATGCAAAAGACTTCAGAAATGGAAGACCTAAGCATCTACCTTGTACCTTTTTTTAAACTAAAAGAGGGGTAAAACTTTATTAAAATAGAAGGGATTTGCCTTATACTTTTAACATCTATATAAATATAGAATTTTTACCTTCAAGACACTCTCTTTTTATTGTATTCACATTGAGCCAAGTAAATGATTATTCATATTACAATCATGTTTGAAGGCTCAAACTACGAATTTGTATGTGCGATAAAAGACTCTAAATATATTTTTAGTCTTATGTTCATAATAACAATACAGTATTTTCATTATTCATTTCTACTTTTCCTTTTAAATTGTAATCACGCCTGAAACATGTGATGCAAATAGTAACCCATTTTATATTGTGTTTTCTGTATATAGGCTTGTTGATCACTATGCAATGGATTTGATCAATATCAAAATGACATGAGCATTTGACAACTATAAAAGGAGGAAGAATTTATTTGAATATCTCATTTCCAAATCACAACCTCCATACTCCAAACACTAGCCAGGGACTCCAGTTGCACCTATGCAGCCCTTGTTTCCTCTTTTTTCGATAATAATCCCAAGAATGATCTCCTTTTCAACTTTTCTAATGTTTTCATTTCAATTTCCATGCATTCCTTTCTTTTTAATAACATTTATTTAGTAGTTATACCCAAATGAAATGTTATTTCATAGCTATCTCATTTTCATTTCATTAAAATTATAGATCAACATAAAATATTCCCTCATGTCACCACCCTTAATGAAATGATAATTTATCTTCCTTGAAGTGATTCAAGCCATAGTGAAAACTTCCAATTATTAAAGCCAATGAAGTTTACATATGTTTTCAAAACTTAAGAGTTTGGCCTTCTCTTAGTTGATTATTATATGTGTAATATAAATGATTTCACAATTTTCTTGGGTGAAATAAGAAGATTGGATGCATATATAGGCATGTATTTATGTTAATTAATGTGTGTGTATATGCACACACACACATATAGAGATATATTTATGTTTGTATATACATACATACATACATAGATACATACATACATGTACATACGTATGTATGTATGTATGTATGTATGTATGTGTACAATATGAAATGGAAAGCAATACAAAATTACTTCACCCTTTTAAATTGCACAATCGGAAGGAAGATGTCCCAATAGGCTCGGTAGGGTTCCAAGCACTAAATGGGACAATGATCCTTCACAAATGTGAGTAAAGAGTGATGAAAATATAGATTAAAAATGAAGATTAGGGATGATATGTTTACTTTAATACAGGAGAGGGAACTTGATGTTTCAGTGTTGTTTTTTCTGACCATTGGAATCCTGAAACCACTTGTAATTGCAGATCTGACTTCTAAAACATGTAAATTCCTCTGGGATCAATTTGGTTCATTTTTGGATAGTTCATAATGGATGATATTTTATTTACCTAGATACATAGCAGATGAGACGCTATTCATCCGCTATGTACCTTGTGTTTTAGGCTCAAACTTCACTAGATCTCTATTAGGCCATGTACTTTCTGAATCTGCAATTGTGGGTCTACAATCAATTCCTGCGCACATAAAAATAAGGAAGAAGGTCGGCTAATGGTTTTTTCCTCAATCAAACCCATGTTTGTAAATCAACCTTGAAAATGTAATAAAATTGCATAAGGAAAGATGAAATAGAAGTTAGATCTGAATCGTGAAATTACCTCATGCTTTGATCATGCAATGCCTCTTTTGAAGTGATCACAAGGGTTAATGAGATAGCTTGAACTCCACAAAATCCAAAAATTAAATCATGAAAGATATTTTTGACACCATGAATGTTGTAGTTTTCGACAATTCTTGATGAAGAAGGAGAAGAATGGTTTTAAGGATTGAAGACTTGGATGCTTAAAGACCTTGAAAATGGTCTTAAAATATGATTTCTTGATTGATTATTGATCATTAATTATTTCCAATAGTAATGGATCCAAAAATAGGATAAATAAGGTGTTTATATAGTCAATACATCATTTCATAGTTTAAAACTCAAGCAGGTTGACTATAAATCAAAATCCTCTCCTAAAACACTGAGACGTGGATCCAATTTGAATTTGAGCATAAAAGTAAGAGTACATAATGGTTGAAATGTTTGGTACCTAGGTATAGAACATTTGAAACATTCTATACCCACCAATCAAGGCCCAAATTTGGAATGTGGGCCGCGGAAAGTTAGGGGGTGTAGGATTTCAAGGCACAATTAGTTTTGGGGTCAAGAGAGAATGTAAAGGCCATAAATGGTGATATAGGCCTAGGTGGTGAAATAATTATCTTATTGGAGGAAAAAATATAATTATCTTATTGGAGGAAAAAATAATTATCTTACCTTGAGTTTTTAAGATACTGAATCAACATAGGACTTATAAGGTTAATTTAAAGGTCCAAAAAGTATTAGGAGAGGGTGAAATCAATGTGGAAACCCATACATAATAAAATGGGGCTAACATGAGAACCTAATTAAGGGTGCTTACTTTTTAGGATGGTACATTTATCCCCTACTTTAGAAGAAGTATGAGTCCACCTCATGCTCATGGTAAAGTAGAAGAAAAAGAGAGAAAGATGAAGATCATGAGCAAACTGCAAGGAGATAAGATATCTCTAAGTTTAAGGACATGAGCCACCAAACCAGGGATCTTAACTTGTACATCCATATGCAAGGAAACATAAAACAAAAACAAAATCCTAAATCTTACTAAGGTTCAAAGTCAACTAGCTGAAGAGACCTCAATGAAGAAAATATCTCAATTGCTAGGATCATGCTTAGAAAGCTATTGAAAAAGCACAAGTGGTCACCTGAAAAATAGCAAGAGCACACATCAAAGATAAAAAAAATACTCCATGATAAAATAAAATAACAAAGTGTGTTATGTCATGGAATCATGGAGCAGAGATAAAAGACAACCATGGATGACGTGGGCTAGCCAATGGTGTTGAGCTAGGTGATCCATTAGAGAGATAAGAAAGAGAGAGGTGAGGGGGGAAATGGTCTAGAAATTTTTTTTATGCTAGTTCCACCCATCGAAGAGAATTTGAAGAGTGACTTGATGTTCTAGTGCATGCTTGTAAACTCATGAAAATTGATACCTTGATTGTAGATTATATTTGGAAAGAAAGTGCATCATAGAGCAGCCATGGATGACTCTAATATTCAACAAGCACTTTCAAAGGCATATTACAATTATGGGATAGTCCAAGAACATATTTCTCAGGTATTAGATTCTCTTCATTTGTTGTATTTCAAATCTTTTCTATCATAATATGAATCTGATTTCTTCATCAATTTTGTTTGTGCAGTTATGCTACCGAAACTGGTAAAGCTAAAACTGGGAGAAGAAAATGAAGACACAAACAAAATTGCCTTAGTGCAGAGACAAGTGCACGAGGCATGAAAAAATTTAGACAGTTGGAGGTAGAACTTTGATAATTACAAAAGGAAAAAAGTAACATGTTTTGGGAAGCTACATTTGTTTTGTCACTATCCTTTTTACTGGTTAGAAATCCCATACTTTCAAAATGATTTTGTTTTGCTTGATTTTATCACTCTCATCTGATTTAGTAGAGAAATCATCCGCTCTCATCATTTCAAAAATATATACTCTAAATATGGTCATTTTATGTTCTCTTAAATTGAGAGTATCCATTTTATTAAGAAATTTGCTTCACTTGATCATGAAAATTCAATGATATTTCTTGAGTGTGGTCAGTGGCATCTTAAACTATTTGCAATGTCCTATATGCCTAACTTTTTTTCTAACAATGCAAATGCCTTGTCTATTTTAGTTATCTCACCTTCCAATTTTGCTTGCTTGTATATAGAGGCAATTGTAACTATTGCAATTGACAAAATATGGTTTATGTCTTCCCTTTGTGCTGGTTTTATTTATTGCAAACTATGCTCAATTTCCTTCATCAACACTAAAAAATATTGAAGTAAATTTTCTATGCTTTTTCTAGCTTGGGTGATCTCATGTAGGGGTTATTGAGAGGATCAAAATCACTTCAGACTTCACTAACAGAGCTACATATCATTCCTAGCTACAACAAATTGCATTTCTCGTCATTTAGAATCCATAGAGGTAAGAAAAAAAATCGGGTATGTGAAGGATTTAAATTCATACTTTGTATTGGCAACGTAATGCACTTCCCATATGTAATTTCAATTTGATAACATTTTTATCAGAATTGATAATAAGTGTACTTAGTCCTAGTTTATGCTTAATGCAATACCATTTCTTTGAGATTTTCTTGTAAAAGCTAATCTAAAATGTGAATGGGCGCTTTTGAGACATTTGTTTTATATTTATCATCTTCAATGCACTATTCTATAATGCTCAATTGGAGTTGGCAATTACACGTAGAATGAAGATTTTCTCATTTGAATCTTCTGTGTCCTTCATTCATGATTTCCCACATCCTTCATTTAGCAATGCGTTTATTTAGTCTTTACTGATTTCTTGGTCGTGAACATAAGTTTTTAATTTTTTTATTCATTCCTTCATCTATCATATCCAATACAGAGTGAGCTAATAGAAGTTTTGAATAAAATTAAAGAAAAAGTAGGAGTATTGAATTTTTTGTGTTCTTATTCTGATTTCATGGGAGAAGAAGGCATCATTAAATAAACCAAGAAAATATATCTACATAAGACATTCCTAAGAAGTCAGAACATTACTAATCAGGGTGGTAGTAGCAGTTTCGTCTTGGGTGTACATTGTGGCCACAATAAATGTTTGATAGAAACCTCTCATAAGATAGTATCCTGAAACATTAGGTTAACCATTTGTGCAAATTTCCCATGATTCTCTTAGATGAAATCTTTCATCCAGCTAACTACTGGACTTTTACACCTTTCTATATGACCGTGAGTTGGCTGATATAATATAATTTCCCCTATCATGATTTCCCACATCCTGCATTTACCAATGGGATGAATTGAAGATTCATGCCTTGTTGCAGATTACAACAATATTGACAATTAACAACAATATTGATGATTACTAAGAGTGGTCTAGTATAGACAAGATTTACTCAAAGAGAACTTATGTCAACTCTAATTTCCCTTGAACTATCCCATTTCCAACTCACAAACTCCCTACTTTAAACACTAGGCAGGGATTCTAGATGCGCCCACATAGCCCTTGTTCTATTTGTCTCTTATAGGCTAAGACATTAACTAATAAAGGGGACATTGAGATATTTAAATAAATGGCCACACAACTATGGTTGTGTTAAAAGAATTTAATTATGCATTTGTCATCATTAAGAGTGGGCCACTTATCACTCCTAGGTGAAAAGAATATGGTGGGCAATTATAATCCAAGTCTTATGCAAATTTAATTATTATTTGCTAAGTCGCCTAAAAATTTGGAATTGAAGAAGAGATCACAACTTTTTGGAGTGAGAGTGTTTATAAGGAATCATTGATGGGAATTGAGAAGATTATTATGCATCATTCAACATTTGTATTTTTTTTTCTCTCTGCAAAGAAGTCGAGTTCTTATATTTTTTCAGGATGAAACCCCTGAGCTCCTTGTTTTGGACACAAACCCAGGACAATCTACAGTGTTGCAATTTCAAATTCATTCATTCATTAATTTATGAGATTGAAGAGGTGATTCAACCATTTCAAGGCACAACAAATTCTAAGTTTAGAAATTGGGGATTGAGAAGATTCGAATGAGTTAGAAGCCCATCATCAACTTAAGTCACAATCCACAAAATGATCACAGGAAAGAACAGATAATAGATAAAACATTGATCACAAACTTGTTTTAAGGGTGTGATTTTGACGCAAGGGAGGTAAGGAGATGGGGCCTAAAGGCTCTCCCAACTACCAATCCACCTTGCAGAGCCAATGCAGAAGCCAAATAACAACACAGTGAGAGAAGAAATAGTAGGGATCCTTTATATTAATTAATCAAACTTATTACATGTCAGGCTATAAGGCCTTGTCGGTTTGGGCCATATATATTTTCAATGAATTAAAAAATAGTCTTCATACATGCGAGGTCATAGACCTTACAAACAATTCAAATCTTTATTCTAGCACTCCTACTCTCTACCCCTCAAACTAAGAACACAGAAGAAAATAAATACAAGAGTCCAACATAGAATTCGGTGCTCAAATCCATAAGTGAGACCCAGATTTAGGTCCACACAAATCCCAATGAGGGACCCCAAATAAATTAAGCCATCAAAATTAACTGAAGAAGTTAGCCACCAGATCCAACTCCAAAATAAACATCTCAGGCAATGGTTGAATGATCGACAGAGTGACTCGGGAAAAGAACACCCTAAGAAATAAGAAACAAGAACCTGAGTGTTAGAAGAGAAACTTGAGAAACAGGAAAATAAACAAGCTTCCCTGAGTGATAGTCCCGAGCAAAAGAAACAAGCAAGCCTGAGCAACAGATCTCGAGTGACAGAGACAAGCATGCCTGAGGAATAGAACCCAAGAAACAGAGACCAACCTGAAGCAAGCATTACCAAGAAACATAGCCCAACTAACAGAGTATTTCCTGAGCACCCTCCAAATTAAATAAAGAACAAAACAAACATCTTTTTGGTTGAGAAGAATTGCTGATGACCCAAGATGCTCCTACATCAGATTTTCTACTAGTTAAAGTGACATACCAAAAATTTATAGCCAGTACACTATCATCATCAAGGTGGCCTGAATTTAACATTCAATCTGCAACGCCTTTGTTCCATCTAAGGCAAAGTTCGGGTATGATCTAAAGAGTATAACTTGGACAATTTGCATATTGGCAACTGCATAAATATTTGTCTTGAATTTCCATCTTATATCTTATTTTTAATTAAATTGCAATTCAATTTACATTATTGTCCTTTATTTCATTGCAAAGTTGTCATTTACCAATTATGGGTAATACTTCATTTTTACCGTTGAAAAAATCTATAAATTTTACTAAAATTCTATAAAATTCGCTAAAATTTAAAGAAAGGATATTTTAGTGGTATCAGAGCCACAAATCTTGATAGTCTACAAGGTTATCAGTGCATGAAAGATTTTTTGGTTGCATTTCAACTTTTTATTTGCATGTTGGATTCAATTTTTGCATGTGTTTGAATTGATCATATGAGCTCTTGAGAGATTGTTTCACAAAAGTATTATACCAAGAGTACAATGCAGAACAATAGGAACAAGAACAACCAGAAGAAAAAGAAAACTAATATAATCCTTTGAATATGACATAGAAAAGGAATGATGGTGGGAATGATCAACCTAGTATACAGGAAGTTCTGACACATTTGGCTCAATAGAGGAAACATATGATGTAGACTTTCATGTAGTCACAATAAGAACTCTCGACTTTGATTGGTAATTTAAGGGTACAACCACATCTAAGGAATAAAGATGATGAAAGAAGTAAAGTTGAGTGAGAGAATCCTACTAGAGAAGACTCTAATTCTATTAAGACAATGAACACAACGTTTGAATTTCCATAGAGGCCTACATTTTTTCCTAGAAGAAATGAAGTGAAAGAGGTTCTAGAGGAAGAGGTTGAGGAAAAACATATCACAAATGATGTTATGGTTTCCTCTGATGATTATATGACACTTCCAGACCAAATGAGTGGTTTAATGAATCTAAATCATTTTATGAACCAACAAAAAGACAAGACAAGGTACAAGTTTGAAAGGCAGGACAAGGGGCTTAGAAGGCCAACTAGATAGGGCACTTAACCCAAGGATTATAAGGAAGCTTTGAATAAGGTCCTTTTACCAATTTTTGATGGTAGAAAAACAATAACAACCAAGTCATGGGTACATAAACTAGATACATTCTTTGTACTTAAATCCATGGAGGAACAAAAGGTAGTATAGTTTGCTACCATGCACTAGGAGGGAGTAGCATATAATTGGTGGCATCATGCATTAGTGTCTCAATATCATTCCATGATACATTCTTATGAAGAGTTTGTTATTAAGCTGATTACTCATTTTTCTATGAAAGATCTTGAGGTTTACTACAGGGAATCGAATTACCTGAAACAAGCGGGGCACATGGAGACATACATTAATGATTTCCCAAATATTTCAGTTATGGTTCTTGATATGTTACAAAGGAGAGTCACAATACTTTTTTTAGAAGGATTTAATGATAGACTAAAGGGATTGGTCAAGACTCATAGTTGGCCTAATACACTAGATGATGGCATTGGGTTAGCTCTTAATCTTGAGGTCACACCTTCTTATTAGCCACACAAGAAGAACTTCAGGAATAAGAAATTAGATGACATGAATAAGATGAGAAGGATTTTAATTAGTCCAAGATCATGTCTCCTAAGGTAGAAAAGGAGTCAAGAAATGAGTTAAGAAGAAGAAATCTTTGCTTTAATTGCAAAGAACCTTGGGAACTAGGACATAGGTGTCTTGGTAAAGGTAAGACATATCTTATTGAGGTGATTTCTTATGTGGACAACGATGAGGATAGTGAGCACGATGAAAAGGTGCAAGGTACCCTTGCATCCCTATCTAGTGGTTCTAGAGATCATATTTTCATACTGAAAGGGATTGTCAAAGGACATGAAATTATGTGTATGGTGGACAGTGGTGATAGACATAACTTTATTAATAAGGAATTTGTAGTCAAGGAAGGGATAAGAGTAGAGGAATTTTTTGAATTCAATGTTATGTTTATGGATTGGTCCAAAATCAATTGGATGAGGAAAATAACAAGGCTGGGTATACAATTAGATGATTATACATTTGATGCTGAGTACTACTTGGTTGGTATTGATGGAACCAAAATAGTATTGGGAGAAGCATGGTTGAAGTCCCTTGGAAGACACATCCAATATTTCAACAACATGGAGCTTGAGTTTATTTATGGAGGTAAAAAATTTTTGTTGAAGGATACCAAAGATGATAACCCAAAAGTTATGGCAGCCAAGTGTATGCAAGCTCACCTTGATGACAAAAATAGCATTGGGAGGCATGTGAATAAATCATATTACCCCAAGTATGATAGTAGTAACAAATCTCTTTATATTCTTGATATGACAACACTATATTTTTTGATTGGTGAGTTCATTTTTGTTATTCCTTATGGACTAGTGGTTGTCCTAGTTGGAATCATATAATACTTCCTAATTTTCCATTGACTATGTCAGGGATTATGTCTAGGAATGTTGAGAGGTATTCCTTTAGAATAAAGATGGAGTGTGGAGTGGTTTTATTTTATTATCATTGGTTTGATGGCATGTTTGATAAAATCTATGTTTCTGATTAGAGGCATGTCAGTAATGTTTGGTGGCAATTTGTGCTAGGTTATTGGCATATGGGAGTTCATCTTCACATTGTCTTGATGTCCTACATGCATGGATTTTTATTTTAGGGTGATTGGTTTCCAAAATCCTTCATTTCTTTCAAATGTTCTATATTTTGATGTGGGATATGGGAATTGATTTGTTGTATGCGTTATCACATATGCAACCTATTATGTTGCTTCATGATTTGTGGTGATTTGGTATTTATATCAAGTGTGGGGCAACAAATTTCTTTATGATTGCTAGAGAACCAACAATTTGGGAAGGGAGGATTGTAATGTCCCTTCTCATTTATAAAATCAATAAATATTTGAATAAAAATGCTATCATATTATTCTATTCATCTCACATAGGCTAAGGCATTAACTAATAAAGGGGACATGAAGATATTTAAATAAATGGCCATAAAGATATGGTTATGTTAAAAGAATTTAATTATGTGTTTTCCATCATTAAGAAGGGGCCACTTATCACTCTTATTCAAAAATCATATAGTGGGAAATCATAATCCAAGTCTTATGAAAATTTAATTATTATTTTCTAAGTCGCCTAAAAATCTAGAATTGAAGAGGAGATCACAAATTTTTGGAGTGAGAGTCTTTATAAGGAGGCATTGATGGGAATTGAGAAGATTATTATGCATCATTCAACATTTTGTTTTCTCTCTGTAAGGAAGTTGAGTTTCTATCTTTTTTTAGGATGGAACCTTTGAGCTCCTTGATGCAACCCTGGGACAATCTATAGTGTTGTGATTTCAAATTCATTCATTCATTTATGAGGTTGAAGAGGCAATTCAATTAATTCCAGACACAATAAATTTTGAGTTTAGAAATCAGGGATTGAGAAGATTTGAATAGAAAGTCTAGGAGCCCATCTTCAACTTAAGTCACTATCCATAGAATGATCACAAGAAAACACAAATAATAGATACAACACTGATCACAAACTTGTGTTAAGGGTGAAATTTTTCACTAGTTAAAGTGTCATACCTGCAATTCATAGCCAGAACACTATCATCATCAAGGTGACCTAAAATTTACATTCAATTTGTAGCACCTTTGTTCCATGTAAGGAAAAACATAGGGATGATCTATATAGTATAACTTGGACAATTTGCATATTGGCAACTGCATAAAGACTTGTCTTGAATTTCCAACTTATTTCTTATTTTTAATTAAATTTGCAATCTAATTAAGATTATTGCCCTTTATTTCAATTGAAAGTTGTTATTTACTAATTATGGGTAAGACTTAGTTGTTGCATGCATTATTAAATTTAAGATGTGAATGAGAGGTTGAGGTGCTAATGGCCAAGCACATTCGCTAAACCATTGCTTGTGCTAAAATGTAGGCATAAACACTAATCTAGCTACCTTGACCACAAAATAAGTTTGTGACCTTGAGTTGATGCCAAATTTTAAGCATAATTAAAACATTATCAAATTCTATCATATTTACATTAATTTGCATCATAATAAAGTGCTAATCGCTCAATGCCAATTCTATAAACATGATTACAATAATCATCATATTATAAGGTGATAAAAATACAATGTAATTAGCAAGAGTACATCTATGAAATAACATCAGTACATGTAAAGGGTGTTCAGTACAATCTGGGACTACTCAAATCTTGTACGTCAATCTCCAATGGTGGTTGGTCACACCACCCAAACACCCAGTATCCTCAAACTCACCCCACCATTTTGGAAAAGATCATCATATTATAAGGTGATAAAAATACAATGTAATGAGCAAGAGTACATCTATGAAATAACATCACTATATGTATAGAGGATGTTCAGTATAATCTGGGACTACTCAAATCTTGTACATCAATCCCCAATGATGGTTGGTCACACCACCCAACCATGTAGTACCCTCAAAATCACTCCACCATGCTAGAAAAGATAACTGTATGGTCCAAACACTCATACAAACAACCATGCATTAAGGCTTGCAAACACTCAAAACACAAGTATGCATCTAAACACAATGAACAACAACAATAGGAGTCAATTCCACAACACATATAGGGGAGAAACTAGTTAGAAGAACACTACTTAGAACTAGATAGATAGAGTATGGATGGAGAGTTTTAAAGTGAGAATGTCATTGTAGTCCCAAAGTGACTCATGCAAATCCATGCGGTCATGTTATGGAAATAAGGAGATTCGACTTGTCAGAATACCATGCATTCTCAATGTGTCCTTAGCCTATGACAGTGCTCAAGGCACACATGAGGGATACTCATTATCTTATTATTATGTGTTTATCCCTTTAATTTTATTTAGGTTACCACTTATATTAAGAAAATCTCTAATGGGTTTTCCAACAACCCCTTTTTTCTACAATACCCATTGAGAGCCAATTCCTAATTCTGGCTATACACCCATCCCAAGCTCATGACTCAAAGTAAAACTCACAATGGAACAACATAGAGATCTCATATTATATTGATTCAATCTCACACTTTATACTTGCTAGAAATGTTCATAGTATATGCTCCTTTGGAGCTAACCAAGAGCTCAGATCCTCATTGATCCTGCTATTATTCTCATGTGCCATTTCATTATTATCACATATTCATAATTGAATCAAATGAACCATTAATACAATATAAAATGTATGATCATTTCACACTCAAGAAAATTAGTAGATGAAAAATTGTCCAAAACATGGGTGCATACAATCCATCCAAACAAAACCATGAAAATTTCAAACTCCACAAATAAAAAATATAAAAGAACACATAGGTTCCCAAGTAATCCCCATCACAAAAATGCATTAAATTCATTAAAATTTCCATGCAATAAAAAAATTGGTAGCATAATATTAGGAATAATCCTAATTTTTAACCAATCCAAGGGAAACACTCAAATCCTCATCAAAATTCCTCAAAAAAGTTTGGATCATGATTAAAATCATCAAACAATACAATTCCAATCATTTTATGACCATTAAATCAAAGAAAAAATTGGGAAGTGTTAGGAGTTGTTAATTTTTTCTCTTGTCATGATTCATTCATGCTTTTGAAATACTCTACAACTCCTAAAACCCTAAAAGTGCTAATGGTTTCCAAAAACCTAAACCCTTGTAGTGAAAGTTTATTTATCATTATGTTTTTTCATTGACTGCCAGTAAACGATTCCCAGTCACTTAAGTTACAAACCAAGCCCTTTGACTCGTACTGGTGACTGACCCCTCGACTTAGCTTCCCTAGCCTGATTGGTTAAATGATTGAAAACCTTCACATTATGTATTTCTCTATTTACTGAGCATACCTATTGACCATTATTAGCTTAAGCCTTTAAGTCATATGTTTTTACAAACCCCTTCTAGTTTAGTCAACCCATATCAATGTGTGCTTGTGAAATTAAGACAAAATGCTCACTCAAACTAAGGGCGCAAGCACATAGTCAACAAGTCAGTGTCGACCCCACTTTGCTAATTAATTTTCATTTAATGAATTGGAGTGTGACAACTGTTCAAGTCTTAGCAATTGGATGTATGGGTCATGTCCACCCTCTGAATAAAAAGGGCTTAGTTATCGGTCTCCTCTTTGAAGATCAATGAGACTTTGATGCATGTTTGCATGATTAAAACTAAGATGCACATAAAGTTAAGGGCACAAGCATGGTCAAAGGGTCAAGGAAATGTTGTTCAATGATCATATTATATGAGATCGATGACTCATAATCAAGTGTGTACTTGCATGATTAAATAAAGTTGCTTGATGGATTTAAGGGTGTAATGGTACTTCCAACTAGTGTAGTCACAGATGGAGAATCCTCACCAATAATAGTACAACCATACAACAATATTTACACAATGGAAAAAAAAAATGAAAAAAAAAAAGGAAATGAGAGAGAACCAAATCAAACATCATGTGCATTGTCTTATGTTTATGATATTCCAATATAATCAACCAGTAATATGCAGGCTTACATTCTAGGCATACAAACTTGATTACGGATTGAATTTTGAATTATTTACAATGATAACCTTCGAGAGATTTTCTAACTAAGCCCCCCTCAAATAGAGATCAATTACATCAATTTATATATGTTTTCAATGCAAACAAGTCGGCTAAGATCCATCACATTCTCTAAGGTAGGAAAACGTAATACCAAATATAGGTCACGACCCAAATCCAAAAGAAATCCCTTAGAAAGGTTCAAAATTAAGTGCATACCCAAAGGGAGGTTAGCCATAACCCCATGAGAATCAAATGATACACCAAGAAGGTGTGCAAACCAAGGAAAAGGTTTGCAAGATCTGAAAATTCCATCAGCCTGTGAAACGTGAAGAATAAATAGGTCCAAGCCAAAAATTGAAGAAATATCCATCTAGAAGATACAGATTGAGGTGCAAACCTAGATGATGATAAAAAACAATGATAAGAACATGCTATTAGGTACGCAACTCAAGATGAGCCAAATCAAAGGAACACCACTAAAAATACAAAGAATGCCAAATAGGAACAACTAAAAATATAAATATTTTTGGTTGATGCAAGATTTCCAAAGAACCCAAGATTCTCCTACATCAGACACCTAGGGTTATTTGAAAAGTGAGCCTCTCACTTCTCTAGGGATAGGGGAAAACCAAGATGATTAACCTCAGCCTGAGAAA
The DNA here is from genome assembly GCA_018584345.1 of Thuja plicata. NCBI lineage: Eukaryota > Viridiplantae > Streptophyta > Pinopsida > Cupressales > Cupressaceae > Thuja > Thuja plicata. Next base: position 2,207,666 of record MU228494.1, on the reverse strand, counting down.
TCCATGAAGAATCTTCAACTGGTCTGTCATTCCATTTGATAAGATATTCCTTATATTATATACCTCTAGTGCTTCTACCAATTTTGCTATCCAAAATCTCTTCTATCATTTCCATCTGCTTCATAGGATACTGTTGCTCCACATTTGGTCCATTGTCTTCACTAAAATCTACTTCATGATCCTCATATAGGTCTACAACATTGAATATAGGTGATATGTCCATGTCATTTAGAAACTCAACTTCATATGCATTCCATGAATCAAATCTCTTTAAGATCTTACTTGGTCAAAACTTCCTCATCTTTAGCTTGCTATATGTTCCAATATGAAATATACCTTTCTTCAAATATACCATCACTTCATCTCCTAATTTGAATTCCTTGTCTCCTCTTTTCATCATCTCTCTCCTTCTACTTCTGATTCATATCCTCCAATTTATGCCTCACTTGGTCATGTAATGACTTCATGCGATCTACAAATTTTTTTTTATGCACTCTTCTTAACTTCATGAGTGATATCCCTCAACTCTGATATTCCTTTAGGATTCATCCTTGTAACTATATCAATTGGTGTTCTCCTTGCACTCCTATTCACTGAATTTTTATATGCAAACTTTGCTTGTGCTAGGACTAAATCTCAATTCCTAGTCTTCTCTCCATCCAAGCATCTTAAAAATTCCCCAAAATCATGTTTACTACCTCTTTTTGTGGGTGAAAAGTAAAACTAAAATTCAAATCAGTATTCATATTATTCCAAAGTGTCCTCCAAAAGTAACCAAAAAAATTAGTATCTCTATTTGAACAATTCTCTTAGGCAACCCATACAATCTCACAACTTCCTTGAAAAATAGGTTTGCTACATGTATTGCATATGTAGTATTTTTACAAGGTATGAAATGTGACATCTTGGAAAATCTATCTAGTACCAAAAATATAGAATCATTACCTCTTTTTTTCTTCGGTAACCCAAGTACAAAATCCATGCTAATGTCTTCCCAATGTCTAGTTGGTACTGTCAAAGGTGCATACAAACCAATATTTTGACTACTCCCTTTAGCAATTTGACTAATTCTGCAACTCTAAAAAAATTTCCTTACATCTTTGTGAATATGAGGCCAAAAGTAATTCTCACTTACCAAATCCACTATCTTTTCCATGCCAAAAGGTCTAGCTAATCCTCTACAATGTTTTTCCTTAATCAGATTATCCCTCTTCAAACTCCTAGGTATGCACAATTGAATTCCTATGAATAATATACCTTCCTAAATTAAATATTCCAACTATCTGCTTCTATCTACAACAATAGGTTCTCTATAGGCTTTCCAAGGTTCTGGAAAAATAGGGTCATCCTCATACAATTTCTTCAACTCATCAAATCCCAACCCCTGAACTCTCATCTTTGTCAATAAATGCCTTCTTCTACTCAAAGAATCAACAACGTTATTTGACTTACCACCCATATGTTTTAACAAAAAAGTATAAATTTGCAAGAAATCTACATATCTCATGTGTCTTTGATTCAACTTACCTTGAGTGTTCAAAGATTGCAATGCTTGATGATCGATATACAACATAAACTCCTTATGCAATAGATAATGTCTCCACTTCTTCAAGGCTTGAATTATGGTATATGACTCCTGATCATAAATTGAATATGTTCTCTTTGCATCAGACAACTTCTCACTAAAATAATAAATAGTTCTACCTTCTTGAGTTAGTACTGCTCTAATTGACTTCCACTTGCATTAGTGTCTACTTGAAATACTTTTTTGAAAAGATAACACATGTAGTTTAGTCACCTTTTGTTTAAAAAATTCAAAACTAAAATTCCTGATAAACTTTCAGTAGAAACTAGCCAATCCATGAAATGATATTACCTCTCCAATGCTTTCAGGTGTAGGCCATTCAATAATTTCTTTAACCTTCTCAGGATCCATCTTCTAAAATTACAAATCCCAAATACACTATCTCCTTTTTCATGAAAGAAAAATTATTGATATTTATGAACAACTTCTCCTCTCTTAACCTCTGCAACACTTGTCTCGGATGCAACAAATTATCCTCCTTTTCCTTACTAAAAATTATAATTTCATCTAGATAAACAATTACAAACTTACCCAAGAATTTTTTTAATATCGCATTCATCAACCTCATGAAAGTACTAGGTGCATTAGTCAATCCAAAATTTATTACTACCATTCTATAACCCTTCATTTGTCTTGTGAATGCAATCTTCCACTCATCCCCTTCTCTAATTCTGATATGATGATACCCACTCTTTAAATCTATCTTTATAAAATACTTTTCTCCACTCAAAGGATCTATTATATCATCAACCCTAGGAAACGGAAGCATATACTTCATTGTGATCCAGTTGATTTCCCTAGAATCAAAACAAATTCTCCACTCTTCATTATTCTTAGGTGCTAATATTGCAAGCATTGCACAAGGGCTCAAGCTCTCCCTGATCAAACCTTTCCTCAATAATTCTTGCACTTGTCTATTCAACTTTTCATTCTCTGCGGGTGTCATTTAGTGTGAATCTTTATTTAGAGAAATAGCTCTAGGGATTAGGTCCATGCAATGAATAATACTCCTCACAGGTGGTAATCCATTAGAAACATTATCTGATATAATATCTTCATACTTTGTCAATAATTCTTTTATTTTCTTAGGTTGTTCCTCTTCCTCTTCTGATTCTAAATCTGAATTCTTAGGGATTAAAGCATAACACATACTATCACTTTTCAAACCATCCAAGAATTTCCTTCCTTCAACCAAACAATCTCTAACACTTGTACAAATTTCACTCTTAGGACTCTCTATCAACGAAAATAACACTTGTTTCATTGCATTTGCAACAATAGTATACATGTTTTTTCTTCCATCATGAAAAGCTTGTCTATCATATTTCCATGGTATACCTAACAAGATATGATACACATCATATGCATAATATCACAAATAACTTCATCATGATAAAATCCTGTGTTCAATTTCGCCAAAAATTGTTCACTTACTAGCACCTTATGATCATCTTTTATCCATGCTATCCGATAAGATTTTGGATGCTTCAATCTCTGCAGCTTTAGCTTTTTCTCCAACTCCTTAAAGGCCAGGTTATCTGAACTACCACTATAAATGATCACTTTGCAACATTTTGCTCCAATTTTTCATCTTGTCTGGAACAAAATTTTCCTCAAAAGTTGTCCTTGATCTGTCTCTTCATGACATAGGGCTCTTCTCACTATTAGGGATTCTCCATCCTCTAGTTGATTCAAAGTTTCAGTAGGATCTTTCTCCACATAAGAACATCTACCCATATTCTCTATCATCCTATATGAATTACCTTGAGTACACTCAAAGGCTCGGTGCCCTTCTCCCCCATATTTGAAATAGGTTCCTCTAAATATTCTTCTTTCATCTCTCATGTAACTACTTGATCCACTACCTCTATGGAAATGTTTGTCATTCCTTCGGTATGAACTCTCTTTGTAATACCCACCCCTTAGTTTGCTTTTTGGTTTCAGTTGCCAAAATATTTTAGGCCTTTTCATGTATGTGTGGTTTATTTCAGTTGGTTTTGAGGATATTCATGTATTACTTTTCATTACATTATTGATTCATTACTTAGTTGTGTTATATCTTCTATTTACATGTGATTTATGGCTATTTCAAGATGGTTATGTATATGTTATGATATCATTTTGATTATGGTTTTCTAAAAATACTGACCCTATATCTGTATGCACATGGATTGTTGGTATGTTTTACATTACTGCTTGGTTTGTTTGGTATGGTATGGGACAGAGTCGTAGTTACTTGCTTCGGCGAGATCCACACGATAAACTGATCTCAACCATTGTTTGTTATATTATATATATGTATGTTCATCTTTGTGATGACAAATTTGTAGGTACTGGGATACATCTTCCCTGAATTGGCAGGAGTGAGCGTTTCCTATCTCAATATCTCAATGGTAAGGGAGGGAAGATAATATTCAGGCCTAAAGCCCTACCCTAAACCCTTTTTTTGTCCCAGAAATGGACAAGAATCTGACTGACTATCCTATTTGAATCCATCAAGTGGTGTGGATTCGTAAGCCTTTCTGTGTGTTCTTGTGTATCTGTTTTAGGTGTTTTTCTGTTTAGATGGTTTTCAGTTGATTTAATGATGCTTTTGGCTAGTTTTATTTAATAAATATTTATGGTAAATATTAATGTTAATAATTGCACCTTTGATAAGGTTAAAATATTGATATATAAATATATGGCTATTTAATAAATAAATGCCTATATTTAATTAATTGGTTTAATTATTAAGTCTTAATTTAATAATTGAGATTTAATAAATATTAAATTTAATTATTGTAATTAATTGTGCAATTTGAATTTTAAGTATTACTTTAAGTTGCATGATTAAATGATTTATTTAAATTGAAATATTCTCATGCATTTTCAATTATGACTTTGTTTTTATATTATAAAGTTGAGTTATGCATTGTTTTAAGTGAAATTAAAAGTAAATTATTTCTTTTAATTTTAATTAATAATTAATATTCCATTAGGGTTTCACTTTTTGAAACCCTAATTGCCTGGTTTTCTATATCTCTGAATTGAAAACCATTTTGGAGGTTGTTCAATAAGAGAGAAGGAGAATTCAGGTGATTGGAGATTTGTTGGAAGCTTAGGAGTATTTTAGATTCTTGATTGCTTTGGATTTAAATTGGATCTTCTCATCAGTTACTAAGGTAGGATCTTGATCTTGATTATTCTAGCTTCCAGATCCTTGTCTTATATGCATCTAGAATACTTGGATCCTGTGTTTGAATCTTCCTTGTTTGATATTATGAGTTTTTATTGCTTAAAATTGGAAGAATAGGCTATTAGATCAATTTTGTGGTTTTTCCTTCATGATTGCATTACAAATCTGTGTTTTGGGCTTAAGGGTTTCATTTAATTGCTCTGGTTGAAATATGGGCATCAAGGTTTTCATTTGGAATGATTTAGTTTTCAAAATAGCCATTAAGGTTTCAGATCTGTGAATGATGTTTTCCTTTGTGAGAGATTTTTGGCGTTATTGCTAAATTGGATATTAGGCTTCAGATTTGTATAAACCCTTCACCTGTAAATGAAAATTCATACCTTTACCAGGTTCCTGTCCAAACCCCAGATCCAGATCTACATGGAAACAAAACAATAAGGTTAATTGCATGCAGGATTTCATTTGAAAATTGATATTAAATGCTTATCATTTTCTTGTTTAAATCAATTGTGTATTTTTTAAAAAATCCTTCTATATTCTTTCTTTAGAGCTATTTGATGAAAATATATCTCTATTATTGGAGATATATTGTTTTATCAATTTATTGTTGAAAAGAAATAAATATCATGTTGCTGGAGAAAAATACAGTTATATATATATATATATATATATATATATAGTATTTGCTGTAAAAAAAATACAGTCTGTTGTTTTCACCAAATAAATAAATAAAATTTAATAAGGAAAAAAATATTAAAAAAGGTTATTATTATATTAAGTGCATGTTTGTTTGAATTTTAAAAGGAAAGTTTAAATTTAAAACAAGAAAAAAGGAAATTGTTGAAAAGAAAGTTAAAATTATATATATATATAATAAATTTGTGTTAGTGGGAGGTAGGGGCCACAAAATCCCCCAACCCCCCCTTGGTACCGCCACGCGGTACCTATTGTTGTGCGCAGTGGGCTGCGGTACACCCACGGTACCACTATTGTAGTGTGTTGCGGTGGGTGGGGACCTGTGGGGCCCGC
>MU228494.1:2179587-2195021 GCA_018584345.1 Thuja plicata | reverse complement strand
ATCAGCATGTGACAAGTGTCAAAATCTGGTGGATTCTGGGAGAAAAAGGCATAAAATAGAATTATAAAGGGAGAAAATGCATAGATTTCAAGATTAAAATGATTTGAAATGTTATAGTTTGTGCATGAAATATTAAAAGGAATATAAAATCAGATTTGCATAAAATATTAAATCTGTATAGTCTTTTCTATAGTCTATGTGCAGATTTTTTTTAATTTTTCAAAGATTTGAAAATGCATTCTAGGAAGAATTTTCAACACAGAGGAAATCAGATTTTTTGCAGAATAATAACAAATTTGGACAGAATGAAGATTAGATTATGGAGATCAGATTTGCATAGAAAGAAGAGATAAAATACATATATTTTATTTGCAAAATTAGATTCATATTTTCTTTCGCAGAGATTTTTTGAAGAAGAATGAAATCAGATTTTCTCAGATTAATATTAGATTTGGAAAGCTTCGCAATGGAAGAATGAAAGAGTTATAATGAGGATAAAATCAGATTTTAAAAAGATAAGTGGAGTTAAAAATTGATTAAATCAATCAGATATTTTGAAGACTTGGAATGCAAGTAAAATCAGATTTTTGAAGTCACCGAGAAGGATCAGATTTTTGGAAAAGAAGGAATGAGTGCAAATCAGATTTGAGAGAAGGACAAGTGTTTTCCAGACATAGTTTTTAGGGTTTCTTCTCTTCTATATATCTTCTTCTTTTCTCAGTTATAATGGTTCCTTTTTCTCTGCTCTGTTCTGGTTTTTTCCTGCAGATGTCTAGAGTAGGTCCCTATTGGTCTGATGAATTTCTATTGTAAGTTATACTTTTATTTCTTTGTATATTCTAAAGGCTTATTGTCTGGATGTGTTGAAATAGAATCCATTAATAGAATACAGTGTAGTTTTCCCTCTTTCATATTATCTTGTCTCTTTGCATTCTATTTGTGCTCTAGTGTGTTTTACTTGTAAGACATTTGAAATACACCTGCTACAAGGTAGTTTGTCTAATTATTTATGAGTTCCTTTCAAGGAGAGGACTAAGTTTCATAGGTGATTTTAGAGAGAAAAGCATTGTGATAAGGATTTGATGCAGATGTATGTATATGAGAGGATAGTTTGTAAGACACTCTATCTTAGTTGCATGTAGTTTGTAAGGCACTCTATAGTATCTCTATTAGTTTATCTCTATTGATTCATGTTTTCATTGACTCTTTTCCCAAGGGATAGGCACTGGTCTAGGATATAGTTTGTAGTTTGTTCTTCATCCAATATAAAAATCATTTCAATTAAATATACTTTTGTTACTTAGAACAAATGAGCTAAAATCATTAGGGACTCATATCAGTAGGATAGTGTCCATTTTAGTGATTCCTTGGAGAGTGAATCAACTAGGTTATCCCTCCTTAAAAGGAAAAAGGATGAAAATCCTTGTATCACTAATTTATGCTATATTTACAATCACGGTTTGTATGGTTAAGTTTTGCATTTGGTTATGCTTGGTCATTTGCAAAGTGTTTCATAAGTTGGTTTAACAAAGATACATAGCAAATCAGTGTCCACATTAATATATACTGTGTAATCAGTAATCATAAAGAGGTAAAACCTGCCTGAGTATTTGTGGAGCTCAAAAACAAAGAAGGATCATATCCAATCCTTAGCAATTAGGCTTTCCTTGTATCTGAATCATTATTAGAAGGCATAGTGTTCAAGTAGTCATTTCAAGCACTGTGATTCATACAAGAAAAATCCCTAATAGAACTATCAAAATACAATTAACTAACCTACTCAATTTGTCATGTAACTAATTTAAAATAATCTAAAAGGGGATGTATTAAGGGGAGGTATCAAAGCATACACATTAACACATAAATATATAATAACATAAATATAAATAAGCAATACAAAGATGAATTGAACCATCAAAATACAATTAACTAACCTATTCAATTTGTCATGTAACTGACTTAAAATAATCTAAAAGGGGAAGTCTTAAGGGGAGGTATCAAAGCATACATATTAACACATAAATATATAATAACATACACATTTAAGCAATATAATAAACAAATTGAACCAAGCAAGCATAGTTCTATAGATTTCAAATTGTAGTGTTCAATAATATATATTCAATATCTAATATATTAAGTAAGAGTTCAAACTATAGAGTTCAAATATGAAAGTACGAGAGCTACAAAAATAATTTTGTCTTAAAGCTCCTGATACATATAGTCTGGATCCTCTTTGTCTTTTATTATCTCCAAAGTTTTTCATGTTCTTCAATAGGAAACCTCCACTTTTGATTGCCACGTCCTCTTTTTTGCAATGTCTCAAATTGCAACTTTGTTGCTATAACCAATTGACTGTAATGTAGAACTTTTTTACCAGACATATATTCAATAAATTGAACACCATTTATGTCTATCTTTACTTGCTGATAATATGTTCCTTCAATAACAACTAAACTAGTCGGATATGACTATCCATCACCATCGACAATTTCTTCTGGCAATTTGTATTTTGCTTTCGTGCATCTTAGTAGATAATAATATACACTTTCAGCATTGTCAGGATCCGTAACCACAACAAAAATATCACCTAGATACAAATGCATTTTAGATATTAAATTTAAATCAAAAGTACAATAAATTAAATTTAAATTAAAGATCATGTACATGTGCATGCACCTGTAACAACCAAATCAGAAACACGCTCATAACCAGTTGAATATATAGGATCATGAATGTTTATGTCAATGTCATCATCTCCACAAGGAGGCATTCTGATTAACTCCTTCATATCTCATTGTAAAACATATCCATTTGCAATATTCTGACATTGACTCATTGGATTGTCCTCAACACAGTCAACACAGAAACATGATTTTTCTCTTACTTGAATCAATAGAGGCTTGTGTTGTCCGGTACTCATCAATTGATGTAAACTTCTAATACCAACAATCCTTTGACAATTGTATGGATTAGATCGGTCTATATCTGTTACAAATATGAAATGAAAGTTGTACATATTTAAATCAACAATTATGATAACATAGATGAACATGAAATTAAAATTTACTTTAGATTTTTCCTACAAACTATAAATTACCTTTCACTTCCCAAAAATAACGTTTGTTGTATTTGGTGTCCTGAATAGAAAAATGATTTTTACACCATTCAACAATTTTCTTTGAATTCTCTATCATGTTACCTGTAAATTTCTAAACTATCAGTTTAAAGTTCAAATACATCTAAGTTTAAATTCTACTATTTGAAATATCTAGATATATATTTAACTACTGTTCACACCATTTGTACTTGCAAGTTCATGTTGGCAAAGTGCATGCTTTACACATGCTCCTGCTCTATCGTGCTCTCCTTTTCCATGTCCACTTTCAAAGAAGTTCCATAGAAAATTAACATTGCGTCTAACATGTTGCATAGCTTGCCAATTAAAGGCTTTAGCAGATTTAAATTGTCTTGTGGGATTAAGTTGTTACATATGCACAAGATTATGATCACATAATAATTTAACAAGTAATCAATGAGAATTTGAAAATGAATTGAAGTGCATACACATACTTGCACAACCATCAGACCAAATCTAGTGTTGTGAAGCTATTATCCCATGATTCACAATATCTTCAGAATACATTGCAAAACAATGAGCCACATAGCTCCTATCATGAACCTTATCATTGCTGATATAGAAATGAACCTCCTTGATGATATTGCGTTCATTTGGATTGGTACTTTATACCTCATCCAAATCAAATTATGCGTGTCTATAGGTTACTTACACAAATATTGCAACTTGGTCAGAATGATAATATTGAGCTTGAAGCTTTGATTGAGGGGAGAATGTATAGTTCTTAGAGAAATCTACAACTGAAAGAATACAACCAGGTGGAAAACAATTTTTTGAATCACAAAACTATTTGGCTTGCCATCTTGCACCATGACAATACTGGATATGTGGATAAATGATAGTATAGAACCTGGTCATAAACTCAAGGTAGGGAAATTCACTCTCCTTCAATACATTTTTTTGGATTCATCTCCGCTCTTAGTTCGGTATGTCTCATATTCAAATCTCTTCCACAAAACTGGCATTGCAACATTAATATTCTCAATTTGCAATGGAAATTTACGTAAATCTCTACAATCACTACATGCACTCTTTATACATTGTACTTTGAACTCATCTATATCTTCTAATTTTTCACATAATATAGACTTCACAAATTATGTCGTACTTGCAAGGATGCGCATATCTGAATCAAGTACTGCCATAACCTTTTTATATGATTTCAAATATAGATAAAACTCAATATAATTTTGGAAACAACAAGTTTTACATACCTTATTTATGCATACAAAGCAAGGGCGCAACCTCTCAAAATTTTTTTGACATATTTTCACATTTGAAAATTCTTGTTTGAATACTTCAAACAATTCACTTTGTGTTGTGTCTATAAAATGTTTTGGATGTGCAATTTTTATATCGGTCTCTTCATGTTTCATCTATATAGTATCCCTTCTATTAGAAGAAACACAAGAGTGAGCGGTCCAATATTCAATGACCTATCATTTTACATCTTCAGAAATTTTGTCTTTTCGAGGAAGTCTACAAATATTAACCCAATTCTTTTGAATATTTTCATCTAACATATTTCTCTTCCTGATATATCTTTGAATAGTTCTTCTAGATACATTCAATAAATCATAAATTGTATGTACTTGTTTTCTCTATGTCAACCTCCTACTAGATAAAGTAGTCATCAATGCTCTATGTGCAACACTTAAATCATCTCCTCAACTTGAGTTGTTAATGTCGTTCGATGCATCCTGAAAATTTTTAACTATTGTTTGATTTACATTGTCTCATGAGTTTTTCTTGTTATCAACACCTAACAACTCCAAAACAGGAGTCATTTCTTTTTTCCTGAATAACCTAGCAAATAATTTTGCTTTTCCAATCAAACTTTTATTTTGAAAATATTCATTCGAAATCTTTTTGCATTATTTTTTATTGTGCTTTTAGGTACCAAATTGTCAAATGAAAATTTACTAAAAAATGAATCATCATCCATCTCCATCAAATTGCCTGTGTCAAAAGATATATTTCCATCAATTGGTTCCCCTACTTGAATTGGATCTTCTTGAACTTCAACAGGTTCATCTTCATTACGTTTTGTATGACCTTTCATTTTGTCATCCCTTAGTCGATCATATTTTTTTTGCTCTATTTCTTTTATTCCCCATTGCACAGTTTGTTCAAATTGAGAGCTTCGATTCCCCTGCATACACAAAATCATATACAATTGATAAAAAATTCAAAAATAATATTGATAATTTTATAATTTAATATTGAACAATGCTTTAATTAAAAACACAAATAAATCTCAAAAAACTATAAAAAAAATTGCAAATAATAAAAACCTCCGTGATAATTGTAACACCCAAAAATATGCTTTTAAAACAATTAAAAAAAATATTTAGTAAAAAAATATTTTTTAAGTCGGAATAATCAATTTTTATTTTTAAATTTAAAAAAATAAAATTTATTTATATCAACTTTAAGGGTCGTGGTCATCCACGCGACCATGTTTGGTCAGCCCACGTTTCGGCCGGACTTGTCTCGGCCAGACCCGTTTCGGCTGAACCTACCTATGTGGCATCCCATGTGGTAGCCAAATAAGCAAAAAAGGGAAAACTTGAAACATGTCATTTTTAGGGCTTATTTGTCCACCAAAATTGAATTGTTCTTAAAATCTAAAAATAACCTTTTGTAGAGCTCTGACTCTAGATTATGGTCTTATAATTTTTATTGTATTTTGATTAAATATAATATATTATAAGTTAAAAAAACTGCAAGTAGATATTTTAACATTGAAGAACATGCTTGTTTGAAAAAAGATAAAAAAAAATAGCAAATCATGTCAGAAAATTTTAAAACTTATATTTAACACTAGAGGAGAGAGTCCTCTTCAAGAATATATAATTTGTTTTGTATTTGGTGTAATTTGCTATTGAAAATTAGGTGGGAGACAAAAATTGTTAATTTCGGGTAACGCCGACTTTGAATAGTTATTACACAAAATATATATCGAAAACCAATCTTTCTTTTTTTCTGCACTAGCTGTACATGTCATCTAAAACATATTCTGAAATCAGAGAAAAAAAAGATTATTTACATATATTTTGTTGGTGGGAACTAAACCCTCGATTTTTAGCATTTTTCAACATTTAAAAAATGGACTTCAAAAATTAAAAAACTATGTCAATTGTTATTCAAAAAAAATTTAAAAATTTATAGACATAAACTACATCCAATTTTACACATTTCATTAGTTTACATCATTTTCAAATTCTAAACACAAATACCACTTTTATGTCGTTGAAGTTTAACTACTTTGCATGTCGTGGTCCTCTTCCTTTGTAAAAGTGTGACACAGGTTTGTACTTTTACCAACCACTCTTGTTTTTTATTTATTTGATTTTTTTAATAATATATATATATATATATATATATATAGTTTGTAGTTCTTAATAAAGTTTTTAGTTATTATGTTAGTTGTTAATTTTTGTAAAAAAATTTAATTATTATTTTAGTTAATTGTTTTATTATTAATTTTCTATTATTATTTAGTATTATTAATATTTATTAATTAATATTTTTTTTTTGGTGAAAACAAACATAACCGTTGAATATATATTAAAAATAAAACCTAGTTCAAGGGCTCTACAGGGAAAGCACTAGTAAGAAAACCCTGTTTCCTCACCCAAATACAAAATAGCATAGCTATCCAAGTTCAACAATATCACTAAACCAAGTGCCAAAATATGCCCAAAATTTACACCATCCTTTAGCACAGTCATCAAAATTTCTCGAGACCCCCAATGGGAAAATTATGGCATGAACATAGAAAACAAAAATAGGCACTAAGAATTTAACTATTCTTCCATTGGTGACCCGTAGATAGAATCATCAGATTCCACCTCCAATCCCCGACGGGTATCCTGAGTATTTATAGCACCAGAAGCTCCCCAACCCTCGGTATTTTCACCACTCTCACCATGATCCACAACAGCAACAGACACTCACCTGACCTAGGTCTAGCATCCCGACCCCACTATATGCCAAACCAAGCCATGACTATTGCCCATGACACACAACCTATTCCATGTCATCACAATTTAACCCACTCTAGTCTGTTCAGACTTTATAATAGTTGTTAAATTTTCATTTACCTTAAAGCACGCCTCCATTGTGCACAACTCAATATCTCTGCCATCACAACCTATATTAGAAAGGAAGTCTGCAGTTTCATTCCCCTCCCGCAGTACATGCGATAGTTGGCACTTATCAAATGAATCTAAAAGTTTCCAAATTTGATTGAAAATGTATGCCAAATGCCAGTTATGACTTTTTCTATTAATACAGGACTGAATAGTCAGAAGAGAGTCACCTTCCATGTGAATTTGATCAACCTGCAATTTATTTGCTAAAACTAACCCTTCCAACAAGGCCATTGCTTCTACCACATTATTTGTCCCAGGCGGAATGGAAGAAGACTTAACTGCAATTGGTTCCCCATTATGGTTTCTCAAACAAATGCCTATTCCTAATTGCCCAAGGTTGCCTCTCGAGGCACCATCAAAGTTAATTTTAATTATATTATGACCTGGTGGTATCCATTTAACCTTTGATCTATCCACTCCCTTCTTATCATTGGCATTTACAAAAAACTTGGGTAGCAAGATATATTTCCATTCCTTGAGGATTGCATAATCCCAATTTGAGAATGTAACCTGCGAAGTGAAAATTTTAATATTTGCATTAACTACTTTAGATATTGTTTTTTTGATACTAGTAGTAACCGCCTCAGCAATGGATGAGGTTTTTCTAAAGATTCATTTGTTTCACTCCCACCACACAGCACAAACAATTAAGGATGGCAAACACTTCCAGATTGGAACCAATAAAGCATTAGGATAAAGTATAGGCCAAGAATCAAAGCACTCCCATAAGGTATTAGGAAGTGGCATTGCGTAACTTAGTTTATTTAGAATAAATTTCCAACAAACCTGTGCAAAATCACATTGGAGGAAAAGATGATTTGCATCTTCTAATTCCCTTTGACATAACACACAACTAAATTTTTCTACAATACTGAACCTCGGAAGTCTATCACTTGTTAGTGATAATTTTTTAAGAGCAAGCCATGAGAAACAACCATCTTTGGGGAGCGTGGTATTGTTCCAACATAATGAGTATGCTCTCTATCTGGTTTGACCCGTTTGCACTCTTTGAATCGCTGCATATCCTTCACTAATTGTATAGCTACCATCCTTTTCTAGGGCCCACACCAATGAATCATCCTTATTCTGTAAAAATACTTTCCTTGGATATGTTAACTTCTTGTAGAGTAACTTCAATGGTTTGGATTCAATAACAGACCCTGAATCTTTCCATCTAACTTGACTCGAGTATATATCCACATGATCCACATAATGGATAAGTTTGACTCCCCAATGACATTTAAAGATCTTCCCTACATCTACAAAGTCTCCAACCATTCCAAGTGGAGGGAAACCATTCCATGAGTCATCCCAAAAACTTACACGCTGGCCATTATTAACTTCCCAAGTAACATATTTTACTATTATTTCTCTTGAAGCAGACATAAAATTCCATACCTCAGATGATTTTGGTAGAGCAGATGCAGAGATGATTCGATTAGGATCCTAAGAATCTAGATACTTAGCTTGCATTATTTTACACCAAGTGCTACTTGGCTTTTTCATCATCTGCCAAACTAGCTTACCTCCATAAGCTTTGTTTTGAATGGCCAAATCATGCAATCCTGCCCCACCCATTTGCTTTCCCATAGACATCTCTTTCAAAGATATCAAAGGCATTTTCCTCTGGTCCGTCATGTTGCTAGACCACACAAAGTTTGTGATAATTTGCTGAATCTGTTTAATTATACCAGCTATAGCTTGAAGAACAGATAGGAAGTAATTTGGAATTGATGAAAGGATTGACCTAACTAGAAGAATTTTCCTTGAGAAAGAGAGCCATCTTACCTTCAATGAAGACACTCTACTCCTTATTCTATCCACAACTATTTTCCAATATGTGGACTTATTAATCCCCACAAAGAAAGGAATTCCCAGATATATTGATGGGAGAAGTTCTTGCTAAAAACCAGGAATCTTAATAATTTTAGAGCTGATGAGCTCATTAGTAAAAAAAGTGTAAATCTTAAATTTTGGAGCACTAATTTTCTATCCAGATGCTAACGTATACACATCTAAAACATTTTTGATAACTTTAGCTTCTTTAATTGCAGCATGTCCAAATAACAAGGTGTCATCAACAAATAAAGAGTGCATAATAGATATTTGAGTTTCTAGAATTTTAATTCCCAGCCAAAGATTTTGTGCATGCTTCATTGAAATCAGCCAACTCAGAGCCTCTACCATAATAATGAAAAGTGAAGGTGAAATTGGATCACATTGTCTCACCCCTTTCAAAGATTTGAAAAAACCTTCCAGAACCCCATTAATAATCACTGAGAAGGTTGCTCCAGAGATGCAAGCCATGATCCATTTACACCCTTTTTTAGAAAAGACAAGTTTTAAAACACCTTCATCAGAAAAGACCAATTTAATCTATCGTACGCTTTCATCATGTCTAGCTTTACAATAAAGGATGGTATCTGATGGGCATTGATTGAGTGTAGGACTTCATGGGCCACCAGCGCACCCTCTGGAGTTTCTTTTCCAGGAACAAAACCTCCCCGCTCCAAGGAAATGATTTTCAACAAGATTTTTTGCAGTCTCATGTAAATGGCTTTTGTGAATATCTTGTATATTGTGTTACAAAGTGAGATAGGCCTAAAATCTGCAAAATTTTTGGGCTTTGCATTCTTGGGGATCAAAGCTATGTTTGTCATGTTGAATTTTTGCAAAATAGATCCATGTTTTCTGTATTCTTCCATAGCTGAAAGAAGATCAAATGCAATGAAATCCCAACATTTTTGGAAAAAAATTGTTGTGAACCCATCCGGCCTCGGAGCCTTATTTGCTGGTAAGGAAAAGACTACCTCCTTAATCTCAAGAAGGGAAAAGGGCATCAACAGATTTGTATTATCATGGGGAGTCACAAGCTTGGGAATTACTAATAAAAGATTATCCACTACCCCATAATCTGGAGGAATACATTGGGGAGAAGAAAGCAAGTTCTTGAAAAAGGAAACTCCTTCTAGCTAAATGTCTTTGGCCTCCTTCAATACTATACCAGAATTAGCAAAATGTATTTCAAATATTGTATTGGATGCTTGTCTTTGTTTAACTGATAAGTGAAAATACTTTGTATTCTTGTCTCCTTGGTTAAGCCAAAGCTCTCTAGATTTTTGTCTCTAGAACTCCTCCTCTCTGCCACAAAGTTCCTCCCACTCTACTTGTAGGACTTTCTATTTTACAAAAACATCTAGAACTAATCCGTGCTGGATAATATGGCAATTAATCTGCTCCATATTCATTGATACCTTTTCCTTTTGAGTGAAGATATTCTTGAACACATGTTTATTCCAACTTTTGATTTTACCCTTCAGGTATTGAATCTTTTTGTAAAGTTGAAACATTCTAGAACCTCTCTCAAAGGGGGCACTAATCCACCATTGTCTAAGTAATGGTAAAAAATGTGGATGTCTGAACCACATATTCTAAAACTTAATGGAGGATTTAGATCTTTTAATGGAAGAATCCACAGAGATATTAAGAAGCACCAGGAAATGCTCTGAACCTGTCAATGGTAGGACTTCTGTTTGAACATCAATTTTTAACAAGTTCCAACAATGAGACAAAAAGAATCTATCCAAGCATTCTGCAATCTACAAAAAACCTACTCTTCGATTCATCCAAGTGAATTTTCCATTTTGTGTAACGACATCAAACAAATCGTTATCTGATATAAAATTTCAAAAATCTTCCATTACTCTAAAAGGCGGACAGATACCACCTTGTTTCTCCTCATGAGACACAATTGCATTGAAATCTCCTCCAAGAATAATTTTCATCTCTACATCCTCCTAGATTAATTGAGAAATTTGTCTCCACAATTGATGTTTCTCATTAGTTGAAGAGGGACCATAAACATTAATAACCAAGAAAGATAGTTCAAATTGCTTAAATTTCATCAACTGCCAATTTGAATAATTCTGTAAAGTTTGACCACTCACTATTTTTGGGTTTCAAAGCATAGTGAGGCCACCTAAAGCTCCATTGCCTTGTGAGTTCAACTTTCCACAAACTCCACTTTCCAACTGTCTTTTGAAATGACTCCATTGATAGTTTAGTTTCTTGCAATAGGACTATGTTTGTTAATGAAGAATCCAGTTGCTTCTTAATCCTATGTCATTTGTCAAAGGCATTAATGCCTCTGACATTCCATGATAGTATCTTCATTGATCCTAAGAAGAACACTTGGTTCTCCTCGTAATTCTTTTGGTTGCTGTAAATTTCCCATCCAATGTTGATTGCATCCCTGCTGCAATTTCTTCCTTTGTTTTCATACTCTTTGGCTTTCACCCTCTTGTCTTTGGGGTCTTAATGATGATAGGTTTCTCTTGCATTGGCATCTACATGATAGAAATATTTTGAGAGAAATCAAAATCAGAATCCCTTACTGCCCCTTGGCGTTGGTTTCCATTTAAGTCCTCAATGTTGGGATGTAGATCCTCTTCTAAAATACGTTCCCCTATCATTACCTTTGGATTCATATCTTCCAAACCATCCTAAGAAAGCCAACACTGCCCAAATGAAATATCATCTTGAATTACAGCTTGACATGCCAAACCTTTCTGACCCCTTGTGGGCTAAACTTGATCCTTAGCCAAATTCATCTCCTGCAGCTTCCACAGAATACGGATTGAATGAGGAGAAGTAGCTAAATAATGGATAAAAGCTTCTAAGTTAGACTCAAAACATTCCTATCTTGTGTGAGAAACTTCCTCCAAAATTCTGGAATTAGAATTATTTCCTACTCCAAAATCATGGCAAAAAACACCTTCCTGTTGAGCGATTTCAAGAAAACTCTTACTTGCTATGTAAATAGAGAGGCAATCCACTACTTTTATGATTTCTGCCTCAGTTGGTTTAGTATATTTAGCTTTCTTTTGCAGCTCACAGAGAATCTCTTCCCAAATGGTTGGCTCTTCTAAATTATACTTCGTAGTTAGCATTGGTTCTTTAAATGACACCCCATTAGCTACCACATACTCGCCACTATCCTGGTCTGTAGAAGTTAAAATATGTTGCCTCTGATGAAGATTCACTTTCCCTGAAAACCACCCCATTACTTATGAGAAAAAATTCCTCAAGAAAATGCCCAGATTTTCTTTATCTATGTTGTCCCGAGAATTTATGATCCCTATCTCAAGGGTTTGATAGAATGACTGGTTTGCATCTTGATGTTGATCCTTATCAACAGACAAAATCTTGAATTGTGCTATGCATTTAAGAGGATCTATGCTACGATCACAACATACCTCAACAGATTCCACAAATTTATCCAGTGTTTTACCACACTGATTTGTGAAATGACCCAATCTATTTTGAAATTTGTCTATATCTATTGCCTCCTAAATCTTAATCTATTGTTTCTAGGAACCCCATTTAGATTTCAAAAAAATGCTTGAAGGGATTGGCTTTGTAGAGGAAACAAGAATACATATTCTAGAATCCAATTGGGGAAACTTGTGTGGAATAATATCATGCTTAATGAAAATGCCAATCTGATTAGCAATGATCTCAAGTAACTTTGGATCCCTGTATTCAAGCGGTAATTGGGGAAAGGAAATCCAATTTGGATAAAATTGACAAATTTTTGAGTCTGCCTTGAAATTGGGGACCCAGACCATCATAAATAAACCAAAACCCTTGCAAAACCACCCCTTCTCTTTGTGAACTCTATCCCTTGATTCTTTGGAATCTAAAATAGCGATGAAAAATTTGGAGACAACATCCAAATAGAAAATATCTTGCATTCCCAACCAATAATTTTTAGCCCAATTACTAATATCATTGATCAACAGAGCTGCGTTTTCAAACTTACCAATTAGCGCATTAGTCCAGAGAAATTAAACATGTGGCTCAATTTTCTGATCTAGGAAGACAACCAATTGCTCTCTACCCTTTTCATTTTGTACCTTATTATTCTAAAAATTGTCTGCAGGTATAAGTGGGGGCTGCTTTCGTCGCCAGATAAATTTGGGTTGTTGTTCTTCTACTATCTTTGGTAGTGTTGGATTGAGGGGAGCTCTCAGCTTCTTGGTATTCTGTTGCTAGTTTGAATTACTTTCCAGGAGTGAGAGATCTAAGTGAGGCGAAAAAATTTGAACTGGGGGACCTGGAGGTGTCCCAATACAAATATCCAAGCGATCCTTTGTGGAATTGATAATCTCATGGTTTCCCTGCTTCCTCGGATCTATCTGAGCTTTAGTGGATTGTTGCAAAATCTTTTCCCACCCAGTAGCAGGATTTGAATTTTGAATTTGAAAACCCTTAGATGCTCCTTTTCTTGATGTTTCACCTAACTCAAAACATGTCAAGCCCCTGAATGGTGGTAGATCTCATAAATCCCCAACCTTCTACAAAGACCACTAGTTTTTATGATCTGCCTTTGTCTTTTCCTGCACTCTGAGTCACGGGTTTACAAAAAATGGCTTAGCTGGTTGAACCACAATCTTCCTTGAAAAAATCTTGAAGTCATCCACTAGAACCCTATCACTATCGATCCCATTTTTGGTTTGGAATTTGGTGGAGAATGCATGCTTCTGGGAGCCCTTTTTTCCGGTTGGACATATGGTGTGTGCCTAAAAATATCACTGAAAGAGACCTCCAATTCTCCTGCCTGTGCACCTATCTTTAACCTGTTCTCAACCTGCCGCCCTGTCAAAATGTCAATAAACCTCTTGCTGCCTACTGTACTTCCTTGCCCGCGACCACCATTACCATTCCTCTCCATTCGACCGTATTTACTAATTAATATTGCTATCTATTATTATTATTTTTAATTAATAGAGATTATTAATTAAGATTAATGATTAATGTGTATATTATTACTATTAATATTAAATACTAAGTTAAACGATTATATTGTTGGAACTTGTTTAGTTAATGACGCAAATTTAGAAATGATATTGTTAGTTAAGTATGGAGTTATTGAACTCATTTAATTGTGCAATCATGTTCTATCTAAAATGATTTCTTTTGTAAACCCTAATTTGAACACTTCTGTAAGTACATAGATGTTCTCAATAACTTTGATTTGTAGTTATGTCTAGATTCTTTCACATGTACTCTCTTAGTCAACTGCAATGTTTATTATGATATGTATGTCATTGTGTTCTTTGTGGCTTAATTGTTATTGGATCTGTGTGACTATTTAAATAGATTGTGTTTCTCTCTTTTATGAAACTACTATATTTCCAGTATCTGTTGGGATTAGTTGACTTTTAGGTTATAAAACCAGAGGTTTTGGGGTTTCTGTTTCTTTACGGTATCTTGTATACTTCAGTGTATGCAATGTCAATTTTGGTCTTGATCTACTTACCCAAACTAGTTTGTCTAAAGCTTATATTATGTGATCTTGTGAGAGTACTTTAAGTGGTTTTGGTTAATTGAGAACCAATAGTTCTTGTATGGGCAAGAACCAGTTTCGAGAGTTATGTATTTCCTTTTGATGTTGTTTATAATTTTTCTGAGAGTGTATATTTGTATGATCATTCTTGTTTTATGTGGGGAACTAGATTTGGGCTTATTTGTATTTTTACCCTTGCTAGATCTTTATAGGATCTATGAACCTAGGGTAGGTTACCTAGTTGTGTAGTAGGGGGTGGCTTGCAATAAGCATCAGGGCCCGCAAGTGGCTGTCAGGAACACTTATTGTAAGTAATCTTAACAAGTGATAACATAATGATTAATTGAGATTTAAAATGAACTAATAAGATAGGTATCCTCACCCATGCTTGAGCACTATTATAGGCTAAGATGGAGGATGAGATGATACTTTTTGCCTTGAGGGGTGTGTTTCTGGCATAATTAGTGACTTTGTCTATTTGAGAGGTCATTGATACCATGTATGGTCACTTGAGTGTCGGGGTCCAGTAAGACTACCAGGACAAAACTTAAGGGTTAGACGTATATGATGAAACCTTCCTATATATAGCTTAGGTTATCCTACATGTGTTGGGTGCCTCTGGTATTGTGTAGATTTCTTATTATGTCTTAGAATGCTTCTAGGATCTTCCTATGCATTTCTTTATGATGTCTTGTATACCTTTATTTGTTAAAGTATTGTGCATTCATGTTTAATGAATGCCTTGCATATATATATATATATATATATATATATATATGTATATGTATAT
>MU228494.1:2157764-2177016 GCA_018584345.1 Thuja plicata | reverse complement strand
AGAAGCCGCTAACACTGCAGTTTATATTCAAAATAGATGTCCTCATGCTATACTAGAAAACACCACACCAAAAGAAGTATTCACAGGAGTTAAACCTAATTTAAGTCACTTAAGGGTGTTTGGCTGTCCTGTGTATATACATGTACTAAAAGAGAAAAGGACTAAATTAGAACCTTCTAGAAACAAAGGTATTTTCCTAGGCTATAGTGAGGACTCTAAAGGATACCAAATCTATATACCTGGTCAGAAAACAATAGAAATAAGAAAAGATGTTAAATTTGAATAAAAATTCTTATCTACAGATAATGAAGATAACATCTCTATAGATTTTGATAGAAATATCTCACTTGAGAGGGAGAGGGTGGATAACAATTCAAACATGAATTCAAAACCTATAAATAATGAAGTAATCCTAGACTTTGAACCTTCTTGCTCAGATAATGAAAATAATAATAAAAAGAGAACATTATGGGCTAGAAAAATGCTTGAAGAGAACAATGTGGAACCAACACAAATTTTCAGAGAGAACAAAAGAACTAGAACACAAAAATGTTACATTGCACTTCTAACTGAACTCTCAAAATCTGAACCTATTAGTGTTGAGAAAGTCTTATCAGATCAAGCCTGGAGGGAAGCAATGGTTGAAGAATATCAGTCCATTTTAAAAAATGATGTATGGGATATTGTTCCTAGACCTAGACATAAGTTAGTTGTATCATCAAAATGGCTATTCAAAATCAAATATGCACCAGATGGCAGTATTGATAAACATAAAGCTCAGTTTTTTGCAAGAGGGTTTTCACAGAAGGCAGACATTGACTATGAAGAAACTTTTTCTCTAGTAGCACGATAAACATCTGTCAGAATCATACTTTCCATTGCAGCCTCTAAAGGATGGAAAGTACATCAGATGGATGTCAAAACTGCATTTCTAAATGGTAAAATTGAGGAAGAAGTTTACATTGATCAATCAAAAGGATTCTTCACACATGACAAGGATAAATACGTATACAAATTAAAGAAAGCACTCTATGGACTTAAGCAGGCTCCCAGAGCATGGTATGAAAGAATAGATCAATACTTGAGCAAATTAGGGTACTCTAAGAATACTGCAAACCCTAATATATATTTCAAAATTGAAAAAGGTGACATGATAATTCTAGTTCTCTACGTCGATGACTTACTCATTACAGGAGAAGACTATCTTATTGATAAATGTAAAAAGGACCTAGTAGTTGAATTCGACATGAAGGATATGGGCCTACTTCACTATTTCTTAGGTCTTGAAGTTATTAAAAAGAAAAATCACATTCTCCTAAGTCAAAAGAAATACATTTCTGACATTCTGAAAAGATTTGGTATGACAGATTGTAAACCATTAGCTACACCCATGGAGATAAACCTTCACAAGTTAAAAGATGAAGCAAAAAATTTAGAACCTGCAGACTCTACACTTTACAGACAAATAGTTGGATCTCTTATGTATCTGGTAAATGCACGTCTGGATAT
Source organism: Thuja plicata (assembly GCA_018584345.1). Taxonomy (NCBI): domain Eukaryota; kingdom Viridiplantae; phylum Streptophyta; class Pinopsida; order Cupressales; family Cupressaceae; genus Thuja; species Thuja plicata. The sequence continues at coordinate 2,175,507 of MU228494.1, read as the reverse complement.
TTGCTATGCCACCAATGTACTAAGACACTTCATGCGTGAACCTAAGAAGATACATCTAATGGCAGCTAAACACATTTTGAGATATCTAAAAGGAACAAGTGAACTTGGGCTAAAATATGACAAGACTGAAATTCAACTTCAAGGTTATTCAGATTCAGATTGGGTAGGAAGTTTGACAGATCTTAAGAGTACCACAAGAATTTGCTTCAGTTTAGGTTCTACAGTAATTTCTTGGTTTAGTCAAAAACAATTTACAGTTGCTCAGAGTTCAACAGAGGTAGAGTGCATGGCTGCATCCATGGGAGCTCGAGAAGTAGTATGGTTAAGAAAATTACTTTTTGACCTATTTGGTAAAATTTTAGTATCCACTATTATTTATTGTGATAATTACAGTTGTATCAAGCTCTCTGTAAATCCTATTTTTCACAATCGGTCAAAACATATAGAGATCCCATATCACTATGAGAGAGATATGCTAGACAGGAAGATCATTAAACTGGTCTACATCAGTACTGAAGACCAAAATGTAGATATCTTTACTAAACCTCTTGCAAAAGTAAAAATAGATTTCTTTAGAAGGAAAATTGGTTTGATCATAATATGAATGTAATTATTAATGTACATTTTTTATTCATGAATAAAATATTGAAATATTTCAAAGTTGTGAAGATGATGATCTTCTGTGTATGTGTAGGTTGTGTGTGTGTAAATGGGTACCTCTTGCAAACAACACAAACACTCAATAGGTCATTGCATTAGTTCAAATGGTTAGATAAAATGTTAAAAACTACTAATATTGACCTATTGCCTTCTAACTAGAAAGAGTGTAATTAGTTGCATATTTAGCCCTCAGAATATGCTACAAATCAGTGACCAATACTATCCTAGCATGAAGGATTTAATCCAAATTTAAGCTAAAAAGATGAAAAAGCATGTAATCTAGCTTTAAAAGATGAAATGAAAATAATGAACTAGCATGAGATAATAGAGGGAATATGAGTCTAGGATGAATCTAACAGCATAACAATGTAATTTTTGATCTAATGTGAAGGCTTCTTTTCTCTCAAAATAGGCTTCTATTTATAGAAGAATGGGAGAGAGAGAGGGGGACAAGGCTCATTTATGAATTAAGAGACTCATAAATGAATATGTAAGAGCCATTAATGCCCAAGGCATTAATAAGACATGGGAGAGACATAGGCTTAAGGTCTTCATATTAATGAGGGCATTAATGAAGGCCTTAAAGAGGGAAGGGAGGATGTAAGAGAGTGGCTTAAAAAAATGGACTTTAAGAAAGTCTAGCTTGAGAAAGTGGACTTTCTCAAGTGGGTTGAGTTGTTAAGTATTCCTTAATGGAATGTAACAACATTAGGAGGTGGGTTAGGACTAGAATTAGGATTAGGATTAGATTAGCATGGGTGAATGGGTTGAGAAGGGTTAGAACCTAGGGTAGAAGTGGTTGAGATAGGTTAGGTTGGGGTTTAGGGGAATATTAATAAATGAAATAAACTTATTTAGTTCATTTAGAAATATAAGAATTATTTATTTAAACAATGAAATTGCTTTTTAATAATTAGGTGACTATAGCCATTTTAATCAAATTAAATAGGCTAGGGGAATGGGTTAATAGCAAGTGGGTATTTGATTTAGGGATTTATTTAATTCCTTTATAATTAAATACTATAGCCATATTTGATTTTTAATTTGATTGGTCGAAATTGATTTGAATTGTATGGCTATAATAGTTAATATAAATCAGTGATAAAAATCACCTAGGACATTAAATTGATTTAAAGAATTATGCCAAGAAGTAACAGGGTCATTTGGACATAATCGAGGGTATAATCACACTTAGGGCAAATAGGGTCCATAGTTAGAATAGACCAAATTCAGGTGGTTACATTTCCCCCTCTTTGAATTGATGTGTGAGCAGCGCATTGATTCAAAGAAAGTTTTTTATTTTGACTTCAAAAAGATTGAGAATCCCGTTCTTGGTTGTTGAACGAAATGTTGATGAGATCAGTCTCACACTTTTAAACAAAATTGATAGAATTGATTTTGAACTTGGTTGTCATCCAAAGATCAATAAAAGATTTCAAAAATACCAATTTTGAACTTGGTTGTCATCTAAAAATTAATAATACTGATTCTAAACTTGGTTGTCATCCAAAAGCCAGTATGAAGCTGTCAGGAGCTTTAAAAAATCTTCTAAATGAGGAAACATTAGATATCCAGCTTATGAGAACCAAAGCTTTCTATCCAACAGATCTGAATTTTGTCAAGGAAACTATTATGCCCCTAATTTGTTTGATAACAAAGTCATTGTTAATGCAATTTCAAGCACAAATTTAATTGATGATAGTGTGATCATGCCCCCTCAGGAATGAAATCAAAGAAAAAGAAAGAAATCCCTCAGTTGTAGAGAAAAGAACACTGCAGGAAGCGATAAGACCAGAAAGAGTGAAGTAGAAGAAGGTGTGTTTAAAAATAAACACACGAATATCAAGTTAATTATGTGAAAATATAAGTGATAATGATGCTTAGATCAAGATGTATGATGAAATGTGTAGTATTATACCAATGTGGGGAATAAACGAAGCAAATTTGCAATTTTTTGAAATTGTCACAAAAAGACATTGTGTTGTTGAAAATGTCGCAGGCACCTTCGATTTAGTTCCCGATTGAGGAAAAAGAAAACACAAATGATCGTGTAGTTGTCTGGGAGGAGTTTCAAAAACCCTAAATGTCCCAATAGACCCATATAAGCCTCTAAATTGACCATTTCACTATTCATTTTGACATTTAGCTATAGCCAATTAGAGAGCTCTACAGAGAAAATGGTGGTCCCCATGAGGAAACATCATTTCAAGATGAGCCGACGACACCAGTGACCAGCCAACTACCCACCGCCGGTAAGTGCTCGATAAACTACCCTATGAATTTTATGCATTTTGATATGTTTTATAGCTAGGCAAAGGTAGGATCACATCTGGGATTCCGGATCGCATCTTGTGAAACGCGCATCGCATCCAGTTTTTCCCAGATTGTATCCAGTTTTTCCCAGATTCTGCATCGCATTCAGGTTTTCCCAGATCGCATCCAGTTTGTGAGATTTAGTTATGTTTTAGCTAGATTCCATTAGCAAATCATATCATGGATTTCAAGGATCACACCCTATTTTTAGGATCGCATCCTATTTTTCTAGGATTGCATCCCGTATGCACAATCGCATCCTGTATTTTCAGGATCATATCTGGTAGAAGACTTAGGTTTTTTAAATTATTGTGATTTGTTTGCATTTTGTGAACCTGAAATGACTTAGTATAGTAGGAATATACCCTTTGTTGTAGATAGAATGCTAATTCTTTTCTTGTGTTGTTAAGAATCAGGCCCAGTTTTAGGTAGTCGGCTTTCGAGGCACTTATCCTGCATGAGTTCTAGCATTGTCTGGCCGATTATTAGACGATGAGTAGACTATCATGATTTGGTGTGGATTGTGAGCACTGATTGGTTCACCTGAGATCAGGGTAAACTGAGGGTTGTTAACTACTCTGGCCGAGAGATGGCATTTAGAGCACAACACCTTCCACCTTCTTACTGGTGAGATCACTGTGACGCCTGAGGATGTTTGGAGGATCTTGTGCGTGCCCATGGTGGGACATGAGGTTTTCTTCAAGTCAAGAGCTAGCATTGTGATCGAGACTGCTCAGAGATTCTTTCAGGATGACAGTATAGATCGTAGATACCTATCATGAGACTACATGGTCGATCACTATGATCGACTAGCTCTATACTTAGCTGGTTTGGTAGGCGGCATCCTTATGCTGGACAGAGGACATCATAATTTCTTGGTGGGCTGGGTCGGCATGGTAGAAAAGATGATCATCCACCACTGACGATTTTCTTGGGGGAGCTATATTTTAGCTCATATATATCGAGAGCTGCATGAGATTGTATACCATCATACCCATAGCATGACTATGGTTATATTGATTCTTCAGGTATGGGCCTGGGAGCACATCCTGGTGACATGGTCGATTGGTGACAGGCAGAGGGCACCAGAGCAGCCCTTTGTACATGTACACAGGTCTTTTATAGCAGCCCCACCTGGGCAAGGTTGAGTATTGGCATCGATTATTCGATGATATGACAGAGGTCGTGTGGCGACCATACCTAGATTGTGAGGTATGGACATCTGATGCTCGACAAGTTCCCTTTTTGTGTCAGAGAAGATATCTGATAGGCTAGACCAGGTACATCATTGAGCACTTTCTTATTACTAGGGTCTTGAGACAGTATGGCCGACGATAGGGTCGCACTGAGGATGTGGCAGTATATGCACAGATTTGAGATAAGGTAGCTGATTGGGGAGCCCAGCTGACTTATGATATTGCGCCACAAGACATCTGTGACATGGTAGCGATAGACTGGGACCTTCACCCAGATGTTGAGGATGCTGGTGTTTCAGATGGGTATGCTGCAGAGATGCTTCAGCATCCATTTCCATGATTTACAGTGCTAGAGGAGATGATTCCTCGTATAGAGGAGCCGCTGGATTATGATCCTAAGGATTGACCTATCAAGGGGAGAGGTGGTAGAGATAGAACACTAGGTAGACATGGGGGCCGAGATGGAGGCAGAGATGGAGGTAGAGGCGGTAGGCAGAGAGTGCAGGAGTAGGATCCTGGCAAAGATGAGGACCCTTTATCGAGGTGTGAGTAGGAGAGAGAGGAACTCAGAGCTCAGATCACAGCCTTGGAGGCTAGGGTGACTACTACAGAGGCACTTTTAGCAGATAGGGATAGACAGCTCAAGTAGCTAAGAGCTGAGAGGGACACACAGGCCCGGACAGCAGTCCATCAGGGATAGAGGGTGACTTATTATTACGCCTTGTATCACACTGTAGTTCCTGAGGGTTAGAGGGCATCCACTTTTTCACACATATCTCAGCAGTCAGAGGGGGCCATGCCACCTCCAGCAGTGCCATTCATACCACCTCCTCCTCCTCCTCTTGATCAGGGAGAGGGGGTGGGCCAAAGTTGATACTGAGCACCATTTCATTGTTGAGATTTATACATGTATATCTAGATCCTGCTGAGATCCCCCTTTTTGTACATGACATTGATTCATATATATATATATATATATATATATATCTGATTCGTGATTTTTGGTATACTAATTCTCTTTATGTGCACTGACACTCTGTATATGATCTGATACACTTTATGCTATGATACTCTTTATGCTCCACTGATAGTCTTTATGCTTTGATTTGTATCATGTTTGTAGTTTCTGGATGCTGACATGTTTCATGTGGTAGATGTATCCTTTTTTCTTTCTATAGATGTGGTAAATGGATCTTTTACATATGTGATGACATCTTGATCTCGTGATCAGTTAGGTTATAGTTGACAACATCATTTTTATAATGTGGATATGATGAGTACATTACTGATGTGAACAAATGATATCTATGTGAAAATGCAAATGTATGTTTTCTTTAATTTTCCAGTGATGCAAAAATAAATGTATGGAGGCACTTTAGGGTGTAAAAGTAAAAATGCAATACATGGATGTTTTATTTTTGTATTTTTTAGTTTCGTGTTTTCAAATGAATGCAAAATGTATGCTATGGATGATATCAGTAATATAAATGATGTAATTAACTTGATAGTTGTAGAATAAGATAGAAACCATGTTTTGAGATTAAATTTCCTTATGTTTGTTATCACTGTTTGGACAAAATGCATTAGGCAATCTTTAAATGTAGCTATATGAAGACTCTTAGGACTTTGTCACTGATTTAGCAAATATTGCAACATTTTTATCATCATTGGGCCTTTTTGGAATGGATACCATCAAATAGTACAATCATCACTAATGCCCACTGATATTATGATAATATGAATACTATGTTTTATTGAAATGTCAAAAATAGACTTAGGCATCAAGACATAGAAGCCAGGATAAAAAAATAGTCACCTTCCTTTTGATATACCAATTTCTGATTAAGGCAAGATATTGAACCCGCAATGACCTTGAAAATTTATATCCTTGGGTACATTATGATTCGTATACCTTAGTGAGAATCTGGATCAGAAAACAAACAAGGAAATTCTGTCAAACTCATCGTAGTTTACACATAACCAAGATCAAGATATATGCAGCTATCCACCCATAGTGGTAGCTCTTACCATAAACATCCTAGTCAAGTGAAATTTATAGGATCATGTGAAACAATCACCATACGAAGAAATTCAAGAAAACATTATGCCCCCAATCCTTGCGACTCTTTGTCTTTGCGTAGATGTCATTGAGTAACTAAGAAGACATAACAAATCATCAATTGAGAATCAATCAGATAAAATTCATAATTACTTAGATGCCCCTAGTTGAAAACATCATCAGGACACTTAAAGAATCATAATCAAACCATATGAAAACTGTGTGTTTAATTAGTACTTTTTTCATCCATATGTCAAACATAGTAAAGATTCGTCAATCAGACAATTGTAATACAAGCAATATGGTGTTCCATGCCTGTGCCTTGATAGGATCATTTGTTCATGTTTGCTATCCAAAATAGCTGTGTAGAAATGTTGTGAATGTTATGTCATGTCCTATGTCGTCAAAAGACACCTTTGTTTGAGGAAGTGACATCATTTTTGCATGTATTGAGAAACATTGTGTTCGTGAGGCAAACCATCCTAGAGTAACCTAGCAACCATGACCGACTATGCTAATAAAGATGTCCCTAGTGCAGAATGACCTATTCCTAAGACGTAAAGATAGACAAATCCCAAGCGAGGATAAGATAGTCATGTAGGAATATAAAGTCAGCGTATGAGCATAGGCAAAATTAGGAAGGCCTAGTATCAGTAGTGCATTGATAGATGGAGCGCAGAACACAAGTGACACCTGATTGCCAGGCTTTCACCACTGGGCAAGATCTTTTTCTCTTTTTTTTGCTACCAAGATGCCCGTTTTACCAGGTGCTCATCAAGGTATTTTTTTCTTTTTCAATTTTTTTGTTATTTTTTCTTTTTTTGAATGTTTTTGTAGTATCAAGGCACCTGTTTACCAGGTTTTCACCAAGGATACCCATTTTGAAGAACCTTTTTCACTATTTTTTGGATTTCTTCAGGATCAATTTTTTGAATGTTTTTGGCATTTTGCAAGAACTTTTTGTTGTATAGGATCTGCTAGCCAAACATCAAGCATAGAACCGCTTCAAACGTAGTGTATTGATAGGATTGGGAAGAACATCTCCCTCAGATGTAGCTAATTGATAAGCTCTAGTCCCAAAAGTAGCCGTGATAACATAAGGTCCCAACCAGTTAGGTTCAAATTTTCCTTTTTGTTCCCTGTTAGGCTGGTTCTTAGGATTCTCTTTCAGGACAAGGTCTCCCACTTCAAACTTGCATGGTTTAACCTTCTTATTGTAACCTTTGGACATTCTTTCTTGGTACACTTTGAGGTGATCGAACGCTTGTTGCCTGCGCTCATCCAGTAGGTCTAGAGAATTTATCCGATCAATGCGGTACTATTCGTCAGTAACCAGTCCTTGTAAAGATATCTACAAAGATGGGATCTCAACCTCAATAGGTAGTACTACCTCAGCGCCATAGACCAGAGCAAATGGCATGGCTCCAGTTGGTTTTCTGATGCTTTTTCTGTAGGCCCATAGTGCCGGATTTAGTTGTAAATGCCAGTCTCTGGCAGACTTGCTCACAGTTCTATGTAGGATTTTGAGAATGTTTTTGTTCGATGCCTCAGCCTGTCTATTACCTTAAGGATAATAGACCAAAGAGCAATGTTGAGTAATGTGAAACTGTTCACAGAGGTCATCAATGTCTTGGTTTTTAAATTGGCCCCCATTGTCTATCACAATTGAAGAGGGTATCCCATATCTACAAATAATGTAGTTTAAAATGAACATAGCCACCTATTTTCTAGTGGCTTTGATTAGCAGAACGGCCTTGACCCACTTTGTGAAATACTCAGTGGCCATAATGATGAACTTGTGTCCATTTGAAGAGTTGGGATGTATCTGTCCAACCAAGTAAAAGGCCCTTTGCTGGAATGGCCAATGTGTTATGAAAGGTATCAGTTCTTTGGCAGGAGCATGGATGAGGTTTCCATGTGTTTGGCATTTAAGACATGCTTTGGAAAATTGAATAGCATCTTTCTCCATTGTAAGCCAATAATAGCCTACTCTTAGCAATTTTTTAGCTAAGGAAAAGTCATTCGAGTGTGATCCACATACACCTTTGTGGACGTCTTTTAAAGCTAGATCAGACTCTTCTAGTTCTAAACATTGAATAAGTGTATCGTCAAGACTACGTCAATATAGGTTGTTAGTTATGAGGACGTAATGCGATGATGTCCTTATCAGGGATCGTTTCTCATTTCTAGATAGATTGGCAGGAATGGTTTGGTCTGAATGATAAGCAATAATACTAGCATAGTGGGATTGGTCTGGGGTTTTTAAGGCACAAATTACCTGGTAATTAGGATTGGTAAAGGCGGGATAGGATATTTCTTCCACCAAGAAGTCATAGCGGAATTGATGTTCCTCCAGTTGTAACATGGATGCCAAGGTAGCCATAGCATCTGCTGCTTTATTCTCTAATATTGGTATCTGCTGAAAGGTGACGAAGACAGAGTATTTCTTCAAATCATCAACTAGTTGTTTATAGGGCATTAATTTTTCATCTTTTGTTTGATATTCCCCATTGATTTGATTGATAACTAGTTGGGAGTCACCGTATATGTGTAGCTCAATGATCTTCCATTCTATGGCGAGCTTGAGACTGTTGACCAACACTTCATATTCTAAGATATTGTTTGTGCATGGGAACATTAATTTGTAAGATTTGGGAATCTTATATCCTTGTGGAGTAATGAAGAGAACCCCGGCTCTAGATCCTTGTTGAGTAAATGACCCATCAAAGTACATCTTCCATGAATGTTTAGTGAGATGCATGATTGTTTCATCAGGGAATTCTATTAGTAATGGTGTATCATCCTAGAGCGATGAATCAGCCAATTGATCTGCAAGTACCTATCCTTTGATAGCCCTTTGTTCAACATACTCAATGTCAAACTCACTTAGAATGAGGACCCATTTTGCCAAGCGGCCTGTTAATGCTGTTTTGCTTAAAAGATACCTCAGAGGATCGATCTTAGCTATGAGCTTGACTATGTGCAAGAGCATGTAGTGTCTTAATTTCTGTGATGCGAAGACAACTGCTAACCATGCTTTCTCAATAAGGTTGTAATTGAGCTCATAAGTGACTAGAGTTCTACTAATGTAGCAGATAGCTCACTCTTTCTTTGTTTCATCCTCTTGCAGCAGTAATACTCCTAGTGATGTAGCTGTAGCTGAAATATATAGGAGCAAAGGTTTTCCATGAATAGGTGCCATAAGAATCGGTGGAACAACTAGGTATGCCTTTAATTCTTTGAAGTTGGTTTCACAGTGTTCATCCCAGTTGAAGGTAACCCCTTTATGTAGTAGCTTTGTAAAGGGTTGTGCCTTATCTGCAAGTTGGGACATAAATCTCCTAATAGACTGGAGCCTTCCTTGTAGTGTCCTCATTTTACTGATATTACGAGGAGGAGTCATTTCTAGAATAGCTTTTACTTTTTCCAGATCTACCTTGATTCCCTTAGTTGATACTATGAATCCTAGAAGTTTCCCTGATTGAACCCCAAAGGCACATTTCTTGGGATTGAGCCTGAGTTGGAATTGTTCCATTCGATCCAATATTTTTCTTAAATCTGTAATATGAGTGCCTCTTTTTTTGGATTTAGCCAGTGTGTCATCGACATAATCTTTCATGTTTTTATGCATCATGTCATGGAATATGGTTGTCATAGCCCTTTGATATGTCACTCTGGAATTCTTTAGCCCAAAAGGCATGACATTCCAGCAAAATGTACCCCATGCACATGTGAATGCGGTTTTCTCTTGATCCTTAGGGGTAATCTTGATTTGATTATAACCCAAGAATCCATCCATTAAGGAATACATCTGGTAGCCAGCTGTGAGGTCTATAATCATGTCAATATTTGGTAGAGGGAAATCATCCTTCAGACATGCTTTGTTGAGGTCCCTGAAGTCTATGCAGATCCTAATAGATTTGTCAGTTTTAGAAATAGGGACTACATTGGAGATCTAAGCTGCATAGGCAATGACCCAAATGAATCCATCTTTTAATAACTTTTCTAATTCTGCTTTCACCAGTAATGCAACATGAGGATGCATTTTTCTAAGTTTTTGTTTCACAGGCTTGATCCTAGGAGCTATAGATAAGTGATGCATAATGAGATTGGGATCTAGTCCTGGCATATCAGTGTAGGACCAGGCAAAGTTGATCTTTTTCTCCTTTAGGAATTCTATGAATTGTACCTTTTCTTCTTCTGATAGGGATTATGCGAGATGAACTATTTGAGGATCTTCAATAGTGCCCAAGTTCACTGGCTGTGTTGCTTCAATTAATACCAAAGATCTTTCTTGAAATTGTTTTGGGAGGATATCAAGAATCTCATCCTTTGGCACCTCTGAGAGGTTTTCACCATTGGATATGTCTTTTTTCTTTACTATTTTTAGATCTAATACTGCTACAGAGTGGTTTTCACCATCAGTCCACTTTTTCTTCTTATTTTCCAATTTGTGACTAAGAAACTTGATATCTTCCTGTGACATGTTCTCGTTCCTTGCATTGGTGGAAGAAGGGTGAGGTTCACAAGCATTAAGATAACAAGCCAAGGAGTGTTCATTGGAAAAGTTGAGCATAGGTGTAGGATCTGTTTCAGTCATATCAATGAGGTTTGGAAGTACCAATTTTAGGGAGTTAGATTCTGAGAAGGACAACATCGTGTTAGCATCAAAACTATTAACCGACATGACATGGTTTGATAAGTTAATATCTTCAATGTTTAGATCTATAAGAGTGAGATCATTGTTAAAAGGGTCATTGTTAGGCATATATGGATCAAACTCTAGAAACTCATCAGTAGATAACTCATCGTCATCTCTGTGTAAAAGGAGGCTTCTTTCTTGTAGCCTATGAAATTATCGTAGAGTTTCATATTCCCCAGTGTCTCTGTCAATGATTGGAGGAAGGAACTCTTCTTTTGCTTCAGGAGGATCAGTGTCATTGAAAGGGATGTTAGGTCACCTACTAGGAGCTATGGGAGCTGCAAACATGTGAATTGTGTCTATCCCAATTTCTTTAGAAGCAATAGATAACCAATCATACTCATAGTCATGGGAGTTTGTGAAATCATCATCAGATCTATTTAAATATTCAGTAACGTTTATTTGATGGACTCAGTTAGCTACTTGTAGATCAAAGTGAGGTAGATCTAGGACATGTGTAATAGTGACCAATTTCCCCCAGTTAGGATGTAAATTCTGTGGCTGGGGTTCTTCTTGAGTGATAGTAGCTATGGTGTCTCCTACCTCTTGAATGGGTGGTTGTTCTAGCAAAGGAGTATGAAGATCCTGTGGTACCTCAAAACTAGGTACATAGCGTTCTCCTTGATATTTAGGATTCTCTATACCAATATGTAGCAATCTCTCATAAAGCCATGGGTTTGATACTATTTCATCTATTTTATCACTTTCTGCTTCAGAAGGTGGACTCTTCTTAGAAGTAGGTTTGTTAGTTTGAGTATTGAAGCCCAATCCTATTTTATCTCTATTGACGTGGAACTCCATGGGTATAGGTTCAATAATCCCTCGTCCTGTGTCATTTAGAGGTTCTTTTCCTTTGTATCCCATTTGTTTGAGGAAATCATATCCGTTTCCATACTGTTCTGGGGATATCTTTACATTTTTGACCTCAGAGTCCACTGGTTCTCCTTTGTAAAGCCAATTTAAGATTGCGTACTCTTCTGTGTTATCTAAAGAAGATGTGGAGGCCTTTACCATACCAGTAGCCTTGTGTACTTCTAGTTCCTATACTGTGAGAGGTGTGAATGTTGATGATGATTTTCCATAGGATCTGGGTGATACTAGAAGCTCTATCAGGGAGGGAGTCAGGTCAAACTTGTATTCTCCCATACCTATTTCTTGAAGTTTCAATGTCTTGCTAAAGCCTTTCATGACCATGTCCTTGGTAGTTTTAGGAGTAACTACATCCATAGCCTCCTTGTTGTGGGGGATCATGCTACCTGCTTTAATATTGTTGCAAGTGTAGTTGGCATCTGCAGGAATTGTCACCTCTATTCCATTATGTGGAAATTTGATGCATTGATGATAAGTGGATGGTACAGCTTGCATCTCATGGATCCATGGTCTCCCTAGTAGAATGTTGTAGGCTAGTGGTAGATCCAGAAATTGACATATAACATCTCTTTCAATTTGTCCAACTCTGATGGGTAGACAAATAATACCTCGGGAGGATCTTTCTTCCTCATCATATGCTTTGATGGTTATTTTATTTCTAGAGTCAATTGTTTGCTCTGAGAGGCCTAGCCTCCTAACAAGATCCAATGTACAGATATTTAATCCAGTGCCTCCATCTATCAATACGCATCTAACACAGGATTTATGAATAAGAACTTCGATATGAAGGGGTTGATTGTGTGGATGGGTCAATGATTTGTCATCCTCCTTAGAAAAGGAGAGGTAATGTGGTGCTGAGATGTGACTGACCATTGCTTGGAATTTGTCTATATCTATATCCTTTGGAACATTAGCAGCATGTAGAGCTTGTTCTAGAATTTCTCTATGCACAGTGGATATTTTGAGCAATTTGAAGATGGAAATTTTGGCAACAGTTCTTTGCAATTGATCCACCAAGTCATATTTTGCTCTAGGGATAGTGACCACATGTTTTGCCCCTAGTTTAGGAATAGTGATAATAGGGATCTTGGGTGTGGATGTCGGTTTAAGAGGTCCCTTGATTGTAACCTATGCTTGGCTCCAGGTTATAGCATTTGTGGAGGATGAGGCTCCTTTGATGGTGACCATGTTGATAGATTCATTTTTAATGTTGAGAATATTGATCACATTGTCATTCTTGGAATAAGTATAGTTTACCTCATTACCTTTCCCTTTGGATGTTTCTCCTTGATTGTAATTGGGGTATGGTTTATTAAATGCTATGTAATCTTCATTTGTATTGTGTCCATCCACCTTGATCTTACCCCCTTTAATGAGGTCTTGGATAACATGTTTGAGCTTGAGACAATTATTTGTTGTGTGTCCCTTGTTTTTGTGGAAGACACAGTAAGAGTTGTCACCCCACCATCTGGGTTTAACCATTGGTTCCCAAGGTTTAGAATCAGGAATTGTAAGGACTTTGTTATCCACCAATTTTTTTAAGATGGTCTCAAGAGGTTCTCCGAAAGGTGTGAATGTTCTTTGGGGTTTTGAATTCCATGTCCTTCCCTTGTCAGTATCATTGTTGACTTTGGGAATGGGAGGTGTTATTTTAGCCTCCTTGCTTGCTTGCATACCATTGGTAAGATTGAATGCTTCGGTTTTAGAATTAATGTTGGAAGCATCAACCACTCCATCATTAACAACATTTTTGTTCTATTTCCACCATTTAGGCTTGGAGTTGGAGCTACTGCCTTTGTTTTCATTTTGTAGGGTGATCTCCCCCTTTTTGACCATAACCTCTTCAATACGGAGAGCGTTCTTAATCATCCTATCGAAGCTAGGAGAATCTTGCATTTGGAGAGCATAGCTCAATTTAGGTATGAGATTATTAACAAAGATCTCCATCTTTTCTATTTCAGGTATGACTCTTGAATATCGTGCAAAGATCTTCCTCCATCTTTGGAGGAAGTGTGTAAAGGATTCCCCCATTTTCTGCTTGGTATTACATAGATCCATCATGGTGACATCATGCTGGATGTTGTAAGAGTAATGTTGAATGAACCATTGCTTTAACTCCTCAAATTTTTTGACTTTAGGATTCAATTTTGAAAACCACTCCATGAAGTTTCCTCCTAGACTTCCTGGAAATAGTCACATGAGGTAAGTGGGTTCATGTATATACTCAATGCTAAGAGCACAAAATTTTCTCACATGGTCATGTGGATCAGTTTCCCATGTGTACTTGTCATATTTTGGTCTTGCCACATTAGGAGGAAATAGAACCATCGTGATACTCTTGTTGAAAGGAAATGGACAAATGGCATCCAAAGAGTATTTTGTTTTTGGTTTATCCTTCTCTTGCTTGAGGTTTGTGAGCTCGGTTTGCATTTGATTGAGCTGCTTAGTAAGGATTGATATGGGGTTTGGTACCTCCTTTTCTTTGAGATCATTCACATCATAATCCTGAGGTATTTTGACACCTGTGGATGCTAAATAGAGGAAATATTTTTCCTTGTCATCTCTGATTATTCGTTCCAATAGTTTGTGGACTCTTTTGTTTTGTTTTAGCTTCTCATATTCATCTTCAGGGATTTCTTCATCACTATCTAACCCAAATAGATTACGTTCAAACCTGGGTCTTTCTTCCTCTTCTGTGCCTACGGATTGTGTTTGTTTGCCATCATCATAGCCCTCAAAGGCCTTACTCCAATTGTTAGTGTTGCTACCCATTTGAGGTGAATCAAGATCAAATAGGGAATTGTGAGAAGTTTCTCCTTGGAAGTGTGATATTTTAGGAGGCACTTTTGATCCTTCAGTTGTGTACTTCTTGCATCTTGTGTTAACCATGAAGTTTGTTTCTCAACTTCATCAATGTTTCCCAATAGTACCAGCAAGGATTTTAGATCGTTCAAGTGGGTGTGTCTAGGTAGAAGTCCTGTTTGTTTGTTTGGTGGATGTAAATGATTCCAACATCAGAGGGTTAGAATGCCTTGATAGTGAGCTGAAAACCAAGTTGTTTATAGAGAATGGGTAGACCACACGTATTGAACCAATTATGAAAGATTGACTGAGCATGCAAGGTAGACATTTTGAAAGTGTTTGAAAATAATGATAGGGAGACCAGAAAAGACAAAAGGGACCAGCTAAAGAGAAAAAAGGGTACCTAAAACAACCAATACTTCCTAGGAAAAGCTGCTAGAAATGCCCACTACCCAGGATGCAAGCTCCCAGATACAAGCCTCTGATGACACCAGATATGATCCTAAAACCTGGATGCGATCCTAGAAAACTGGATGTGACTATATGCTTGACTAAATGCGATCTAATGCACCAGATACGATCCTAAATATAGGATACAACTCAGGAAATCCCGGATGTGATTTTATGATGGACTTGCCAATTTTAGTCAATTTTGAAAAATTTGCATTTGAGGAACATGAATTTGTTTGTCTCCAAATTGTATTTAAGAGGTATTTTTCGGGTGTGAAAAACACTTGTACTCCAGGGCATGAAATTTATTGATTGTTTGTGAGGAGCTTTATCTTTTTAATGATCTTTCTGACAAGTCAAACAATTTTTCTTTGTTAAAAGGGGTGGATCAAACACACATATTTTTCCTATTCTCTATGTGGAGGATGAAAATCGTTTGCTCATTGACTTAGGCACACACTCAAATGCTAATCAGAATACAACCATCACCAAGCACACAATGGCTCCAGTCATGATGTTGTATTAACTGACTCCAAATGTAAGTGAGGGCACAATATGACAAGTGTCTTGGGGCAATTACTTTTTGCCTTGCACAAATTTTATCACCCTTTTGGGGATGAATCAGGAATTCTTTCAGTTGAATGTGTTGTAGATTATTGGGCAATCTGTTCGAAACTATCCCCTATAGAATTGCACAAGGCAAAATTGAGGCATATAGCCCTATGAGTACTTGAATATATATAGTCTCGCAAGCAAGATTGAAGCGTCTCCGCTCTATATATACCACGATATGTTCAAGGAATGATGTCAAAATTCCAAGAATAAAACTAGTTCCATCTTCTGAGGCTTTGGCCTTCAAGGAAGAAACTATTTATAGTGAGTTGGAAGGGTCGGCGTAAGACCTGTCCTCACTTGGGTCATTCTCAAGAGATTTTTTCCTCAATCGGCAGGCCCTCTACTGTTAAAAGAACGGTAACTAGGATTGGCGAGCTTAGGAGTTCTAGATTTCTAATTCTTCGAAAGAAGAAGAGCATACTCTCCTATTCCATGTCATTTTCTCCTCAAACACTTTAAAACAACATTCTTTCCCTCAAGCTATGTTGAGCTTGATTTAATGGTTCCTATTTTAATGAAAATAGGATGCTTGAAAGGGAAATTTGCCTTGTTCAATTAACCACAAAATTTAGTGAGTTTGTGTTGTTCAATTTCTGATCCAAAAGTAATTAAACAATGTGTTTGTTCATTGAGCCAACATATTTAGTGCTTTGTTGTGTTCAATTACTTTTCCAAATGAATTAAACAGTTTGTTTGTGGTTCATTTACTCCCAGTTTCATCACAAATGATAAGACAATGTCTGATTTTCTGATTTTCCTCAAGAGGAAAAGAGCATAATATCTAGTTGTTTACCAAGTGGAAAAAAATGGTTTTAAATTGTTGAAAAATAGGGAAATAAAAGTCAAGACGGAAGGGGTTTGGTAACCTGTGAAAACCACGTTAGTATTTTGCTAGTCCAACTCCATGAAACCTATCAAAAAGTACCTAAAAACACTTGTTAGGCTGCAAAACACAGAAAGCACAATTCGTCAAACTTGTTAGGATTAGATAAATCAAATGGACAAGCTTCAAAACCAGATACGATACTAAATTCCTACCAGATGTGATGCAGTATCTGGGATACGATCTTATTCTTGGAATACGAGTCCTTGCTAGCCAAATGTGATCTAAAACTAGATACGATCCAGGAAATCCCAGATGCGATCTGGAAATTACGCGGTGTGATGGCATATCTGGGATGCGAGCCTGCAATATTATATGTGATTCTATGTCTGATTCCTGAGTCTAAAAATTGCCAAAAAAGTGCTAGAAGATGAGGCTAAAATGAAAATCGAGCCACACGGTGGGTGCTAGAAATGTGTGTGTGTAAATGGGTACCTGTTGAAAACAACACAAAGACTCAATAGGTCATTGCATTAGTTCAAATGGTTAGATAAAATGTTAAAAACTACTAATATCGGCCTATTGCCTTCTAACTAGAAAGAGTGTAATTAGTTACATATTTATCCCTCAGAATATGTTACAAATCAGTGACAAATACTATTCTAGCATGAAGAATTTAATCCAAATTTAAGCTAAAAAGATGAAAAAACATGTAATCTAGCTTTAAAAGATGAAATGAAAACAATGAACTAGCATGAGATAATAGATGGAATATGAGTCTAGGATGAATCTAACAGCATAACAATGTAATTTTTGATCTAATGTGAAGGCTTCTTTGCTCTCAAAATAGGCTTCTATTTATAGAAGAATGGGAGAGAGAGAGGGGGGACAAGGCTCATTTATGAATTAGGAGACTCATAAATGAATATGTAAGAGCCATTAATGCCCAAGGCATTAATAAGGCATGGGTCGAGAGACATAGGCTTAAGGTCTTCATATTAATGAGGGCATTAATGAAGGCCTTAAAGAGGGAAGGGAGGATGTAAGAGAGTGGCTTGAGAAAATGGACTTTAAGAAAGTCCGGCTTGAGAAAGTGGACTTTCTCAAGTGGGTTGAGTTGTTAAGTATTCCTTAATGGAATGTGACAACATTAGGAGGTGGGTTAGGACTAGAATTAAGATTAGGATTAGATTAGCATGGGTGAATGGGTTGAGAAGGGTTAGAACCTAGGGTAGAAGTGGTTGAGATAGGTT
>MU228494.1:2137002-2157714 GCA_018584345.1 Thuja plicata | reverse complement strand
AGAAGTGGTTGAGATAGGTTAGGTTGGGGTTTAGGGGAATATTAATAAATGAAATAAACTTATTTAGTTCATTTAGAAATATAAGAATTATTTATTTAAACAATGAAATTGCTTTTTAATAATTAGGGGACTATAGCCATTTTAATCAAATTAAATAGGCTAGGGGAATGGGTTGATAGCAAGTGGGTATTTGATTTAGGGATTTATTTAATTCCTTTATAATTAAATACTATAGCCATGTTTGATTTTTAATTTGATTGGTCGAAATTGATTTAAATTGTATGGCTATAATAGTTAATATAAATTAGTGATAAAAATCACCTAGGATATTAAATTGATTTAAAGAATTATGCCAAGAAGTAACAGGGTTGTTTGGACATAATCGAGGGTATGATCACACTTAGGGAAAATAGGGTCCATAGTTAGAACAGACCAAATTCAGGTGGTTACATAGGTTACTATGTCAAGGTGATGATCTTGATAATAGTAACTAGGCTTCAAGATCGACTCCCATAAGGGTTTGTCTTGGATAGGACCGGACATCTTGTTGCTTATGTTATTACTTGTTGGGTCATAATTTGTTAGGATCAACTTCTGAAAGGGTTTCTCCCAGATAGGACTAAACATCTTAACACTTATATTATTACTGTGTAATAACTCATCATGATCGACACCTTTTAAGTGTCTTGGATTGGGCTGGATATCATGATATGAAAACTTCTACAAATTCTATTAAAATCTCTCTCAAGAGGGAGTGTTAAAGTATTGTTCGTTCATGTTTAATGAATGCGTTGCATATAATATATATATAATAATAAGTGGATATATATATCTGAATTAAATATGCATTGGAATGAACACACAGACACACACACACACACACACACACACATATATATATATATAATGGCATATCGTATATATATTGAAATTGGGTTATATGATTATCGGTTTAAACAGCGAATGTGTATCATGACTATTATGTATTAATAGTCACGATAGTAATACATAGCAGTCATGATAGTGACTATATATGGCAGCCTTAACAAATGCGATTTGTATTAAAACAAACTGATAATTATTATAAACAATCACATCACTTCATTGTGAACAAACATGTCATTTCTAATGTGAATAGTCACACCACTTCTTGTTCACATTTGCTAGTTCAATATATATAAATATTCAAATATGTAGAATCAATCAATAACCAAGGCAACTGCATTTGACTACATACATCCAGTTTATATCTTATCTTCTGATCTATAATTTCTTAACATTATTGTTACCTTCTTGTTGTATACCCATATGAGTGGGCCTGATATTATCTCCTCAACATGGTGGGAGTGGAACTTTGGTTCCATGAGGTTGGGTGGTAGTGATTCTTTTACCATTTGAGATCTAACATTCTTCTTCATGCTTGGATGATCCTTGTTTCAGTTCTACCTTCTTACTTTTTAGGAGATTTGTTTAGTTTCATGAGTTGTATACATGTACCATATTTGTAAATTGGTTAACATTATTTTAGAGGATGTATTGTATTTTTATGTATTATTGCATACCCTATGACGTGTGCAGTGGATGTTGATTCTTTTGTACAACTTGTGGTGCAGGAACACACCTAGGCTAACCTCCAAGTTGTAATCATTTTGGCTTGTACTTGAAATTAGCCAAGTCAAGTTAGGATAGTTTGTTTTTGGACCTTAGAAGGCCATTTCTATGTATGCTAAGTGAGTTAGTCATTAGGACTAAGGTCACAACAATAGCAATTGTTAGTAGTTTTTAAAATTCTTAGGATTAGTTGCTAAATGTGGGATTGGAGTCATGAATGTATCCAAATAACTTAAATGTGGACATAGAGATGCCATAGGGTCTTTAATGATCTTGGATCCTCAAATTGAAGAGGTTAGAGGTTCTAAAATGTAGGGAGAAGGCATAATAGAAAAGAAAAGTTGCTAAATTGTTGTCATGACAACATTTACAATAATTGCAAATGTTGCATGCAACATTGGCTACATTGGATTCTCCTTGAAACTAGAAGTTGGGAATCAACCAAAAAGGCCTAGAATGGTGGAAGAAGGCATCTAATGTATGGATAGACTCGAATCAAATAAATATTCATTATATTGTAACAAGTGTGAAGTTGAATAAAGATCTGTAATTCTGGTTTTCTGAGAATCCCGAGCATTTCCTTGTGACAGTCATATTGTATGGATTGAGAGCTTGAATCTAATGATTTTTTTGCATGAATAGGATAGTTAGAGGCACTTTTCATTTAGTGAGTTAGTTTATTAGAGGTAGTATACAGTCGTAGCTAAATTGTTTTGTAACTAGAGAGTGCACTGGTCTTGTCCTGACCAGACAGTCAAGTCATGGATCCCCCATGAAATATAACCATGGGAAACACCTAAGGGTAGATGGAAATGTTAGGGGAATCACTGGTGTACATATGTGTAGACTTAGGAGTCTTAGGAAGTTGAGCTTCTATTTTTAGATCCAAGCCCTAGGCAAGCATGCACTGTTTGGTTAGAGGTTTGGAAGTGAAACAGGGAGCATTCATGTGCAAGGAAAGAAAGAACTATACGGTCCAAGTACATTTCCAATTAGGGTTTAGTGTTACCTTGACATGTTATGAGGATCAAGGCCATACCAATCAGTGAAGTCAAGTTTTGAGCAATTTTTGCATAGTGTTGCAGACTGTCCTAGTATTTAGGCCTATTAGCCCTATTGGACCTAGTTTGTAGGAACCCCATGTACGGATGAATTAGGGGTTTAAGACTTACAAAATCCTTTGTAAAAGGATAAAGGGTATCTGGATATGGTCTTATAATTTGAACTTCTTTGGAAATTTTTTGAAAGAAGTGAGAAAAACACACTATCAAGGGCTACAAGGAAGTAAGCTCAATTAGGCCTCCTAGAGACAAGAACTTGGACTCGATTCAAAATGGGCATAAGTTTCCTCAAGATGGATTAAATTGTGTTCAAATGCAATGTCTACATGGTGATGGACACCCTTGCATGTTATTCATAAGTGTTGGAGTGGAAATTGACACTTAGACTTTTCTAAGTGTAAGTAGGAGAAGTGAAGAAGGGAAGTGACTATAGGGTGTTAGTCTTTCAAAGGTGAAGCACAAGTTGGAGACTCTTAGAGGAGAGTAGGATTAGGAATTAGTTAATGATATAAGCCTAATTAGGACCCTAGAGGAGATTAGGATCCTTGAAGAAGATAAAGAAGATCTTCTTAGTAGATTGTGCAAGCAAGCCATTTGGAACACTTACATCATATTGGTATCAGAGCTTGATAAAAGATCAAGCTTGTGGTGGATGTTTCAGCCTATTGAATCAGTTGGAGAGAACACACCTGGAAGTTTAGAGAAATACAAAGCCATGGTGATTAATGTTGAGTTAGCCAAAAAGGTAGAAGATCAAGAAGAAGACAACAAGTTGTTAAGAGAAAGGTTGTCTCAAATGGAGCAACTCTTGGGAGAAGTCCAAGACAAAGCTGAGAAGATGAAGGATAAGATAGATCAGAAGGAAGAAGAAGAAGCAAGGGATAAAAGAGTGGATCTAGAAGAGGAAGCTCCAAACCCTGACCCTGTCAGTGACCAAGAACCCTTCTGTCAGTGACCAAGAGCCCTTCTTAAAGGCATTGAAGGCTTTAAGTGGTAAAGCTTTGGAGGGTGAGCCACTATTTAGTGGAAAAATGGATCTAGATTTAGTAGTGGATTGGATAGATATCATAGAGAGCCATTTTTAATGTGGTGGTATCATAGAGGCCCAAAAACTAAATGTGGCCAAGTCAAGATTGAGAGGTTCAACTCTCACATGGTGGAAGTTTGTTCAAACTGAAAGAGAGAAAGAAGGAAAGAGTCCTATAGCCACATGGAAGGGCATGGTGACTAAGATGAAGAAAACCTATTTTCCTAATGATTGTGAAGTGCATCTACATAGGAGGAGACATAATTTTAGACAAAAAGACTTGGATGTCCAAGATTACACCAAAAAGTTCCAAAAATTGTGCTTAAGATCACAAGTGGTTGAAGATGAAAGCATCAAGCTAGCTAGGTATTTGAGTGGGCTCAAATGGTCTATTCAAGAAGACATGAGTCTTTTGAACTTGAAAACCATCTACCAATGCTATCAAATGGCCTTGAAGATAGAGGAGAAAGGAAAAAGGAAACAAGAACAAAGTTCTAAAGGAAGAGGTAGAGGGAGAGATAGTAAAGGACAAAGAGGTGGCTATGGTGGAAGGAGTTCAGAATCAAGGACATAAGGAGAAGTCAAATACAATGAGTAGAAAGATTCAAGTTCTAGTAGAGGTGGTAGAGGAAGGAACTCCATCAGAGGTAGAAGTGGTAGACAAGGAAGAGGCAATTACTTTGCCAATATGAAATGTTACCACTGTAACCAAATGGGACACCCTGCCTATAGGTGTCTAGAGAAGGGTAGTACTTCTCAAGGAGGTAACAAGAGGAATAATTTGGTCCAAGAAGACACAAATGTAGCTGATAAAAACCTTGAGGTGCCATTAAACTCAGAGGAAGGTGATAACCTCATAATGAGAACAGTGATCAAGGAGCCAATCAAGGAGGAGCCAAGCCAAAGGAGGTCTTTGTTTAGAATCAAATGTAAGGTGATGGATAAAGTATGTAGGATTATCATAGACTAAAGGTCTACTGATAACATTGTGTTAGAGGAAGCAGTCAGCAAGTTAGGCATGACAAGGATACCTCATACTCATCCCTACAAGGTCACATGACTCAATAAGGGACAACATGTCTTAGTGAATGAGAAAGCATGGGTGGAGTTCTCAATAGGGAGATATAAGGACAAGGTACTATGTGATGTAATTCTACTAGATGCATGTCACTTTCTCCTAGGCAGGCCATGGAAATTTGACTGCCAAGCTATCCATGATGGAGTGAAGAACTCCTATACTTTCAAGAAGGATAACATGACTTTCAAAATCCAGTCATTGTTAGAAGATATAGAGGTGAAAATAATAGGTCCTAATGTCCTAATGGTGAGTGAGAAAGAGTTATTGGAAGCCATAGATGAAGGAGAAGGATTTGGATTTTCACTAATGTTGAAGCCCAAGGAAGTGGAAGACAAAACAATGAAGAGGACAAAGCTTCCACAAGAGATACAAGAAGTGTTGCAGAAGTATGAAGGTATTGTAAGTGATGGATAGCCATCAACCTTACCCCCTATAAGACCCATAAGCCATAAGATTGACCTTATTCCTGGAGCTACCCTACCCAATAAGGAAGCCTACAAGATGACCCCTCAACAAAATGAGGAAATAGCTAGGCAAATTCAAGAGTTATAGGAACAAGGTCTTATAAGGAAGAGTATTATTCCTTTTGCTATACCCACAGTCCTATCCCCTAAGAAAGGAGGTACTTGGAGATTATGTACTGACTCCAAAGCCATAAATAGGATCACTATCAGATATAGGTTCCCTATCCCTAGGATAGAAGACTTGATGGATTGTCTAGGAGGTGCAAGGTACTTCACCAAGATAGATTTAAAAAGTGGCTATCATCAAATAAGGGTGAATGAAGGAGATGAATGGAAGACAACCTTCAAGACTACTGAAGGGCTGTATGAATGGCTAGTCATGCCATTTGTCTTATCAAATGCTCCATCAAATTTTATGAGGTTGATGAATGAAGTACTCAAGGATCACATTGGCAAGTTTGTAGTGGTATACTTGGATGATAAACTCATCTTTATTAAGACAAGAGAGGAACACCTCAAGCATGTGGAATTAGTACTCAAGAGGCTACATGAAGAGAAGTTAATGATTAACTTGAAGAAGTGTGAGCTCATAAAAATAGAGCTAGTGTACCTAGGATTTGTTCTATCCCATGGTAATCTGAAAATGGACAAGAGTAAAGGGGAAGCCATCATGAATTGGCCTACTCCAAGGACAAAAATAGAGGTAAGAATTTTTTATGTCCTTGCTCAGTATTATAGGAAGTTCATCAGGAAATTTAGTGTTATTTGTGCTCCTATGTTGGACATAATCAAAGGAGGAATGAAGACCAAGTTCATGTGGAATAAACAAGCCAACAAAAGCTTTGATTTGTTGAAGGAAAAGATTGCTACCCAACCAGTATTAGTCTTTCCAAGCTTTGAGAAGCTTTTGACAATTGAATGTGATGCAAGCAACATAGCTATTGGGGCTGTCCTAAGACAAGAGGGTAGACCAGTAACATTTCATTCTGAGAAGTTAAGTGAAGCAAAAAAGTATTCTTCTTATGACCTTGAGTTGTATGCATTGGTTCAAGCCTTGAGAAAGTGGAGGCACTACTTGCTGCCCAAGGAGTTCATTGTTTATTCAGATAATCAAGCCTTAAGTTTTCTAAATTCTCAAAAGAAGTTGAGCCACAAGCACATGAAGTGGGTTGAGTACCTACAAGCTTACACCTTTAATATCAAACACAAGAAAGGTGTCCTCAATAAAGTTGCAGATAGATTGTCAAGAAGATCTCTTACCATCCAAGAGATTCAGTTGAAGAGCATGGGAATAGATCACTTCAAGGATCTATATGCTGAAGATGAGGACTTTACAGACATTTAGAAGGTATGTGCTGAATACAAGAACCATTTCCATAGTGAGTATGCTGAATATACTTTGCAAAGTAACCTTTTTTTTAAAGGCAATCAGCTATGTGTCCCTAGAGGCTCTATTAGGGAGAATATGATACAAGAAAAGCACAGTGGTGCATTGAGTGGTCACTTTGGGATCACTAAGACACAAGAACTAGTTCAAAGGTTGTACTATTGGCTGAGAATGAACCTTGATGTTAAGAGGTATGTGGAGAATTGCATTGCATGTTAGAGAGCCAAGGGCACTTCTTCAAATGCTAGTCTTTACCAACCACTACCTATTCCCACTAGGCCTTGGGTTTGCTAGAGCATGGATTTTGTAGTTGGGTTACCCAAAACAAGACAAGGCATGGATAGTGTTTATGTAGTTGTGGATAGATTTAGTAAAATGGCTCACTTTGTGCCATGCAAGACCACTAATGATGCTAGCCAAATAGCCTCTCTCTTCTTGAAAGAGATAGTAAGAATCCATGGGCTACCTAAGAGCATTGTGTCTGATAGAGACACCAAATTTATGAGTCATTTTTGGAAGACTCTTTGGCAAAGATTAGGTACTAATTTATCCTTTGGATCTACCTACCATCCATGAAATGATGGTCAGACCGAAGTGGTGAATAAAAACCTTGGAAATCTACTAAAGTGCTTGACAAAGGAGTATGGACAACAATGGGATCAATTGATTGGATAGGCTGAGTATGCCTATAATGACACCATAAATAGGTCAACAGGGAAGAGTCCCTTTGAGATAGTGTATGGATTACACCCTAGAGGAGTCTATGAGTTAAGAGACTTGAAGGATGGAGTGAAAGAAAGTGGATATGCAGATGACTTTTCTTATGCTATGCAAGAGATACATGATATAGTCCAGAAAACTTTGACAAAGAACACCTTGAAACATAAGGAAAAGATTGATGAGGGTAGAAGACAAGTTTAGTTTAATGTGGGAGATTTAGTCATGATCCGTCTAAAAAAATCCAAACTTTAGAAGGGAGTCCCTCACATGTTGCAGATGAGAAGGATAGGCCCCTATCCTATCTTGGCTAAGTATGGTGAAAATACATTCAAAGTGGAACTCCCGGAAGACAGTGGACTGTCACCTATCTTCAACATTGCAGACGTAGTCCATTACAAAGGACCACAGCAAGATATGGATCAGATTCCCTAAGAAGTCATCAAAGATATGGAAGAGTTACAATTACCCCCTGCTCCAGTCACATGACCTGACAACATACTGGATACAAGAGTATACAAGACTAGAACAAAAGAGTACAAGAAGCATCTGATCAAAAGGCATGATCAAACCAATGGTGATGCAGTATGGGTCAAAGAATCAAAGTTAAAGAAGATGGGGATTAATCCAAGCACCCTCAATCCAAGGGTGGATTGATCTTTTTGTTTTGGGGAGAATGGTGCAGGAGCATACCTAGGCTAACCTCCAAGTTGTAATTATTTTGGCTTGTACTTGACATTAGCCAAGTCAAGTTAGGATAGTTTGTTTTTGGACCTTAGAAGGTCATTTCTATGTAGGCTGAGTGAGTTAGTCATTATGACTAAGGTCACAACAATAGCCACTGTTAGTAGTTTTTCAAATTCTTAGGATTAGTTGCTAAATGTGGGATTAGAGTCATGATGTGTCCAAATCACTTAAATGTGAACATAGAGATGCCATAGGGTATTTAATGATCTTGTATCCTTGAATTGAAGAGGTTAGAGGTCCTAAAATTTAGGGAGAAGGAATAATAGAAAAGATGCCAAAAGTAGCTAAATTGTTGTCATGACAACATTTGCAATAATTGCAAATGTTGCATGCAACATTGGCTACATTGGATTCTCCTTGAAACTAGGAGTGGGGAATTGACCAAAAAGGCCTAGAATGGTGGAAGAAGGCATCTAATGTATGGAGAGGCTCAAATCAAATAGAGAGTCATTACATTCTAACAAGTGTGAAGTTGAATAGAGCTCTGCAGTTCTGGTTTTCTGAGAATCCCAAGCATTTCCTTGTGATAGTCATATTGTATGGATTGAGAGCTTGAATCTATTGACTTTTTTTCATGCATAGGATAGTTAGAGGCACTTTTCATTTAGTTATTTAGTTGATTAGAGGTAGTATACAGTTGTAGCTAAATTGTTTTGTAACTAGAGAGTCCACTGGTCCTATCCTGACCAGACAGTCAAGTCATGGCTCTCCCATGAAATCTAACCATGGGTAACACCTAAGGGTAGATGGAAATTTTAGGGGAGTCACTAGTGTACATATGTGTATATTTAGGAGTCTTAGGAATTCAAGCTGCTATTTTTAGATCCAAGCCCTAGGCGAGCATGCACTGTCCAGTTAGAGGTTTGGAAGTGAAACAGTGAGCATGCATGTGAAGGGAAAGAAAGAACTGTACGGTCCAAGTACATTTCCAGTTAGGGTTTAGTGTTACCTTGACATGTTAGGAGGGTTAATTCCATACCAATCAGTGAAGTCAAGTCAAGTTTTGAGCAAGTTTTGCATAGTGTTGCAGACTGTCCTAGTATTTAGGCCTATTAGGCCTATTGGACCTAGTTTGTAGGAACCCCATGTACGGATGACTTAGGGGTTTAAGACTTAAAAAATCCTTTGTAAAATGATAAAGGGTATCTGGATATGGTCTTAGAATTTGAACTTCTTTAGAAAAGTTTTGAAAGAAGTGAGAAAAACACATTGTCAAGGGCTATAAGAAAGTAAGATCAATTAGGCCTCCTAGAGACAAGAACTTGGACTCGATTGAAAATGGGCATAAGTTTCCTCAAGATGGATTCAATTGTGATCAAATGCAATTTCTACATGGTGATGGACACCCCTGCATGTGATTCATGAGTGTTGGAGTGGAAATTGGCACTTAGACCTTTCTAAGTGTAAGTAGGAGAAGTGGAGAAGGGAAGTGACTATAGGGTGTTAGTCTTTCAAAGGTGAAGCACAAGTTGGAGACTCTTAGAGGAGAGTAGAATTAGGAATTAGTTAATGATCTAAGCCTAATAAGGACCCTAGAGGAGATTAGGATCCTTGAAGAAGATAAAGAAGATCTTCTTAGTAGATTGTGCAAGCAAGCCATTTGGAACACTTACATTAACTTGGGTAGTAGTTGTATATGTGACAGAATTATGTAGAATTACTTAACCAAAATAATAAAGTCCTCTACAATTGTGGGTCAGATCCTCACTCTGCCACTCCACAAAAAATCAATTTAGGACTTTGCAAACATAGAAATGAAGATCTAAAATCGTAGGAATGAAAACTCGCTCTGATACCACTTGGTGGTTTTGGTAAATTGAGAACCAATAGTTCTTGTATGGGCAAAAACCAATTTCAAGAGTTATGTATTTCCTTTTGATGTTGTTTATAATTTTTTTGAGAGTGTAATTTGTATGATCATTCTTGTTTTATGTGGGGAACTAGATTTTGGCTTATCTGTATTTGTACCCTTGCTAGATATTTATAGGATCTATGAACCTAGGGTAGGTTACCTTGTTGTTTAGTAGGGGGTGGCTTGCAATAAGCATCGGGGCCCGCAAGTGTCTACCAGGAACACTTATTGTAAGTAATCTTAACAAGTGATAACATAATGATTAATTGGGTTTTAAAATGAACTAATAAGATATGTATCCTCACCCATGCTTGAGCGCTATTATAGGCTAAGATGGAGGATGAGATGATGCTTGTCACCTTGAGGGGTGTTTTTATGGCATAATTAGTAACTTTGTCTATTTGAGAGGTCATTGATACCATGTATGGTCACTTGAGTGTTGGGGTCCAGTAAGACTACCAGGATGAAACTTAAGGGTTAGATGTATATGTTGACACCTTCCTATATATAGGTTAGGTTATCCTAAGTGTATCGGGTGCCTCTGGTATTGTGTAGATTTCTTATTGTGTCTCAGAATGCTTCTAGGATCTTCCTATGCATTTCTTTATGATGTCTTATATACCTTTATTGTTACCTTCTTGTTGTATACCCGTGTGAGTGGGCCTGATATTATGTCCTCAACATGGTGGGAGTGGACCTTTGGTTCCATGAGGTTGGGTAGTAGTGATTCTTTTACCATTTGAGATCTGATGTTCTTATTCATGCTTGGATGATCCTTGTTGCAGTTCTACCTTCTTACTCTTCTGGAGACTTGTTCAGTTTCATGAGTTGTATACTTGTACCATATTTGTATATTGGTTAACATCCTTTCAGAGGATGTATTGTATTTTTATGTATTATTGCATACTCTGCAACGTGTGCAGTGAATGTTGATTCTTTTGTATAACTTGGGTATCATTTGTATATGTGATAGAATTATGTAGAATTAATTAAGAAAAATAATAAAGTCCTCTGCAATTGTGGGTCATATCCTCACTTTTCCACTCCACAACAAATCAATTTAGGACTTTACAAACTTAGAAATGAAGATCTAAAATTGTAGGAATGAAAACTCAGTTTGATATCACTAGGCATAGTCATGGATGGAGAATCCTCAAAAATAAAAATCCAACCATGAAACAAGAGTCACACAATAGAAACACAACAAGGAACTGAGAGAGAATCAACTCAGATGTGCATGTCAACTTATATTCATGATAATCCAATACAATCAACCACCAACATGAAGGATTCCATTCTAGGCATACAATTCTAATTACAGATTAAATTCTAAATTATTTACAATGCTAACCTTTGAGAGGTTTTCTAACTAATCCCCCCTCAAATAGAGATCAATTACATCAATTTATAGATGTTTGAAATGCAAACAAGTCGACCAAGATCCATCACATTCTCCAAGGTAGGAAAATATAATACTAAATATAGGTTAGGACCCAAATCCAGAAGGAATTCCCCAAAAATGTTCAAAATTAAATGCGCACCCAAAGGGACTTTAGCCACAATCTCACGAATATCAAATGATACGTTAAGAAGGTGTACAAACCAAGGAAATGGTTCACGAGATCAGAAAACTCCATCAGGCTGTGAAACGTGAAGAACAAATAGTTTTGGGCCAAGAATTGAATAAATCTCCACCCATAAGAGATGGATTGAGGTGAAAAACCAAATGATTATTAAAAAAACTGAGAAGAACATTCTGCAAGGTACACAACCGAAGATGAGCCAAATCGAAGGAATGCCACCAAAAATACAAAGACTGACAAACATAAACAAATAAAAATAGAAATATTTTTAGTTGATGAAAGATTGCCAAAGAACCCAAGATTCTCCTGCATTACCAACTATCCTCCATTTATTCTTATGACCGTGAGCTCCTTGGTGGCATAGTACTTCCTGATTGGTTAAATTTCTAAATATCTAAATAGTTGTTGTGAGCTTAATATTCAGATTCAAATAGTAACTGCCATTTTGTACTAGCAAAGAGGATAGATGCTTGCATTTACAACCCAATTTATATTTTTATAGTCATTCCATCAACCATATTGTAATTATTTCATGTTTTTAAGCCAATTCTTTTTATTTGTAAAGTGTTTTCTACCATTATTGTGTTCACATTTTCTATAACTAGGGTTCATTATTTATAATTAGGGTTTATGCTTGTTCATGTGTTTTGAATGCCCTTATCTATTAAGATTTGTGCAAAATATTATGTTTGGATCCATTTTTAGTGTTGGATTTCATTTATGAGCTTGACAAGTGTAATTGAGTTCTAAATTCAAAACCTTAACCTTTGTCAAAAACCTATTATATGAATCATAAGCATGGAAAAATATTCATCCTCTAGAGATAAGAAAAATATCCTTTAGAGATTATTTCATAATTGTTATGATCTTCTGAAGCACAGAGAAGGGACCAAATTGGTAGCTTTCTAGATTATTTCTTGATTGACTCGCGAGATCAGAAAACTCCATCAGGCTGTGAAACGTGAAGAAAAAATAGTTCTAGGCCAAGAATTGAATAAATCTCCATCCATAAGAGATGGATTGAGGTGTGAACCTAGACAATGATAAAAAAAATGAGAAGAACATTCTGCAAGGTACACAACTAAAGATGAGCCAAATCGAAGGTATGGCACCAAAAACACAAAGACTGACAAACAAAAACAAATAAAAATAGAAATATTTTTATTTGATGAAAGATTGCCAAAGAACCCAAGATTCTCCTGCATTACCAACTATCCTCCATTTATTCTTATGATTGTGAGCTCCTTGGTGGCATAGTGCTTCTTGATTGGTTAAATTTCTAAATATATAAATAGTTGTTGCGAGCTTAATATTCAAATTCAAATAGTAACTGCCATTTTTTACTAGCAAAGAGGATAGATGCTTACATTTACAAACCAATTTATATGTTTATAGTCATTCCATCAACCATATTTTAATTATTTCATGTTTTAAAGCCAATTCTTTTTATTTGTAAAGTGTTTTCTACCATTATTGTGTTTAGATTTTCTATAACTAGGGTTCATTATTTATAATTAGAGTTTATGCTTGTTCATGTGTTTTGAATGCCCTTATCTGTTAAGAGTTGTGCAAAATATTATGTTTGGATCCATTTTTAGTGTTGGATTTCATTTATGAGCTTGACAAGTGTAATTGAGTTCTAAATTCAAAACCTTAACCTTTGTCAAAAACCTATTATATGAATCATAAGAATGGAAAAATATTCATCCTCTAGAGATAAGAAAAATATCCTGTATAGATTATTGCATAATTGTTAGGATCTTCTGAAGCACAGAGAAGGGCCCAAACTGGCAGCTTTCTAGATTATTTCCTGATTAAGTTCCATTCAGGATTTATAGACCCTATCATTGAGACTACTATTTTTTATCTTTGGAGGAGAAACTACAACAAAAGGAGGGAGGGAGTACTAGTTATAAATATTTGGTTTTCCAATTTGGCAAGACTCATAGTTCCAAATGTCTTTATAAATGTTGACTTGATGATTGCATTTACTAGCATCTATAACCCTAATACAAGGCAAATTTAGTCATTTGAAGGAAAGGACCTAGTGAAGATCACCAAGGAGAGTATTGAAGAAACTTTCATGTTGGAGATAGGGAGAGAGTGGTGGTTTTTTGATAAGACAAAGTTTATTTATGATATTGAGAATCATATATATATATATATATATATATATATATATATATATATATATATATATATATATAAAATTGATGACATGTAACTGATTGAATGTTTTGAAGATGTTAAGTTGATCACCGAAATGCAGCTAATGGATTGTATTGTCATTGATGTCAACTTGATATAATCTAATCAGTTATATTTAAAGTGTCAAAGACTTCAGAGAATCAGAGAGATAAAGATTATGCTTTCAGTAATGCATAAAAAGACAAGCATTCACTAAGTGACTTCAAACACTGATGACTACTGGAATCCGACGGATAGAGATCACAGAAAGTTAAGTCACAGTGATGCCCAAGAAAAGAACCTGACAAGCATTACTGATGACCAGAATCACAAGCATACTTGATGGCTAGAATTACAGTGTAACCCGATGGACAGACAAGCCTGGAGGACAGAAAACCCTGACGGATAGAAAACCCTGACGGAGAAGCCCAAGGTGAACTAAAGTGTTGAATGAAGCTAACAAGAGTTAAAACACTGAAGTTAACTAGAGTTCATAAATGACAAAATATCTAGTTGGAGAGATAAATATATACTTAACTGGTAGTTATCATTATTTTCATTGACAAGATAAATCCAAAGATAAGTAAAGGCTTTAAAGTTATTTTGTCTAGTTGGAAAGAAGATTTCTATGAGATAAAATAGGAGTTATGCTTTAAATAAGATTGGAAAGAATTGTGGATCAGGCCAAGATCAAGAAAGTCAAGAACCTAGAAATGGTCATATCATGCCTATAAAGAGACAACTTAATTCATTACGAATTAAGAAAGGGGAGTGAATATAAAAGAGGATGTTGAAGAGAAACTGATGAAGAACAACTTCATGCAGTCCTAATCAATCAATATAAGGAAAGAGATAGAGATTTTTGTCGACACCGAGCAACAAAGGAACACAACATCACCGAGCAGAAAGTGGAGCAAAGGTATTGAAAATATATACTGAACAGAAAGAGCTTATAATAGATATGAAAATCTACAAGTCTAAGTTATATGTATGAACAGATCATTTACTATTTTAGTTTAACCATTGATACAGTAAGTCTCTTAGCCGAGCAGGATTTAAAGATCCTTTCTATATTGAGATACATCCCAAGGAGTATCAAAAAGTTTGATCATGAAGATAGCATGAGATGCCAAATACCTTTTGACAAACTACACTGGGTTTGGTCATAGAAGGTAGGATAGAGATGCCCGATATCAAGTGAAAAAATATTCTACTAAATCCTCTAACAACATCACACCTAGCAGTGTGCTTGTAACCTTTAATAGGGTTGGCTCTTCACCGAGCTCACTTCAGAAGAGTGAAAATTTTGGGTTACCGGTCCCAAGTGGATTTTCCCTTAACATGTTTTCCACGTTAAAAATCAATGTGTCAATGTGTTTATGAGTCATTACTTTAGTGTTTTGCATTACACATAACTTATCTAGATTGATCGGAGTACTCTAAGTAATTTTTTGTTTTTTGATAAATGAAAGACTGCTATTCAGTAAACTAAAAGAATAAGGTTTAACAAAGCATTCTGAGAAGTAGTAATTTGATAAGTATATTTGAAGGAATTCATCTTATAGGATAGAAGATAACTAGAGGCTTAATAATGTGGTACTAAGTTTTTGGGTTGATTAATTGAAATATTTTTGAGGCCACTTATTCACCCCCCCTCTCTCAGTTATATATATATGTAACTAATTGAATGTTTGAAGATGTTAAGTTGATCACCAAAATGCAGAAAGATAATGCAAGAAATTAAAACAATTAATGGATTGTATTGTCATTGATGTCAACTTGATATAATCTAATTGGTTATAATCAAAGTGTCAAAGACTTTTGAGAATTAGAGAGATAAAGATTATGCTTTATGTAATGCATATAAGACAACTATTCACAAAGTGACTACAAACACCGATGGTCAGTTGAACCCGACGGATAGAGATCACCGATACTCAAGTCACAGTGATCCCCAATAAAGAAAAATGATGAGCATTATCGACGAGCAGAATCAAGCATACCCGATGACAAAAAAAATTGTGTAAACCAACGGAGAAGCCCAAGGAGAACTAGAGTTTTGACCAATGCTATCAAAGAGTTAGATCACCGATAATAACTTGAGTTTAGAAATGACAAAATATCTAGCTGGGAGAGCTAAATATAGACTTAACTGGTAGTTATCATTGTTTTCATTGACAAGATAAGCCAGAGATAAGTAAATTATTTAAAGTTGTTTTGTCCAGTTGGCAAGAAGATCTCTACGAGATAAAATAGGAGTTTTTTCTTTAAATCTAATTGGCTAAAATTATGGATCATGCCAAGTTCAAGAAAATCAAGAACCTAACAATGGTGATATCATGTCTATTTAAGAGACAAAATTGATTCATTATGAATCAAGGGGAGTGAATGAAAAAGAGGATGCTAAAGAGAAACTAATGAAGAACAAATTCATATAGTACTGATCAATCAAGCTAAGGAAAGAGATAAAGTTTTCTGTAGACACCGAGAAACATAGCACAACATCACCGAGCAGAATCAAAGTGGAGCAAAGGTATAAACAAAGATATATTGATTAGAATAGTTTTATGAGATTACAATAGATCTAAAATATGCAAGTATAAGTTGTATATGTGAAAAGATCATACTGTTTCAATTTAACCATTGATTCTTAAAGTCTCTTAACCGAGTGGGATTTAAAGATCCTTTCTATATTGAGATATATCCAAAGGAGTATCAAAAAGTTTGATCATAAAGATAGCATG
Organism: Thuja plicata; assembly: GCA_018584345.1. Taxonomy (NCBI): domain Eukaryota; kingdom Viridiplantae; phylum Streptophyta; class Pinopsida; order Cupressales; family Cupressaceae; genus Thuja; species Thuja plicata. Next base: position 2,141,256 of record MU228494.1, on the reverse strand, counting down.
AGATTCCAGATACCTATTGACAGGCCAAGTGAGTGTTTGATCAAGGAAGGTAGCATAGAGATGCCCGATATCAAGTGACAGACTAAAATTTTAAATCCTCTAACAAGGTCACACCTAACAGTGTTTTTGTAACTTTTAACAGGGTTGGCTCTTCACCGAGCTCACTTTAGAAGAGTGACAATTTTGGGTTACTGGTCCCAAGTGGTTTTTTCCTTAATAGGGTTTCCATGTTAAAAATCCATGTGTCAATGTGTGTATGAGTCATTACTTTAGTGTTTTGCATTACACATAACTTAACTGGATTGATTGGTATACTCTAGATAATTTACTGTCTTTCGATAAATTAACAGACTGGTTTTCAATAAACATAGAGTAGAATGTTTTACAAAGCATTTCAAGCTGTAGTAATTTGATAAAAGTATTTGGAGGCATTTATCTTATTGGACTGAAGATAACTAGAGGCTTAATATTGTGGTACTAAGTTTTAAGGGTTGATTATTGGAATATTTTTGAGGCCACTGATTCACCCCCCTCTAAGTTATTACTAATAATTGGTATCAGAGCTTGTGTGCTTAGAAAGGGATTTTAAAAGCTCAAGCAAAAGATCACAAGATGAACAGATGAGATGTTCCCAAGTTGAATAAAGATAACTTTGCATCATTGCAAAACAGAATAAGACTCCACCTATCAGGTATTGGAAATAATATTGTTCAATAATTAGATACTGAATATGTGTTGCCTACAGGACCTCATACTCTTGAGAAATTAAGAGTTAAGCATGAGCATAATTTCATGATGATAGAACTTGCATCATCACTCTCTGATGCTGAGTTTGAAGATGTCAAAACCTAAACCTCTGCAAAGAATATGTGGGATAAGTTTGAAGTTGGTACATGGAGGAGATGCCAATGTACTAAGAGAAAAGGTAGAAAGCCTAAGAGGGAGGTTTGATGACCTAAGGATGAAAGAAGGAGAAAATATCACTCAGTATAGCTGCAAAATCAAAGAGGTGTTAGGAATAATAGTCCACAAGACAACAGAGAGGGGGGGTGAATCAGTTGAAATATAGATTATTAAACTTTAAACTTTATAAACCAAATCAGAAAATGTAAATGATAACACAGTAAATGCCAACACCACAACACAATTTTTTTTGTTGAGGAAACCCTGTTAAAGGTAAAACCCCGGTGGGAATTAACACCCACAAATAATGTATTGAGAGTATAATATCACTATTAAAAGATATTATCCCTATTAGGAGCTTATTACAACATTACAGTACACAGTCCCTGTTAGGAGACAAACCCTATTAGGAGTCAAGAAAATAGTAGGCTCACTGCCAAGGCATACTTCCCAAAGGAGGTTAAAGCCACCCTCAAGGATTTACAATCCGAATCAAGTGTATAAAGAAAATACACATTCCAGTGAACTGTCTAATAGCAACTGTCTTTGCTTGGTCAGTTCCAATGAAGTATCAACTCTACTTTGTATGCAACAGTCATCAAGATTTGCAGCTTCTACACACCTCTGTCCTTCTTTCTCTATCACACCTTCTCTATAGGAAATTATAATTCATATATACCCTCTTACAATAATTCATTAGGTCAGCCAGTTAAGCTTTCCTAATACATAATTAACTAGGTCAGCCAATTAAGGCTTTCCATTAGACAAATAACTACATAACCCCTTGCTAAGATACACACAGTATCTATAACAAGTATACATAATTTAAAATCCATCACATATACTTCCAGATCTTTAATTCATGTTCATAATTAATTTCACATGCTACATGTCTAAACTCAGCCAAGAAATAGGTTTTCTCCAAAATATACGCCACAGCTGATGTCATCAGTATCCAAACAACAATTGAACTCAACCCCTTACTCTACCATATGTCAGCTGTCCATCTATAAGCTTGCAAGTTTTGAAATATCTTTGCCAGCAAGATATACTCGAAACATAGAGACCTGCTCTATCCAGAATCACATTTACAGTCCAGAAAACCAGTCTTCACCAAATCAACTGTAACATCCATAGTATGTAACATAGAGCCAAGAAACCTTAGGAATAAGGTCAAAAATCATCCTTTTGCATAAATCCAACTTTGATCATTCTGAATCATCTTTACAGTGTCCATACACTTCTTCCAGTTAAGTAGCCAGTTTGTCTTCTCCATAGAAGTATATGTTGACATCAGTGACAAAACATGAATATCAACAACATGATCAGTAACCAAAATTGATATCATCCAACAATCTCCCCCTCTGGCATTGATGACAACATATGGGAAAATCCATATTTATCAACCTAAAAGTACTCTCTCTCAATACAATCTTCTCAATATCCTCAACACAAATCTCCCTAAAATAGTAGGGATTTTCACATAGATTCCTTCCCCCTTTGGAAACAATGGCAAAGAGTGTCATAACTCATTTGTAGTCTTCTATAGTCCTTTTCAAATCTTTATGTCTAATTAGCTAGGTGAAAGATCTCCCAAATTTACTCCATAGTATTCTCCTGTGATTACCCCCCTAAAGAGTAGATACATACATCAAGTCTAGAGAATGATATAACTCTGAGATCCACTAGACTGATGCATATTTGCATCATTTTATTCTTCACTGGGAGGGGCCATCACCCCAAGCATGCCTCTAAGGTATTCAAAAGCATATTTTGGCAAAGGTTTAGTAAATATATCTGCTATCTATTCCTTGGTGCTAATATACTCTAGTTTAATCTCTTTATCTGCTACCTTCTCCCTCAAGAAATGATACTTGATAAAAATATGTTTAGTATTTGAGTGCATTACAAGATTCTTTGACATGTTCACTGTGCTGGTGTTATCATAATGGATAATTACTGGTTCTTTAAAAAATATTCCAATGTCCTTCATCATTTTCTTCATCCAAATGACTTGTGTATAGATTATTGCAGCAGCAACATACTCTGACTCATCAGTAGATTGAGAAATACAGATATGCTTCTTGCTCAACCAAGAAACCAGCCTTTTTCCAAGGAAAAATGCACCACCACTTTTACTCTTCCTGTCATCCACATTACCTACCCAATCAACATCAGTATAAGCTTGCAATGTAAAATTATTAGATTTTTCATACCATAATCCATATTCTACTATTCCTTTAAAATATCTAAAAATTCTTTTCATAGCAGCAAAATTTGTCTCTTTAGGATCTACCTGATATCTAGCCATGATTCCAACTGCATTGGTAATATCTGGTCTAGTGTGTGTTAGATATTATAGACCTCCAATCATTGATCTGTACTTAGCCTGCCCAACACTTTGAGTCTCATCAATTTTGATCAGTTTGTTCCCTGTCACCATGGGTGTACCAATAGGTTTACAATTTTCCATTCCAAATTTCTTCAACATTTCCTTAAGATACTTGGTCTGAGATATAAAGATGCCATTCTTATTCTAATTAATTTGCAAACCAAGAAAAAATTTCATCTCACCAATCATTGACATTTCAAACTCATTCTCCATTTCTTTAGCAAACTTCTTACTCATTTTATCATTTCCTCCAAAAATGATATCATCAACAAAGACTTCTATAATTAAGATTACATCTTCATCAGTTCTTAAATACAAATTACTGTCTGCATTACCTTTTCTAAAACCAAGACAAAGTAGATGTTTATCCAGTCTTGCATACCATGCCCTTGGTGCTTATTTCAGTCCATAAAGTACCTTCTTTAGTCTGCAAACCATATTTTCATCATCTGTCAAAGGAAAACCATCAGGTTGCTCAATGTACACTTCTTCTTCTAGAGCACCATTCAAGAATGTTGACTTCACATCCATCTGATACACTTTAAAGTCTTTATGTGCAGCATAAGCAAGGAATAGTCTCACAGCTTCCAATCTAGCAACAGGTGCAAATGTTTCTTCATAGTCTATGCCTTCTTATTGTGAGTAGCCTTTACATACCAGTCTAGCCTTGTTTCTTACCACTCTACCTTCCTCATCCATCTTGTTTCTGAAAACCCACTTGGTGCCAATCACATTTTATTTCTTAGGTCTTGGAACCAATTCCCAAGTGTTGTTTTTCTTTATCTGTTCTAGTTCTTCTTCCATGGCTTTAGTCCAAGATTCATCTCTACATGCTTCATCATTAGTCTTTGGTTCAACTTGAGAAATCAAACAGATCTCATCTCTAACTCTAGATCTAGTCATCATGCCTTTTCTTGCATCACCAATAATTTGATCTTCAGGATGGTTTATCTTGACAT
>MU228494.1:2120065-2136952 GCA_018584345.1 Thuja plicata | reverse complement strand
CATCATTAGTCTTTGGTTCAACTTGAGAAATCAAACAGATCTCATCTCTAACTCTAGATCTAGTCATCATGCCTTTTCTTGCATCACCAATAATTTGATCTTCAGGATGGTTTATCTTGACATACCTATGTGTCTTCAATGTCTCAGTAGATTCAGCATGTTCTTCTTCTTCAATCTCATTCTTGATCATCAAGGGTCCTTCAGGTTCAGCAACAAATTCTCTTTTTTTTTTTTCTATGACTACAATCATATATTCTTTCCTAAATTTGAGACTTTTTATCTATCCTCACATTGGCACTTTCAATAAGTTTCCTCGGTCTCAGATTGAAACATTTATATGCTTTACTCTTAGTGGAATAACCAAGAAAGATTCCTTCATCACTTCTAGCATAAAAATTTCCTATCTCATCATCTCTCTTGATATAACACCTACTACCAAATATTCTAAAATATTTCATAGTAGGTGTATGATCAAACCATAATTCATAGGGAGCTTTATTTGTACCTTCTATGATCTGAATTCTATTTAATGTGTACATATCAGTGCCAACTTCTTCTCTCCATTGAACATGTGACACATTTCCTTCCAGCAACATAGTCCTTGCAGCATCTAATATGGTTCTGTAGACACCCTAAAATGGACAGACTTGCGACTTGATATTAAAAAGACTAATTTTCATATATTAATTAATGGTTTTTAATCATTAATTAATCATCTATTTTCCTCAAAATTTATTCCCCAAATCATCTAATCAAATTCCCAAAATTAATTAACCTTAATTGATTAATTACCATTAATTAATTAATTAAATTTAATTTCCTATAGTTTAAATTCAAATATTTAAACTTACTAATTAAATTATTCCAAATTAAATTAATTTAATTTCATCAAATAAAGCAATTCTAAATAAAAAAGAATTCAATTATCTCACATGTTGAAAATATCAATTAAATATTCATTTATCTTCAAAGAGATAACTCCAATCAGATCACATGGGTTACTCCACCCATCTCTCTAGTTCACATGGGTAACTGCACCCACCTCTCCAGTTCTAAAAGGTAACTCACAATTAGCTCTTCAGTCAACCAAACTCTATCTCCTCTTTACCAATTGAAGAGGTGGAGTTTACTGATGGCTTCTCCAGTTCTCTTTGATCTCAACCATTCATCTCCCTATCTCTGGGATTGATCTCAACCATTCATATCATCCTCAATTCTTATATAATAAACCCTTCATAACCATTTGAAAGATCCAATATTTCAAGCTCTCATGCACCATTACTCCGTCAGTTTGGTTCTAGCATTCAAGTCATCTTGTGATCACACACACATTTCAAGTATCAAATTCTCGATGCTTCTCAAGTCATAGACACTACCCATACCAATACTGAGCATCAAAAATAGCATTTCAAAAGGAGTAGAGAGAGACAATAGAAGCTTCAAGCACTTTGGGGTTTGCATTCATTTGTTTTCCTTTCTTTGCTTGTACATTTTATTGGTTACATTTCAAGTTATTCATTTTAGTATTTCTTGGGTATTTGATTTATATCATTGTAAACCAGTGCTACTAACCTTAGCCTTTGGAAAGCTTGGGAACCACGAATCATGAAAGAAGAGGAGGTGTACATTTTGGTGAACCCAACGTGAATCAAACAACCTAAATATGTCTTGCAGATAGTAGACAGAATATTTTAGCCTCGGTCGTATGGTTGTAGACCTCATTTTCTATCATTTTCTCGATATCTATGTAATTTTGCAATTGCTGGTATTTTTCTGCAATTGAAAAAATAGTGCCATAATTGACTGGTTTAATGCCGCAATGATTTGAGGGTTTCACAATCTTTTTTGTCATTTTGCAATTCTCTATGTTTGGTATTCTACCGCAATTGACTGATCAGTGCCGCAATCGCCTACATATTGTCGCAACACAGAGTATTCGTCCACAATTGACAGAACTTTACCGCAATCGCCAAAATTTTTCCGCAGTCGCCAAAAGTTTGCCACAATTGCTAAAAGGTTGCCACAATAGCCAAAACTTTTCCACAATTGAGGGAAGGTATTTATGTTTTGCAATTATCAGCTTCTGAAATTTTGTTTGAAATATTTAAAATATAACATTTAAGTATAAGAAAGGATTTGGATTTACCTTTCTTATACTTTAAGTTATATTGTAAATATATACTTCCAGGATGTTTGAGAGTGGTTTCAGATCTCTAAGAGTTAAAATGTGAAATCTATATTTTGGAGGATTTAAAAAAAAAAATCAGACTTACTCAAATTTTAGGATTCAGCATGTGTTACTAACCTTGTTGTTTTAGCTTGTGATGTTGGAAACAGATTTAACAAAGAAACTAAAATTAACTCATCTATATTTTAGTGCTTAAAATGAACATTGCATGCAAACATCTTGAACCTCACATTTTCATATTAGTGCTTAAAATTGACATGGAGGTTAAGAATTGAACAAAGGCAAACAAAAATTTCAAATTTGGTCCAATAAAAATGAACAAGCAAATCATCACCTACTTTGGGTCTTTAAAACTGAACACTTGTACTTGTATGGGTGATTAGCTTAGTTCATATTTCAATCTTTGGGGTTTAAGTGATTAACCTTATGTCTTGAGTTTTGGGTGCATTTGTACAATCTATTAGATTAAACACCTTTATACTTTTTAGAAAGGCATGTTCGGAGAATGCACTTCTTCCTCATAGAATGACCTTAAACCAGTAATCCTTTTGATTGGTATATAAAAAAAACTCAAACCAAAGTTTCATCTTATCTAGCCAAGCTCGGGCGAGGTGTGTTGATGATAGTCTGGATTGGGTGAATATCCCTAAGGAGCTAGTGTGGTCAACTAGGCTCTTAAGTGATTCACACACGTACAAACTGATTGGATAGATGCCACAGACCCTTACTACAACCTTGTTAATTAGAGGCCAACCCAATTTACCTCCAAATAGATACCTTATTATAGTGCAAGGGGTTGCAGAATTTCCCCCCAAGATTCCCAATATATGTGTCCCACGGTATTTGTGTAGTGAAAGAGATCTTCACTCCACGACAATAATACTTGGCAATGACAAAAACACAGGCGCCTAATTCATGGACCTTCATGTCCTAGTAGTGTGAAAATTGTTGTGTGAGCTAATAGACATTCAAGCATTGGGCATATAACATTGTATTCTGAAGCCATTGACCTAGATTAATCTGACTGTTCATTGTTGAGACCTCGTGATAACCTTGCAACTTGAAAAAATTATAGAACATACACATCGTCAGTCTTCATTTTTTAAAACATAATGATTGTTTTGCTTGTTCTTTGATCAGTTTCTAAAATGCAAAATAAACATCCAAACTATCAAAATGAGCCAAACATGTTAAAGTCTAGGGTTGTCGACATCAACTGTCTTGCAAATTAGAAGCCTTGTTCTAGAAAATCAAAATTGTCAGACAATGATACCTATCTTCTAGTCTTTTTTAAGGTTGTTTCCCATTTATCGCAATTGCCCACATTTTTCCATAATTGATGGAAGTCTGCAATAGTTAACTTGTTTATTTCTGCAATTGATCTATTTATTACCGCAATCGGTGATAAATTACCGCAATTGACCATTCACTTTGCCGCAATTGGTGAAGTTGTGCCATAGTTGACTAGAGATATTTTACACCTATTGTTTTCCTAAAAACCTTGAAAGTACTCTCCATTTTGTGTCAAAGACCAGTGTTTATCCTAGAAAAATGCGAAGAACATTGTGTGAATCTCTAAACATTAAAGATCACCCCTTCTTTGAAAATCATGATTATTGTCTAAAACATTGTTAGTCCGAAAGTTTAGACTCAAAATATCTTGATCGCATCATATAAAACATCATCATTATCTCTATCAAGTGACTTTGTCCTAGGCAAAGGTTGGAAAATTGTATCTTTTACATCATCACAACTTTGAGATCAAGATATATCAACACTTGTCCTTAGAATTACCCTTGTCCAAAACATAACTCAGACTTCCTTAGAAAGGTTATCCTTTTTTGTTTGCTTTATATCACTTGTTTTAGTTACAAAATTTGGACCACACTATGTCTCAAACACCTCATGGAGGGCCTTACACAAGGTTGAAGGCTAGGACACAACTTGATGAGTCATATATCAATAGATTCCTTGCATGGGAGATAGAGAGAGAGGATGACCCTTTCATAAACACCAGTTCTTCTCTGTTCATTGAACAACCCTGTAGGTCAGCTTTTTTCCAAAAATGTGATAGAAGAGGAGCTTGAGGATATAGAGAAAGATGCTTATTCCACATGAGTAGTTGACGTTGATGTAGAGAGGAATCTCAAATTTTATTTATCCATGCTAATAAAGAAGGGAGTCAAACTCCCTGCTGAATTCAGTGTGTGGACCATATGGCCCGTAAACCCTCTCGTGGGTCAAAACACTAGTCAACCCTCTCAAACACTACCTGTGGTTTCTGAAATCTTCCCACTATTGAAAACACCCACATTGGCACAAACGATACCCAATCAAACCAATTGCGCAAACCAAGCAAGCACAATTTCCACTCAAAGAATGATAGGCTCGCAACTAAGTGTACCCATGGTCACTAGTATGCCTCCACCTTTGGCCTCATGGCCTAGACAATCAATCTCTCATGCTATGCCTTCCATCCCACTAGAAAATAGCAACTGTGTTGAAATTGTGCCGCTACTGTAATCAATTCCTACTAGCCTTGGTATCAACACATCATTCTCGCAGGGATCCATCTCTGCAAGTCTGACTTACAGTAAATGCCCACCCAAGGCTACACCTTTTCCCATTCAAAAACCAATCCAACCCCAGAAACAACAACCCCATCTTCAGTTGCCACAAATCAAACCCCAGCAACAACAAACCCAACTTCAGTTGCCACAATTCTAACCTTAGTAACATCAACCCTAGCTTCACTTGCCACAAATCCAACCCCAGCAACAAAAACCCCATCTTTTATTGCCACAAATCCAACCCTAGCTTCAATTGGCACAATTCCAACCTCAGCAGCAACAACCCCAACCCTAGCTTCAGTAGCAAAAATATCAACCGCAGCAGTATCAACCACAGTTTCAACAACAACAACAAAAACATCCCCAACCACAACAACAAACCAAACAAAATCAACCTTGGGAAACTCACAAGCCCCCATATGAGAATCATGTGTTGGGAAATCAATATCAAGTCCCAAAGATGAGGTCCTATGTTCCTACTCAAGGGACACAACCTAATGAGTCCTATATCAACCAATTTCCCCTGTGGGAAAAAGAGAAAGATGATAACCCATTTCCCTCATACAAAGATGAACAAGAACCCAACTACTATGATGACAACAACCCTCTTATGTATTCAGAAAATTTCCTTGAGTTGGCACACGAACAATGACAAACTAATATCCTCATGCAACAAGTGAAAGACCTACAAAATCAGCTAGATGATCTTCAAAGTCAAATTCAACCAAAGTCTTACACTCTAGAGGACTTATATCCCTACCCTATTGACTATATGTCTTAGATCACATCACAAGTCATTGAATGTTCTCTTATTTCCTCAAATCCACCACCGATGATTTCCCCAATAAACACAATTTAAAATATGTCATCCTTGGGAGACCAATCTAAACCTTTCAAGAGTTTAATTCAAAAACTGGTTCATAGACATCATTCTATTGTTAATCAAGATCAAAATCATCTACCCATGTCTAGCAAGGGCCCATTCCAAAACAATAACATTGTTGAAACATCTATCTTCTATGAATAAGTTGTCCCACAAGAAGCCTCTATGCTTCCTATTAGTCCTTCATCCCTTGAAGAGTCACAAGAGAAATATTTTCCATTCGTATCAAATGATAGATCCAATGATGAGACCTCCCAAGGGCTACCCACAATAGATTTAAATTTTAATCCCTTTTATGACTTAGCTATCCTAGATCCAATGCCACCATATGCTCCATTCCTAGATGAACCCACTCCAGAGAGTCTCATTCAAAATCCTTCTCCCTCGTGTCAAAACATTGGACCCTTCCAAGAATCTACCATACATATTCCAATTGATACCCTATGTCAAGAGGATGATGCAAATCATGAAGAAACAAGTCCTAAAGAAAATCAAGATCAAGATCCCAAGAATGACTAAACCTGTGTAGTTTTTGACCAAGATCTTATACTTCTAGAAAATCATGAAGATTCCACTATCCTTGAAAATCCTATCCAAGTTTATCCCCTTCCATCCTAACAAAACTATTTCCTTCCAAGTCTTATGGACCATCCACTTCCCATTCCTAAGCAATATCATGACATCCTTCCCATTCTTTCAAAGGATTCCATTCATAGTCAAGAGAAAATCACCCCTAAAATGGAGTCTGATGGTCCTCTTCCAAGTCAAGATCAAAGTATCCCTTCACCTTCATCTCCACCACAAGATCCCATCATCCCTCCAGATCCTCCTCATGATCTTATGATTCCTTCATCTCCATTTCCTCATCCTCCATCTCCTCCACAAGATCATATCCTACCAAATGATCTTTTCACTGCTCCTATTCCATCACAATATCCTATCATTCCTCATGATCCCCCTCATGACCCCAACACATTTATGAAAGTTATTCCTGAACCCCATTCATTTCAAATGGATTAGTCTACTTCCATCCGGTCTGGTCCACTTCATGATCCTATTGTTTCTTCCATACCATATCCACCTCAAAATGGACTCTCATCTTTTAGAAAGTATCCTACTGGTCAAAGAAAGCATTATCAAGTCAAAGGGTTAGATCTCCATGAACAAAGTACATTAAAACTCTTTTATATCAAAGAAAATTTTGATGGTCATGGCCTCCATAACAAAATGCATTCACAAGATGTTGGTACTACTTCCAAATCCAAATCCAAATGTATACCATCCCCTTGACCCCTTCCATCCATCTTAGGTCCATATATTCCTCCATCCACTAGTTCACAATCCAGTTCTCCTTTCCTAAATCAAAGTTAGAAAAAGGCACACATTTTGGACAACCTTACACCCATCCAAAAAGTCTCCATACCATTCTTATCCATCCATGAATCATATTCCCCTTTCAAGAAATTTGGATGCCAAACATAAGTTCCATAAGTCAAGAAATCCACATGCAGTCAAGGATCAACATGTCCAGTCTAATCAACATGTAAAAACAAAGAAAAATATGATCCAAAAGGAAAAATAAACGTCCAAAAGGCCAAAAAGGCCCCTTGAGCAAAAAGAAAATTCAAAATCAATTTGGGTTCCTAAATATCTTATAGAAACAATGTGTTCTAAGGGCCCACAAAAGAATAAAAAATCAAAATCCATGTGGATTCCTAAGAATCTTCTTGAAGCACAGTGTCTGAAAGAAAATCCAAGTTGGCATCCAAAATTTATATCGATCCATTTAAACACCTCCAACCTTTCAAATCCATTTTGGGTCCTTATGTCCCAAAATTCATAAACATTCCTCCATCAAGTCCAAAATCTCCTTTTCTTCCATCAAATCCAAAATCTCTTTTTCCTCCATCACTCCATCACCCCTCAAGGTGTGTGCCAATGTTGTTCATTCCCACATATCCATCCACTCAAAATCAATTATTCTCACAATCCCTCCATTATCCAACACATATATTCCATTCTTCCATCCATCCTCTTGTCCAATCCTACACATAAACCATTACCCTATCCCACTTCATCCATTTTATCCCCCTTTTCCATCACCCTATCAACATCTTTGAGCATACCTTGAATAGCCATGATCTATTATAATACATATTACAAGGTTACAATCTGAAGATCAAGATGCTTAAGTCCTTCCTCCATTTCCTATCATGAGTCTATTATCTTCCCAAAAATTCAAAAAAAAAAGAAAAGAAGAAGAAAAAAAAAGAGAGAAATATTTGTCCACTAGTGAAAACCTGGCAAACAAGCACATTGGGCAAGTACCATGATGAAAACTAGGAAAACATGCATCATGTGTAATGTACAAACCTCTTGCATTCCATACATGGGGGCATGTTCCATCCATATTTTCCTATCATATCATATCCATTTCATTTCCTCCATTAACCTATATCCCTCATATCCCTTATCTTATCAGCATCCATTTTTCCTTTTTTTCCAACTTTGATCTTGACAAGGCTAGGGATCTCCCTAGAAGCATCACATGTCCTATATGTTTCATGTTGTCCACATCCCTATGGTCCATATTTCCTATCTTTTCATAGTCTTGAATCCATATCCATTCCCCTTGTCCATTCTTGATCTTGCTTTCCCTATCCATGTCCTATCATTATCCTATCAAATCCCTCTCTTGGTCTTGATAAAAAATAAAATAAAAATTCAAAACCTATTTTCAGCATCCTCTTGACATGTCCACTCTTGTCAACCACATGCCAATAAATGCACCATGTCTTTATCTTATCTTTTCATGTCCAGTCCCTTATCTTGCACAGAAACATGTTATCTCATCCCGTGGATAGTTCTTGGCATCCAAACAACTTCAAGAGATACTAAGAGACCTTTGACCTTCATCCATCAATCCATAATTTCCCCGCCTTGCTAGACTGGGGGCAATCTAAAAAAAATCTATCTAGGGATTTGACCTAGTGGGAAAAATTACACCGTCTTCAGAAAATGGACACAAATACATCATAGCAGCAACAAAGTACTTCACTAAGTGGGTGGAAGCAATTCCCCTCACTTACATAACTGGAAAGCAGATATCAATGTTCATACTTAACCACATCATCTGTCGATGCGGGATCCCTCAAACCATCCTGACAGATCACGGTACGCCTTTCCAAAACAAAGATGTCGAAGATCTATGTGAACAGTTCCATATCAAACAAGGTTTCTCTTCATTTTATTATCCTCAAGGGAATGGCTACAAACAAAACAATTTTGAAAATCTTGAAGAAAACAGTGAATGAATCAGGATGAGACTAGCATTTAAAGCTTAGTCCCACAATATGGGCATATAGAACTAGTGTGAGAACACCTATAGGAGCCACTCCTTTCCCCTATTATATGGATTAGAGGTGATCCTACCCCTCAAAGTGGAAATCCCATCCCTGAGGATATCATTAAAAACCCTGATTTTAGATGAAGACAACAAAGTAGCAAGGCTCAGTGAACTGGAGTTACTAGATGAAAGAAGACAACATGCATTCAACCACTTACAAGGCTATTAGATTCTCCTTAGAAGGAACTATCATAAGAAGGTGAGGTCACAAAAATTTGAGGTAGGAGACCTTGTCCTCATGGAAAATCAAAAGAACCAAGTGGAAAGAGTGAAACCAGGAAAGTTCAAGCCTAACTAGCTAGGACCATTTGTCATTGTCAACTCTACCCACAGTGGGGCATACCAACCGGTGACACCAGAAGGAGATCAACTCCCTGGATACATCAACAACATGCACCTAAAGAGGTTTTATGCTTAAGGCCTCTATGGTTAAGGCACCTGTCTACATATCCAGAAAATACCAAAAAAAAATCAAAAAATACAAAATGTTACCTTGGTGAAAACCTGGCAATCGGGCACCTTGGCGACAACAAAAAAATAAAAAAAAGAAAGCAAAAAAGTAAAGAGAAAAAAAATTTCTATCTCAGTGAAAACCTGGCAAACAAGTGCTATTGAGTAGGTACTTTGGTGAAAACCTGGCAAACATGTGCCAAGTGTTCAAATCTAGCTTCACCATCAATGACCTCCAAGATCAAAAGCTTGAGCACGCTTCAAATGAGAGACTAACTAACTAAGCTATATCCAGAAGCACATTCCCCTTTGAGCACCAACACTTATCCATGGTTAGTACTAGTCCACCAGACTAGGGGGTGATTCTAAATGTCCTGAAAAAATCCCTAAAAATCAGAAAACACATCAAAATCCTAAAAAGACCAAAATATTCTAAGAAAATCAATCTTCATTAAAAAAAATAAAAAAATTACAAAATCCCAAGCAATAAAGCCAACTTGGTTATCAAGAGAGCAAAGGGCAATCACGCCTAGTCAATCAATGTCACAATCATGAGCTTTGTGAATCAGCATTGGGCCCATATGACACAACTTTATCAATCTATCAAATCTATCAACAAGCAACTGGAAACCAAGCCAAGCTATCAAATGTCACAATCATGAGCTTTGCGAATCAATATTAGGCCTATCTGACATAGCTTGATTAGCTGCCAAAACAATCACAATCAATAATAAATCATATCAAATCATCTTACATGGTGATGGATACGCTCAAACCAAATAGGTTAGTCTTATATGAGCCATCTATTACTGAAACCAAACACACTCAAGCAATCAAGCCAATCAAGCCTATCAAAAGAGTCGAGCCAATCAAGAGAATCCAACTGAATCAAGGAACCATCCAAAAATGTTGACTAGGTCAGTCAGTTGGTCAGATGTCAGTCTATATTTTGCGGTTGTGTTCTTACGCTACTCTAGGATCCACTATGTGAGGAGAGTAGCTATGATAGATCATGACTTATTTTCTTTGATTTTTTTTTGTTGAATGTTCACTTAAATTTCAGGGCCATGATGATTTAGGATAAATGTAGTAGGCGCTGCCACTTATCTAGCAACCACACAGTTCCACGTTCTAAGCTTAATCCTGGGAAAGAATTGGACAGTTCTTCTCTTTTATTTTCTTGTTTAGGTTTTAGAATCAAGAGCTTGCGACGTAATTCAGATGGACTCTGAGTGCATTAGAGTTCTATCTTGGTTTCTATGGTCTTTTCTTTTTTGCAATCAAGAGCTCATGATGTTATCTAGATGGACTCTAGGGGCGTAGGAGTTCTATCTTATTTTATTTGGTCTTTTTCTTTACGGAAACAAGAGCTCGCGGTGTCATCTAGATGGACTCTGGGTGCATAGGATTTCTATCTTGGTTTCCTTTTTTTTAGATTTATTCAGAGGGCAAAGCGGTATCCAGATGGTCAATATTTGGCTGCTTTTGGCTCTCTTTCTTTTCAAACAGGGAACATAGCTAAACCCAGATGGTCAATATTTGGGTGCACTAAGTTCTCTTTCTATTTCAAATCTCTCTACTCCTTCCACTTATCAAGAGGTCGTGGTGGTATCTAGATGGTATGTGATCTAGATGCATTGGATGCTCTTCGAAATTTCAAAAAATAAAAAAGATGCAATGATGAAAAATATTGGAAACAGGGGCAACAACTTGGGTCACTCATCCATTCTATCATTTCATATCTATCAAAAAATAAAAAATCCTTTCTATCATTCCATATCTATCAAATCAAATCCTAGAGAACATTCCAAACTAACTTTCTTCTAACTAACACATGCATTTACTCAGATATTTTGTGCATAGTAGATTGCATTCATTTATTGCATAAGAAAAATCCAAAACATGTGCATACTAGATCATATAATCAATGCATCCATCATCAATAACATCATAACTAACATAGGAATTCATTCATCATCATCATATAGTGATTCACATTTTCAACAAATTAATGCTCATCTAATGCATTTTCTATGCTTAATTTGTTGAGGGGGCATATAGTCCACTTGCTATCACTGGGGCAAGCTGGGGCAGGATCAAATCTGAAAATTCTTTGACACAACATGATGAATCACATTGTATCAAAGAGAGGCAAATGTAGACACCCTAAAATGGAGAGACTTGTGACTTGACATTAAAACCACTAATTTTCATCTATTAATTAATGGTTTTTTAATCATTAATTAATCATCTATTTTCCTCCAAATTCATTCCCCAAATCATCTAATCAAATTCTCAAAATTAGTTAAATAATTAATTTTATTTAATTAATTAACCTTAATTGATTAATTACCATTAATTAATTAATTAAATGAATTAAACATTCATTTATCTTCAAAGAGATAACTCCAATCAGATCACATGGGTTACTCCACCCATCTCTCCGGTTCACATGGGTAACTCCACCCACCTCTCCAGTTCTAAAAGGTAACTCACAATTAGCTCTTCAGTCAACCAAACTCTATCTCCTCTTTACCAATTGAAGAGGTGGAGTTTATTGATGGCTTCTCTAGTTCTCTTTGATCTCAACCATTCATCTCCCTATCTCTGGGATTGATCTCAACCATTCATATTATCCTTAATTCCTATATAATAAACCCTTCATAACCATTTGAAGGATCCAGGATTTCAAGCTCTTGTGTGTCATTACTCTGTTAGTTTGGTTCTAGCAATCAAGCCATCTTGCGATCACACACACATTTCAAGTATCAAATTCTCGACACTTCTCAAGTCATAGACGTTGCCCACACCAATACTAAGCATCAAAAACAACATTTCAGAAGGAGTAGAGAGAGACAATAGAAGCTTCAAGCACTTTGGGGTTTGCATTCATTTGTTTTCCTTTCTTTTCTTGTACATTTTATTGGTTACATTTCAAGTTATTCATTTTAGTAGTTCTTGGGTATTTGATTTATATCATTGTAAACCAGTGCTACTAACCTTAGCCTTTGGAAATCTTGGGAACCACAAATCACAAAGGAAGAGGATGCATACAGGTTCTATTTCTTCACTCTGTTATCCCAATCTATTGTGGAGTTCTAGGAGCTAAAGTCTGTCTATGTATTCTATTTTCTTTACAGTATGTATTAAACAGCTCTTATGTAAACTCTCCTCCTCTATCTGATCTCAAACACTTCATCTTTAAACCAGATTCATTCTCAAATTTCACTTTGAATAACTTGAACTTGTCAAATGCTTCAAGTTTCTCTCTCAAATATGTAACTCACATCATTCTAGAAAATTCATCAACAAAAAGTATAAAATACCTTTCACCATAGTATGATCTTGTTCTTGTAGGACCACACAAATTTGTATGCACCAGATCCAACTTCCCTTTTGCTGAATAAGCTTTTCTCTTGAAAGTGCTTCTAGTCTATTCCCCCATAAAACCTTCTCTACATAGTTTGTTAGATGGCTTTATAATTCTAGGTAGATCCCTTACTTCTTTTTTCATACTTGCCTTCACAATGTTATCAAAATTAACATGACAAAATCTTTTGTGTCATAACCAACTATCATCAACATTTGCAATAAAACAAAAACCTTCAGATGTGTTCAGTTCAAATACATTACCTCTGGATTTAGTACCAGATGCTATCAAGTCTCTTGTTTTACTCTTGATAGAGCATTTTCCATTTATGAAGTTCATTTGATAACCCTTGTCCACTAGTTGTCCAACACTCAACAAATTGTGCTTAAGTTCGTCAACAAGTAATACATTGTCAGTGTTAGTCTTTCCATCCAAAGAAATAGATCCAATTCCAATAATAAGTTTAGGATTATTGTCACCACATCTAACAACACCACCATCATGTCTATTTAAACTCATAAACTTGTTTTTATCTGCAGCCATATGATGTGAACAACCACTATCTATGACCCATTCATATTTCTTTTCAACTCGGGATGTTAAGGATTTTTCTTCATGCATAGGTTCATCATCCTTAATAGAAATAAATCCAATTTCATCATAGTGACCATCCTCATCATCAGATATACCCTCACTTTCATAATAACATTCTTTGTCCTTTGGGAATTTAGATTTGAAAAACTTAGGTCTGTGCTTTGGAATTCTTGTAGGACATCTAGATGCAAAATGACCGATCTTGTTACATGAAAAACATTTCAAAGGTAATTTGCCCTCAAAATTACCCTTACCTCTCTTTTCTCTTCTAGGAATTAGTGCCATGAATTCATCTAGCTTCCTTTCTTCTTCCTGTATTTGTTCTCATTCAGCATAGGCTCCAAGTTCTTCTCTTAGGTCACTACTGCTTGTGCTTGCATTTCCAGGTAAGATTATTTTGCTTTTGTGCACGGTTGGTTTGAAGGCTAACTCAACCTTAGGTAAAGTGTCTCCCAATTTTGCAGCTTCAAATGTAGTTAGCTTTTCAATCAACATCTCTCTGGTGATGTTCGATGTCAAAGGTATGATCTCCTCTATAGCCTAAACCTTGGTTCTATATGCAGGTGTCAAAGATCTGAGTATCTTTGCAATCACTTCTTCCTCACTATAAGTTCCTCCAAATTTCCTAATACCAGTAACCACTTTAGTAATTCTCTGTCCATATGCTTTGATGTTCTCATCTTCTCTCATCTTTAGTGATTCCATCTTTGTCTTCCAGTTCTATAACTTTTCTTTCTTTGTAAACTTGTCTCCAACATATAGTGCTTCTAGTCTTGTCCAGATTTCATGTGTAGAGTCCAAGTCCTTTACTTCAGTAAATTCTCCTTCTGATAGTGTGTTGATCAAGGATTCCATTAAAACCATGTTGCATTAAAATAGCTTCTTTTCATCTTCAGTGGCTTTCTCTAATTCATCCCCAATCTCTACCTTTTCCTTCTTCTTTGTTATCATCAAGTAATCAATTCCCAGACATAGCAGATGTGTTCTCATCTTGTTCTGCCAACTGTCAAAGTTTTCAAGATCAAACTTTGGACTATTTTTCTTGTAGTAAGTCATCTTCAGGATCACCTCAAAATGTTAAACTTTCTTTCTCAGGACCAATAGCTCTGATACCAATTGTTAGGAATAACAGTCCACAAGAAAACTGAGAGGGGGGGGGGGTGAATCAGTTGTAATATAGATTATTAAACTTTAAACTTTATAAACTAAATAAGAAAATGTAAATGATAACATAGTAAATGCCAACACCATAACACAATCTTTTTTTTTTAGGAAACACTATTAAAGGTAAAACCTCGGTGGGAATTAATACCCACAAATAATGTACTGAGAGTATAGTATCCCTATTAAAATATATTAGCCCTGTTAGGAGCTTATTACAACATTATAGTACACAGTCCCTGTTAGGAGACAGACCCTGTTAGGAGTCAAGAAAATAGTAGGCTCACTACCAAGGCATACTACCCAAAGAAGGTTAAAGCCACCCTCAAGTATTTACAATCTGAATCAAGTGTATAAATAAAATACACACTCCAGTGAACTGTCTGATAGAAACTATCTTTGCTTGGTCAGTTCCAATGAAGTATCAATTGTTATTTGTATCCAGTAGTCAATAGCTTTGTAGATTCTATACACCTTTTTCCTTCTTTCTCTATAGGAAATTATCATTCATATATACCCTCTTACAATAATTCATTAGGTCAGCCAGTTAAGATTTCCTAATATATAATTAACTAGGTTAGCCAATTAAAGATTTCCATTATACAAATAATTACATAACCCCTTGCTAAGATACACATGGTATCTATAGCAAGTATACATCATTTACAATCTATCACATATACTTCCAGATCCGTAATTCATTCTCATAATTAATTTCACATGCTACATGTCTGAAGTCAGCCAAGAAATAAGACTTCTCCAGAATACACGCCACAGTTGACATCATTAGTATCCAAAAAAAATCAAACTAAACCCATCACTCTACCATATGTCAGCTATCCATCAGTAAGCTTGCAAGTTCCAAAATCTCTTCACCGGAAAGATATACCCAAAACACAGAGACCTGCTCTGTCCAGAATAACAGTTATAGTCCAGAAAACCAGTCTTCACCAAATCAATTGTAACATCCATAGTATGTAACATAGATCCAAGCAACCTTAGGAAAAGGTCAGAACACATCCTTCTGCATAATTCCAACTTCAATCATTCTAAATCATCCATACAGTGTCCGTACACTTCTTCCAATTAAAGATCCAGTCTGTCTTCTCCATAGATGTATATGTTGACATCAGTGAAAAACATGAATATCAACAGCATGATCAGTAACCAAAACTGATATCATCCAACAAAAGGTAGTTAATGCTATCTAAGGATTTGGAGGTACACTTGAAGAGGAGACAATGGTAAGTAAAATCTTAAGAACCTTACTGCCTATATATGCTATTAGAGTTTCTACTATTTAAGAAATGAGAGCAGCTACAAACAATACAGTTACTCTAGATAGTCTAATTGGTAGACTGTTATCATTTGAGATGAAAAAATTTGATAATAGTGTCTTACTATCTATACAATCTACATTCAAATCTTCTTTAAAGATAAGTAGTTCAATTCATAGACATGCTATTAGAAATGATAGTGAAAGTGATAATGAAGAACAAGGACTTAATGAGATTGAAGCACTACTAGAAATAAGATTGCAAAGAGGAAAAGGTAAATTACCACTTGTATGTTTCAATTGTAAAAAAGTTGGACACTTTGCTACTAGATGTCCAAACAAAATAAAAGATGATAGAGGAAATGATAGATCATATGTAAAGAAGCTTTATAGAGGTGATAATAGGGATTACTGAAGCAACTGACAATATGACAAGAGAGATACCCTAGACTACAAGGACAAAGGGAAGAAAGCTTGTTACCTAGCTGAGAACAGAGCTAATGAAACTGACACTGAATCAGAAGAAGACATCGAAATGGTATTTGTAGCTATGAAGGATGATTCATATGAAGATGTAGAAAGGTATGTAGAAACTGCACTCATATGTAAAGTTAGTAAAAATGATGTATGGATAATAGATAGTGGTTGCACTCACCATATGACTAGAGATAAAAAAAAGTTTGAGAATTTTGAATACTACAATGGTGGTTCAGTAAGAATGGGTAATGATACTGTTAGAATTGATGAATATCAATCTACCCAAGAACACCTGCATGCATAGCTATTACAAACAGAAGAAAAAGACAGAGAGGCAGAAGAATCTATGGCAGCCAAAAGGCCAGAGGAGACATCATGTTGAAAAGAATAATTTCTATATTATCAACAATACTGATTACAAACTCCTTATGAATTACAAAGCGGTTAATCCTTATAAAGGATACCGAAACCCTAAAAGGGAAACAACTAGGAAATAGAAACTTCCTAAGTCT
>MU228494.1:2082133-2120015 GCA_018584345.1 Thuja plicata | reverse complement strand
TAGATAACTAATAATTAACTGATTTAATTATTAGCAATACTCGACTACTCTAACACCCCCCCTTAAGTGTAACTTAGGGAGAAGCAAAAAAGATAAACTACTGCAGAAAGCAGGAAAGATGGGTCCCAGCAACTAGGCCTGATCAGGTACCCAAAATATAAAGCAAAAGGATGTCCCAGAGAGAGGAACAAGAAAAGAGCAAGAAGCATCTCTGAAGCATGTCTGAAAACTCTATCAGAAGATACTGCTGGAACCCCCACTGAAGTGCATGACCAGGTAGAGAAGACAAGTGTCTGAAGAGCTGATCAATCAAACCAGGAAGCAATAGAACCAACAGGTGAACCCCCCCATAATGCTGAACCGGGAGAGGTGACAGGAACACTGAAATGCAGTACCAAAAACAGCTACAGAAGAAGAACCAGGAACACCAACAGTGCAACAGAAGCACACACACAGGATAAAGGGCAGTGTCACAAACACAGACTACATGGGCTAATGTCATGGAAGGTACGCTCACTTGACAAAAGTGGATGCGCCTAAAGTGGCAAATTCATCATAATCCCCCCATGCCACTTTATAACACAGTGCGAGTACATCAACTGAACCAGGTGTACAAGATCTAAGAATGCAGAAGAAGGCACTTTATCTCAGTGCGTTTACAGAACAAAATACATCAGAAAGAGCATGCAAGCTCAGACGTCAGAAAGAAGAGTGAGCTATGAACTCAGAAGAAGAGATCCCAGGACCTGTAGAACCAAGCACACCACCAGAGGGCATAAACTGCCAAACGTGGAGGAGTGAAAACCTGGAGCAAAATCTAGAAGAAATACCTCTACCACTGAATAGTACACAGAATGAGCTTTCCGACGATATCCCGTTTGCCAAAAAAGGAGTCCGGATGAGCCAGATATGACTCCCGGAAGGGAAAACAAAACATAGGACTTCAACAGCAAAAAATGCATTTGAAATAGTGGAACCAAAAACCCTAACCTCTACCATCGCAAAGTACTCGGAAAGAGCTTTTCGATGGTATATAGAAGTCAGAAAAATACCCCTGTATGCTCCCTGTAGAGCGAAAATAGACAGGTACCCCCAAAAAGGCAAAAAAAAGGGCCACAGATAAGCCCCCAGGGGCTAAAAAAACCCCGGCCCCTGGGCGCATGGCACGCAGGGGGCTGAAATCGGAGCACCTGGTCATCAATGTGACCGACCGCAACGTAGATAAGCCCGCGCCACCGGGGAGCGGTGGGCGGGCGGCGGTCTTGGGTGCGGGCGCCGGGGAGGGCGGAGCGGGCGGAGCCCGGGCGGCGGGGCCACTGCGCTGAGAACGGAGGCGCCGGGGAGTTGAGCGGCGCGGGGGCGAAGGGTGCTCGGGGTGGTGGAGCCCGCAAATAGGAGGTGGTGCGGGCCGCAACAGACAAAGGGGCGCTGCCAGCCGGGGCCGAGCGCCGGTGGCGCGGTGGCGGCCCGGCGGCGGCGCCATTCTAAATGAACTGCGCGTGTAAAGAAAACCTTAAAAAACATTAAAAAACATGCCATTTTTTAATTTTTTTCTTGATTTCCATGCCCGTACGGCCCTGGGAGGCCGAATTTTTTTTTCCAGAGGCCCCGGTGTCCAAATCGGACAAGCTTTATATGGTTTCTAGGGTTTTTGGGCCTTCTGGACGCAATGACAGTGTCCGTTTGGGCCCAAAATGCCTCTAAAACCATAGACCCCCCAGAACCAATAAGCAAATGCTGGAAAAGCCTCTGAAAGCTTCAAACCCTCGCTGCTTCAACAAAGAACGAACAGCCAGCTGCAGAGTGGCTCTGATACCATGTTAGAATTGATGAATATCAATCTACCCAAGAACACCTGCATGCATAGCTATTACAAACAGAAGCAAAAGATAGAGAGGCAGAAGAATCTATGGCGGCCAAAAGGCTAGAGGAGACATCATGTTGAAAAGAATAATTTCTATATTATCAACAATACTGATTACAAACTCCTTATGAATTACAAAGCGGTCAATCCTTATAAAGGATAGCGAAACCCTAAAAGGGAAACAACTAGGAAATAGAAACTTCCTAAGTCTAACTTAAGCTAAGAGTAGATAACTAATAATTAACTAATTTAATTATTAGCAATACTCGACTACTCTAACAGATACACCTTGTCCAGTTGAAGGTAAAGGAACCATAATGTTGAATAACCTGATTAAATGTGAAAATGCTTACTGGATTAAAAGATTGAATTACAATTTGTTAAGTGTTTCTCAGTTGAACAATTTAGGTCACAGATTAGCATTTGAAAATAAGAAGGCAAAGATCTTCAATGAATCAGGAAGGTTGATTGGTACTGGTGAGAAGACAAAACGTAACCTTTTCTATCTTGATGAAACTAACACCACTTGTTTAATGGCCATAAATGAAGACATATGGTTGTGGCACAAAAGATTGTGTCATGTGAACTTTGACAACATTATAAAGATAAGAAACAAAAGGAATGTCATAGGCTTACCCACAATGACTAAGCCTGAGCATATCATGTGCAAGAATTGTCAAAAATGTAAGATGACAAAGTCTAGTTTCAAGAGTAAAACCCATACATCTAATGCAATTCTAGAATTAGTCCATACAGATCTATGTAGACCGATGAGGACAAAGAGATACTATGGAGATAGGTATTTTATTCTCTTTGTTGATGATTATTCTAGAATAATGACAGTCATTTTTTAAAAAGATAAATCAAAAGCATTCAAGATGTTTAAATGGTACAAAGCAATGGTAGAAAAGCAAAGTGAAAAGAAATTAAAATTCTTAAGGTCAGATAGAGGAGGGAAATTTCTATCAGAAGAATTTACTGACTATTGCAATGAGCATGGAATTAAAAGATGGGTTTCTATAACCAAGGACACCACAACAAAATGGAATCACTGAAAGGAGAAATAGATCAATTGTTAACTATGCAAGAACATTGATGATTGAGAAAAGCATCACTCAAACTTTCTGGAGGGAAGCTATCAATACTGCTATCTACACATTTAACAGAGTATAATTGAAGGACACAAAGAAGACACCATATGAGCTTTGGTATGGTCATACACCCAATGTAAGTTACTTCAGAATCTTTGGTAGTCAATGTTATATTTTGAAGGATGATAGAAATGGAAAACTTGACTGCAAAATTGAAGAAGGCATCTTTCTAGGGTACTCAACCAAAAGAAAGGCTTATAAATGTGTTAACAAGTCATGAAACAAAATCATTGAAAGTGCAAATGTGAAAATAGATGAATTTGTAGAAAATAATGATAAGAAAAGTGAAAAGGAACTAGAGGACTACAACAGGTTTGTTTATACAAAACCTGACACTCTACCCGAGCAACAGTGTGTCACTCCCGAGCATCAAAAAATTGCACCCAAGCATTAGCTTGCAATTACCAAAAATTAGGATAATACTCAAGATGATGTTTCGAACAATGAAGATGAGAATGAAGGTCAAGAAGCTGATTGGAATGATGAACAAAGAGCTAAACCAAAACTTTCCAAGTATCTTAGAAGATATCATCCATAGATTCAAATCATAGGAGACAAGAAGAATGGAACAAGAACAAGAAGTAAGTCACTAACACAAGATGTTTACTTTGTGATTTTGAGCCTAAACCTGTTTACAATGCACTTGAGAATGAAGAATGCATTAGTGCTATGAATGAAGAAATAGAACAAATAGAGAAGAACAGTGCATGGACACTAGTATCAAGACCAGATGACAAGAATGTCATCGATACCAAATGGATATTTAGAAACAAGATGAATGAGAATGGAGAAGTCATAAGAAACAAAGCAAGGTTAGTATGCAAGGGATATGCACAAGAAGAAGGTATTGACTATGGTGAAACCTTTGCACCCATTGCTAAACTAGAAGGAGTTAGAATCTTACTTGCTTATGTTGCATTTAAAGGATTCAAGGTATACTAGATGGATGTCAAATCTGAATTCCTAAATGGAATACTTGAAAAAGAGGTATACATTGAACAACCAGAAGGGTTTGTTGATCCAGACAAGAGAAACATGGTATGTAGACTACATAAATCATTGTATGGATTGAAACAAGCATCAAGAACCTGGTATGAAATAAATCACTCATATCTCATTAGCATAAAATTTGTTAGAACAAGTGAAAATAGAAATCTATACTTAAAATAAGATACCAATGGTAATATTCTCATTGCTGAAATTTTTGTTGACGATATCAATTTTGGGGGAAATGAATTGTTATGCAAATCCTTTGCTAATAAAATGAGCAAGGAATTTGAAATGTCTATGTTTGGGGAGATAAAATTCTTTCTTGGTCTACAAATTCTTCAACAAGATACAGGCATTTATATCACTCAATCCAAATACATCAAGGAAGTGCTGAAAATATTCAAGATGGAAGATTCCAAACCAGTTGGAACACCTATGGCTACTGGATGCAAGCTGACAAAAGAAGATAAGGCAAATGAGGTAAACCAAACCTTATATATATCAATGATTGGAAAACTGATGTATGTTGTTCACACCAGACCAGATATTGCACATGCAGTGGGGATAGTTGCAATATTCTCTGCTAATCCCAAAGACTCACATATGACTGATGTCAAGAGGATTCTAAGATATTTGAAGAACATCAAGGACTATGGCTTATGGTACAAAAGAAAAGGAAAATTTGAGCTACAAGTATATACAGATGTTGATTGGGTTGGAAACATTGATGACCAAAAGAGCACAACTAGAGGAGCGTTCTTCATGGGTGAAAAACTTGATAAGCAAGAAACAAGGATGCATCTCTCAATCTACTGCAAAAGCAAAGTATGTGGCTGCTGTTGCAAATTGTTCCAATATTGCATGGATCAAACAATTACTGGAAGGTATGAATATGAAGATTCTTAAACCAGTAATTATCTACTGTGATAACACCAGTGCAATAAACATTTCTAAAAATCCAATCATGCATGCTAAGACTAAGCATATTTCTATCAAGTATCACTATCTGAGAGAAAAATTACAAGCAAATGAAGTGACACTAGAATATGTTCAATCAAAGGAATAATTAGCTGACATATTCACCAAACCATTAGCGAAGGATAAATTTGAGTATCTGTGACAGAGACTAGAGGTCCAACCCTTGTCTATCGATCAATAAGTTGACTAAGAGGTTGCATCAACCTATACCAAATCTGAAGATCAATCATGTTGATGCAAACACTGAGATGGACATAAATAGATACATCTATACACATCAAGGTACAAATCTACACCGAACAACAGAGACATTGTAATGCTGATGAATAGGGAAATTCAAGGAATATATTATGTAAAGGGATGGAACATGATATAGATGATTATTTTTTGTTTGGCATTATTGTCAAAGGGAGAGATGATCTCATTATCATACAAAGGGAGAGATGATTCCATGGTAATATAAAAGGGAGAGATATGACAAAAGGAGAGATAATAAAGGGAGAGATTATCTAAGGGAGAGAAGTAACAAAGGGAGAGAGTTTAGACAAAGAGAAAGAATGTTGTCAAAGGAAAAAGAGATTATCAAGAAGAACAGTCAAGGAAAAGCGCATATCAAAACAAAGACGGAAGATTCTACATCTATCTAGCGAAGGGATTAAAGATTGAAGACAACCACTCTGCAAGAAACAAATCTAAGCTATATGAGCTTACCAAGAGCCAGACATTTATAATAGTTACATTAGGAAAGCTTGATGAAACTGTATATTTTATATTGTATTAGTATTAGTATAGTATGATAATGTAGTATGTTTCCATCAATGCCAAAGGGAGAGATTGATGACATGTAACTGATTGAATGTTTGAAGATGTTAAGTTGATCACCAAAATGCAGAAGGATAATGCAAGACATTAAAATAGTTAATGGATTATATTGTCATTGATGTCAAATTGATATAATCTAATCGGTTATAATCAAAGTGTCAAAGACTTCAGAGAATCAGAGAGATAAAGATTATGCTTTCTGTAATGCATAGAAGACAAGTATTCACAAAGTGACTACAGACACCGATGGTCAGTGGAACCCAACGGACAGAGATCACCGACAGTCAAGTCACAATGATGCTTGAGAAAGAACACTGACAAGCATTACCGACGAGAAGAATCAAGAATACCCGATGACCAAAAACATAGTGTAAATCGACAGAGAAGCCCAAGGACAACTAGAGTGTTTGACTGATGCTATCAAAGAGTTAGATCACCAATAATAACTTGAGTTTAGAAATGACAAAATATCTAGCTGGCAAAGCTAAATATAGACTTAACTGGTAGTTATCATTATTTTCATCAAAAAGTTAAGCCAGAGATAAGTAAATGATTTAAATCTATTTTTCCAGTTGGCAAGAAGATCTCTATGAGATAAAATAAGAGTTTTTTATTTAAATCTAATTGGCTAAAATTATGGATCACGCCAAGTTCAAGAAAATTAAGAACCTAACAACAGTGATATCATGTCTATTTAAGAGACAAACTTGATTCATTGTGAATCAAGGGGAGTGAATGAAAAAGAGGATGCTAAAGAGAAACTTCATACAGTGCTCATCAATCAAGCTAAGGAAAGAGCTAAATTTTTCTGCGAACACTGAGCAACAGAGCACAACATCACCAAGCAGAATCAAAGTGGAGAAAAGGTATAAATAAAGTTATATTGATCAGAATAGTTTTATGAGATTATAATAGATCTGAAAATCTGCAATCAGAAGTTGTATATGTGAATAGATCATATTGTTTCAGTTTAACCATTGATTCAAAAAGTCTCTTAACCAAGCGAGATTTAAAGATCCTTTCTATATTGAGATACATCCAAAGGAGTATCAAAAAGTTTAATCATGAAGATATAATGAGATGCCAGATACCTATTGACAATCCAAGTGAGTGTTTGATCAAGGAAGGTAGCATAGAGATGCTTGATATCAAGTGACAGAATAAAATTTTAAATCCTCTAACAAGGTCACACCAAACACTGTGTTTGTAACCTTTAACATGGTTGGCTCTTCATCGAGCTCACTTCAGAAGAGTCAACATTTTGGGTTACTGGTCCCAAGTGGTTTTTCCCTTAACAAGGTTTCCATGTTAAAAATTCATGTGTCAATGTGTTTATGAGTCATTACTTTAGTGTTTTGCATTACACATAACTTAACTAGATTAATTGGTATACTCTAGATAATTTACTGTCTTTCAGTAAATTAACAGACTGCTTTTTGGTAAACATACAGTAGAAGGTTTTACATAGCATTCCGAGCAATAGTAATTTGATAAAAGTATTTAGAGGCATTCATCTTATAGGACTGAAGATAACTAGAGGCTTAATATTGTTGTACTAAGTTTTAAGGGTTGATTATTGGAATATTTTTGAGCCCACTGATTCACCCCCCCTCTTAGTTATTACTACCAATATGTGTGTGTGTGTGTGTGTGTGTGTGTGTGTATATTGATTTACTATAACTGATTGAATGTTTGAAGATGAAAAGTTGATGATCACCGAGCTGCAGAAAGTTAATGCAAGACATTAAATTAGTTAATATATTGTATTTTCATTGATGTCAACTTGATATAATCTGATTGGTCATATACATATTTTCATAGACTTCAAATCTCCAAAGAGATAAAGGTTATGTTATTAGTAATGTATAAAAGTTCAGTATACACTGAGTGATAGTAGACACCGACAGACAGTGCACCCCGATGGATAGAGAACCCTGAGAAGAGTCACGGTGATACCCAAGAAAGTAATACCCAAGCAAGCATTACTGAGCAGAACCAAAGTGATACCCAAGAAGAAATGAAAGTCACAGTGTTGCCCAGCAGACAGAAAACACCGATAGATAGAGATGTCTGAGGACAACTAAAGTCATGACCGAGAAAACAAGGATTTAAACACCGATCAAAAATGACAAAAGACTTAGCTGGCAGGAGCTAAATATAAGAGTTAACTGATTGATTACTTTATTTTCATTAATCATATAATTGAGATATTTAAAGCTATTTTTAATCCCAATTGTAAAGGAGAAACCTATGGGATAAAACTAAAGAAAATCTTTAAAGAAAATGCATGGCGAGAAGTACAGATCAAGAAAGAAATCTACGACAAGAACAAGAAAGACAAGAAGATAAAATTGTGAAATCATGTCTATAAAAGGAGATAAGTAATTCATTATGGAAGAGAGGAATGCTAAAGAGAATCCTGGTGAAGATTGAATTCTTCATGCAGATCTGATCATACCAACTGAAGAAAAGAGTCAAGAATTTTGTAGACACCGAGCAATACAGAAGCAACAACATTCACGGAGCAGAAAGAAGTGGAGCAAAGGAATAGAAGAGAAAATTGATCAGAAGAGGTATTATGAGCTTACAATAGATTTAAACATCTGCAAGATTAAGTTGTATTTATGAACAGATTGTATACTATTTTAGTTTAACCATTGATTCAGAAAATATCTTAACAGAGTAGGATTTAACCATTCTTTATATATTGAGATACATCCCAAGGAGTATCAAAAGGTTTTACTTGTTGACAACATAGTGAATGCACAAGGTCAAAATATTAATCAAAATTTTTAAATCCTCTAACAAGGTTGCACTTAACAGTTTGTTTGTAACCTTTAACATGGTTGGCTCTTCACCGAGCTCACTTCAGAAGAGTGAAAATCTTAGGTTACCGATCCCAAGTGGTTTTTCCCTTAACAGGGTTTCCACATTAAAAATCCATGTGTCAAATGTGTATATGGTTCATTTCTTTGATTTTTTTCTTTACACAATACTAAAACATGATTGATCAATAAACACAAAGTTATTTACTGTATTTTGGTAAAGGCTAGATTGTTATTTGGTAAAGCTTAAGAAAAAGGATTAGCGGTATATTTCGAGCAGTAGTTATTTGATAAGATTATTTAAAGGCATACATCTTGTAGGATTGAAGATAACTAGAGGTTTTATATTTGTGGTATAAATTTTTGGTTGAATTGTTGGATTAAGTTTGAGGCAACTGATTCACCCCCCCCCCTCTCAGTTATTTCTAACAATTGGTATCAAAGCTTGTCTGCTTGAAAGGGAGGTTTAAATACTTAAGATAAAGATCAAAAGATGAGTAAAAGAGATGTTCCTATGTTGAACAAGGAAAAATTTGCATCATGCAAAAGCAGGATAAGACTCCACTTATTAGGTATTTGAAATGACTCCACATAGTACTTGTTTACTGAATTTGTGTTACCTACTGGACCTCCGATACTTGATAAAATGAGAGAAAAACTTGAACAGACTTCTATGATGATAGAACTTTCTTCTTCACTCTTTGATGCTGAATTTGAAAATGTCAAATCATGCACCACTGCAAAGAAAATGTGGGAGAAATTGAAGCTACTACATGGAGGAGATACAAATGTGCTGAGGGCTAACGCTGAAAGCCTAAGAGGAAAGTTTGATGACCTAAGAATGAAAGAAGGAGAAAAAATCACTTAGTACAATGGAAGAATCAAAGAGGTTGTTAATGCTATCCAAGGAGTAGGAGTACTTGAGGAAGAAATAGTGGTAAGTAAAATTCTAAGAACCTTACTACCTGTTTATGCTATTAGAGTATCTATAATTCAAGAAATGAGAGCAGTAGCTAGTAATACTGTTACTCTAGATAGTTTGATTGGTAGACTTATTTCATTTGAGATGAATAACTATGACAACAGTATCTTACCTACTATTAAGTCTACATTCACATCTTCTCTTAAAATAAGTAAATCAAGTCATAGACACGCTATGAGAAATGATAGTGAAAGTGATAGTGATGAACAAGAACTTGATGAAATTGAAGCATTAATGGAAAGAAGATTGCAAAGAGGCAAAGGTAAATTACCATTGGTATGTTTTAATTGTAAAGAGATTGGACACTTTGCTGCTAGATGTCCTAACAAGAGAAAAGGTGATAGAAAAGATGACAGATCTTATGAAAAGAAGTTTGACAGAAGTGATGACCGAGACCACTGAAGCAACTGACAATCTGACAGAAGAGATAACCGAGACTACAAGGACAAAGAAAAGAAGGCTTGTTACCTGGTTGAGAAAAAAGATGAAAATACTGACACTGAGTCTGATGAATATATTGAGATGGTATTTGTTGCAATGAACTATGATTCAGACAAAGAAGAAAGGTATGTTGAGATTGCATTGATATCTAAGGTTAGTAAAAATGATGTTTGGATTATTGATATTGGTTGTACTACCACATGACTGGAGATAAGGAAAAGTTTGAAAATTTTGAATATTTTAATGATGGATCAGTAAGAATGAGCAATGACTCACCTTGTCCAGTTGAGGGAAGAGGAACAATCTTGTTGAATAATCTGATCAGATGTGAAAATGCATAATGGGTAAAAGGACTTAACTATAATCTATTAAGTGTTTCACAATGGAATAAAAAAGGTCACCGAGTTGCATTTGAGAACAAAAAGGCAAAGATCTTTAATGAATTAGGAAGGTTGATTGGAACTGGTGAAGAGACAAAAGGTAACCTATTCTATCTTGATGATTTTAATACCACTTGTTTAATGGCCAGAAATGAAGACATGTGGTTGTGGCATAAAAGGTTATGTCATGTGAACTTTGACAACATGGTTAGGATAAGCAATAAAAGAAATTGACACCTAATGTAAGTTATTTTAGAATTTTTGGAAGTCAATGTTATATATTGAAAGATGATACAAATAGAAATATTGACTCCAAAGGTGATGAAGGAATATTTCTAGGTTATTCTACCAAAAGCAAGTTTTTCAAATGTCTTAACAAGCCCTCTAACAAAATCATTGAAAGTGCAAATGTCAAAGTGGATGAATTTGCTGAGAAAAATGACAAGGAAAGCAGAAAGGAACCAGAAGAATACAACATATTTATCTATAGTGAAGAACCTGACACTCTGCTCGAGAAATAGTGTATCACTACCGAGAAACATAACAATGCACCCGAGCATCAGACTGTAAACGCTGAAAATTAGGAAATTGCTCAAAATAATGTACTGAGTGATGAAGATCAAAATGAAGGTCAAAATGATGATCAGAATGATGTATAGATATATGAACCTATACATTCCAAGTATGTCAGAGGATACCATCCATAGAACTAGATCATAGGATACAAATATGCTGGAATAAGAACAAGAAGTAAGTCTGTGAACACTAGATGTCCTATTTGTGATTTTGGGCCTAAATCTATCAATACTGTAGTTGAGAATCAGGAATGGGTCATTCATATGAATGAAGAGATAGAGTATATTGAGAAGAACAAGACAAAGAAATTAGTACCTAGACTGAATGAAAAAATGTCATTGGCACCAAATGGATATTCAGAAACAAACTGAATGAGAATGTAGAAGTCACAAGGAACAAAGCAAGATTAGTATGAAAAGGGTATGCACAAGAAGAAGGGATTGAATATGGAGAAAGCTTTGCACCCAGTTCTAGACTAGGAGTAAGAATTTTACTTGCTTATGCTTCTTACAAAGGATTCAAGGTATACCAAATGGATGTAAAATCTGCATTCCTAAATGGAATACTAGAAGAAGATGTATACATTGAACAACGTGAAGGGTTTGTTGATCCTAACAAGAGGAATATGGTTTGTAGACTATATAAAGCCTTGTATGGATTGAAACAAGCACCGAGAACATGGTATAAAAGACTTCGCTCTTATCTCATCAGTATTGGATTTATTAGAACAAGTGATAACAACAATCTATATTTAAAAGGACATACTGATGATAAGATTCTGATTGCTGAGATATTTGTTGATGATATCATATTTGGACGTAATGATATGTTATGCAAATCATTTGCTGATGAAATGAGCAAAGAGTTTGAGATGTCAATGTTTGGGGAGATCAAATTTATTCTTGGTCTACAGATTCTTCAACATGATATGGGCATCTACATCACACAATCCAAATATATCAAGGAAGTACTGAAGATATTCAAGATGGAAGATTCCAAACCAGTTGGAACACCAATGGAAACTAGATGCAAATTATCAAAAAGGATAGGTTAACCAAGGTAAATCAGACCTTATATAGATCCATGATTGGAAAACTAATGTATGTTGTACATACTAGACCAGATATAGCATATGCAGTTGGAATAGTTGCAAGATTCTCTACTAATCCCAAGGAATCACACATGATTGTTGTCAAAAGAATTCTGAGATATCTAAAGAATACCGAAGACTACGGTCTGTGGTATAGTAAAAAGGGAAAATATGAGCTTCAAGTTTATACAAATTATAATTAGGATGGAAACATAGATGATAGAAAGAGCACAATAGGAGGAGCATTCTTTATGGGTGACAGACTTGTCACATGGATAAGAAAGAAACAAGGATGCATCTCACAATCCATTGCAGAAGAATAATACGTGGTTGCTACTGCAAATTGCTCTAATATTGCATGGATCAAGAAATTACTAGAATGTATGAATAGGAAAATTCTTGAACCAGTGATTATCTATTGTGATAATACAAGTGCAATAAACATTTCAAAGAACCATGTGATGCATGCTAAGACAAAGCACATTGCCATTAAGTATCATTACTTGAGGGAACAAGTATAAGAGAAAGAGGTGATACTTGAATATGTACAATAGAAAGAACAATTAGTAGACATACTCACAAATCCATTACCAAAATATACATTTGAGTATTTGTGAAAGAGACTAGGGGTCCAACCCTTTTGTACTGGTCACTAAGCTGACAAGGAAGTTGCATCAACATACACATTATCAAAAGATCAATCATGTTGATGCAAGCTGAGAATGGACTGAAAGGATATATTAGTACATAGAAAGGTACTTATCTACACCGAACAATAGAGATATTGTTGGCTAATATAGAGCTATATTGCTAATGGATAGAGGAAATTCAAGGAATATATTATGGAAAGAGATATTATATGTTTGGTATTTCTATCAAAGGGAGAGAATATATCCATATGAAATATCTAGAGATGAGGAAGAGAATATCCATCAGGAAGAGGATTAGTCGAAGGGAGAGTAAAGATCAGAAAAATAAGCTTCTACAAAGGGAGAGAAAGATTTAAACAAAATAACCATCCATCTAAGGGAGAGACAGAATCATAAGTTGCTACATATATCCATGAAGGGAATGAACACAGTACTCTGCAAGAATCAAATCTAACCTAGAAGAGCTTACCGAGAGTCAGACATTTGAATTAGTTATTGAATAATAAGTTTGGTAGAGATTGATGAGCTACATTTGATATATTTCATATTGTATTAGTAGTATGTAGTATGTTTCCATTAATGAAAAAGGGAGAGATTGATGAACTATAACTGATTGAATGTTTGAAGATGAAAAGTTGATGATCACCGAGCTACAGAAAGTTAATGCAAGACATTAAATTAGTTAATATATTATATTGTGATTGATGTCAACTTGATATAATCTGATTGGTCATATAAATATTGTCATAGACTTCAAAGAACCAAAGAGATAAAGGTTATGTTATCAGTAATGTATAAAAGTTCAGTATACTCCAAGTGACAGTAAAAACCAACGGATAGTGCACCCCAACAGACAGAGAACCCTGAGAAGAGTCATAGTGATACCCGAGCAAGTAATACCTGAGCAAGGATTACCGAGCAGAACCAAAGTGATACTCAAGTAGAACTAAAAGTCACAGTGTTCGCTAATGGATAGAAAACATCGACGGATAGAGATGCCTGAGGAAAACTAAAGTCGTGACTGAGAAAACAAGGAGTTAAACATCGATTAGAACTGGGGTTCACAAATGACAAAAGACTTAGCTATCAGGAGCTAAATATAAGAGTTAACTGATTGATTACTTTGTTTTCATTGATCAGATAAGGGAGATATTTAAAGCTAGTTTTAATCCCAGTTGTAAAGGATAAATATACAGGATAAAAAAAAAGCAAAGCTTTAAAGCAAATGTATGGCGAGAAGTACGGATCAAGAAAGAAATCTATGCCAAGAACAAGAAAGATAAGGAGATAAAATGGTGAAATCATGTCTGTAAAAGGAGACAAGTAATTCATTATAGAAGAGAGGAATAATGAAGGGAATTTTGGTGAATATTGAAGTCCTCATGTAGATCTGATCATACCGACTGAAGAAAAGAGTCAAGAATTCTGTAGACACCGAGCAATAGAGAAGAAACAACATTCACCAAGCAGAAAGAAGTGGAGCAAAGGAACATAAGAGAAAATTGATCAGAAGAGGTATCATGAGCTTACAATAGATCTGAACATCTACAAGATTAAGTTGTATTTATGAAAAAATCATATATTGTTTCAGTTTAACCATTGATTTAGAAAATCTCTTAACAAATTAGGATTTAACCATCCTTTATATATTGAGATACATCACATGGAGTATCAAAATATTTTTACTTGTTGACAGCATAGTGAATGCACAAGGTCAAAAGATTAACCAAAAGTTTTAAATCCTCTAACAAGGTCACACTTAACAATGTGTTTGTAACCTTTAATAGGGTAAGCTCTTCGCCAAACTCACTTCAGAAGAGTGAAAACTTTGGGTTACTGACCCCAAGTGGTTTTTCCCTTAACAGGGTTTCCACGTTAAAAATCCATGTGTCAAATGTGTATATGGTTCATTGCTTTGATGTTTTTCTTTACACATTACTGAAACAGGATTGATCGGTAAACACAAAGTTATTTATTGTATTTTGGTAAAGGCTAGACTGCTATTCAGTAAAGCTTAAGAAAAAGGATTAACAGTATATTCCGAGCAGTAGTTATTTGATAAGATTATTTAAAGGCATACATCTTGTAGGACTGAAGATAACAAGAGGTTTTATATTTGTGGTATAAATTTTTGGTTGAATTATTGAATTAATTTTGAGGCCAGTAATTCACCCCCCCCCCTCAGTTATTTCTAACACACACACACAAATATATATATATATATATATATATATATATATAGAGAGAGAGAGAGAGAGATTCCTCTTCAAGGCCAAAATAATTGGCAAAGATAAAGAAGGCTTTTGGCCCAAAAGATCAACCACCTTATCATATCGATTGTTTGCCCATACCTTAAGGACACTTATTATTTTTTATGCTAGTGTATTGTTAGGATGCAAAGGTTAACATCCCAAATTCAATGTTAATAATATGTCTAGATATATATAGGGACTTGGCACACATATACATTTTGATTATGCCACAATTTTAGTTGATATGATGCACAAATTCTTGATAAATATGAGAGCAAAGAAAAATGCAAATTTCAGATACTAATCCATAATGATGCATATCTTATTATGTAATGGGATCAAGGTTTGGGATGAGGAGCTTTGTGTCTATCCTCAAGTTTAAGGTCAAAATATACCAGTCAAGGAGGGGATGTATATTTGGGATAATGATAGTCGAGGCTCATCCTATATCAAATTTAAAAATTATTTTGTAATGGAATATTCAAATGGATTTGTCCCATGGGGACTATAAGATAGATCCAATTAGTTTTTAAGGCCAAAGGATTTGGATAAGGACTCTAAGGTGGATCATAACTAGGGGTCATGATTTTATTACAAAAACTATACAATTATAAGAATATTTGGAAATCATATAGGACTAAGAGTTTTACCAATAACAATTCTAGATAGGATTGTGTTCCTTGAAATCATAATTTTTTTAGGAAACAATAAAATAACCAATAACTAAGAAACTCAACAATTAACTCAAACTCAACCACAACATTGTGGTTACTCTACTATGCACAGACATATACAGGTACATCACAATTATGCAAGGAAGTATGGATTCTACCCAAATGATAACCAGAGGTGTAATATGCCAAATATGGATATATCATCCATACATGGATGATATTGGCTAAAATCATTAATGGCCAATGTAAGGCACAATATCCTAGTGAACCAGAAATAACATCAAGATAACATAATCAATATCCTCCAATACAAAATAAACCATATAGCATCATGTCACAACACAATAGGATCATCATGCATATTTAATCATCATTGAAAGCTCAAGTATAATCTACCATTTATACGGTAATGATATGGATAAAGAAAAATAATGTACTATAACTAGAAGTATCTCACAATGCCAATACGAGATCACGTCATACAAATATCCATGAGAACATATAAAAGAAATCTATCTTAGATCAAAATAAAAAAGACATCATGCAACCACAAGAGGCACTACACCATTATTAGGTTAGATAGAGGATATGGTATTTTGAGGAGGATTGTGAGGATTATGACAAGGAGATGAAGTTATAATTTGATATTGGCATGGAAGATAATCATTGGATGGAGAAAAAATGGTTCTTTGCTTTTGATTTTGAATGAGATCATTGGATGAGATGGAAATGATACCATGATATTTCTTAGGAGGTGGATTATGAATGTGACTTGGAAGGATTATTTACTCTTGATATTGAAGGAGATCATCTTGGATGGAGTGAAAAGGGACATGGAGATCATCATAAGATTCTAGGGAGATGGGATCTTGGTCAAAGATTGGATGGGATTAGAGACTCTTGGTATCTTAATTTTGATTCATTTTAGGACTTCTTTCTTTGTACTTTGGATTATCCTCTTGACATTTATCTAATTCTAATGATGGAGTATGAGTTTGGATATGTATGGGTGACTCTTGGATGGATTCAATACTTTAGCATGATAGGATGGATTTTTCATGGGACTCATGGAAGTGGTCTTTATTGGGAATGGAGAATATGGTGGAATTGGATCTAGGATTGTTGAATTGTAGAAGTGATTTGTATCAAGAAATGAAGATCAACTTAGATTTGTAATGTGGATAGTTTCGGGGGGAAACTCAAAAGGTGTCATAATTGGATGTATTATTTAATGGAGATGGTGTGGATTATTTTTGTAAAGTTTTAGGAAATGAAGGAATGGTGGGAGATATGGAGGTTAATTATGGTTGGAATGCAAACCTAATTGATCAAAAGGAGTGATGCAGAAGAATCCTAGGATTCTTGGCAATCCTATATCAACCAAAAATATGTTTTCTTTTAGAGTTTGGTGGCTTGGAGGAGTCCTTGGTTGAGTACTTGGTTGCTCAATTTCCTATTGATTAGTGGTTTGTCAAATCGGTGACTAAGCTCAGTGGTGTTCCACTCGGTGGTGTTTCACACTACTCGGTCACTATTGGTGACTCAGTTACTATTGGTGAATCAGTGCTTTGTGCTTTCTGCCCAGTTTTTTCTCTGAGCAGGTTTAGTTGGCTCACTGGCTTCATAGATTGGTTATTGTTGGCTCATTTCTTCTTAGCCGATTGGTCTCTGTTGCTCAATGGTCTCTTCACCGACTGGATTTAATTTGATGGATTTGTAGGCCAACTTGCTAGCTGACTTATGCCTTTAATTTGGGTCACAATATTAATGATGAAACTTTCATTGGGGATTGTGTGGACTTAAATCTAGGTCATTGGGTTCTCCAATGCTAGATAATTGTGGATCTTATAGGTCAACTTGTTGGTTGCCTCTTGTATTTAAGTTGTACTATGTTCTTAGCTTAGGGCATCATCAGATGGGAGATCAGATCGGCGTATTGGATCTGAGAAGTTGGATTGTGAGTCATATGTCTTGGAAGAAGGTAAATGGCCTGATTCTTACAGAAGATCTGTAATAGATCTTAGTGTGACTCTTTGTAATTGGTTGTAACCGAGAAGGCCTTATAGCCCGACATGTTGGATGTAATTTATGTTGATGATAATAAGTATCTTGTGTTGGTTTCTATTCCTATGTTGTTGGTTTTTTGCGTTGTTCTTGTTGTTGGCTGCAAGGTTAGACATCTCTTTTGAGATCTCTTCAGTCTTGACTGTATCAGATGGTATTAGAGCTAAGTGTTAATCATGGGAGGAGGAGCTAAGTTTTCAGTCACTGGAGACTAGTGGATTGAAGATGCCCCTAAAGAAAACTCGCGAGATCATAGAGGAGGAACCTAAGGAGGAATTCAATTTGGAAGATTTTAGAACTTTGCAGATACAAGTGCAAGATCTACAAGAGGATTTGTGAAGAAAGGATGCATCTAAATAAAACTGAGATAGTGGTGAAGAATATGATGAAGAAGATCATTTTGAGGAAGATGTAGAAGATGTCAGAGATCCAAAAGAGGCTAGATTTTTTAAAGCTATGTCTAAGATTGGGAAAAGACCTAATATTGAAGTTTCTACATATGTTGGAAGCCTTAGGCCAGAGGAGTTGATCGATTGGATTAATGAGATGGATGAATACTTACAGTATGAGGAAGTGGAAGATCCTGATAAAGTCTGAAATGCAAAGACAAATCTTAAAGGTCATGCAAATATATGGTGGAGAGAATTTCAATTAGAAAGAGGTAGAACATGAAAAGACAAGATTACTAGATGGAACCGAATGGTTGAAAATATGAAGAAGCAATTCATTCTGGTGGACTATGAATTAGAGATGTTTAAAAAGATGCAAGGATTGAAGCAGAAAAACAAATCGGTACAAGAGTATACCAAGGAGTTTTATAGAATCCTGATTAGGATTAGTCATTCTAAAGCTGATAAAGAGAAGGTTTATAGGTATATTTATGGATTGAGACCTAGTATTCAAGAAGAATTACTTATTGTTCAGATGACAAAAATAGGAGATGCTTATCAGATGTCATTGAATATTGAAGAGAATCTGAACAAGAAGTTTGAAAGCAGACAAAATAATAGAAATTGAGGTGGTAAGGCTAATGACACAACTATTGGGAGTAATGGGGTGGAGAATCCTAAAAAGATCTATGTAGGATCTAGCAATAGTAAAGCCACTAGGAACTATAATTGTGGGTACAGAAGAAGAGGAAGAAGTGAATTCATCAGTACTTTTTTTTCAGTGTGGTGAGAAGGGTCATAGGGACTTTTCATGTCCTCAAAAGAAGTTTACCCTAGCTACCGAGGAGATTCCAGTGAATACAGCAGAAGACGGTGAAGTTCTGATCACTAGAAGACTA
The DNA here is from genome assembly GCA_018584345.1 of Thuja plicata. Lineage (NCBI taxonomy): Eukaryota > Viridiplantae > Streptophyta > Pinopsida > Cupressales > Cupressaceae > Thuja > Thuja plicata. The sequence continues at coordinate 2,100,988 of MU228494.1, read as the reverse complement.
GCTGCATGTATTAATGAACCAATATAGAGAATACATTTTTTCAGAACCATATGTAAGTGCAAGGATATGGTATGTAATGTCATAATTGATGGTGGCAGTTCTGAGAAATTTTTTTCAGAAGAGATGGTTAGTAAGTTAAAGTTGGAAAGGAGGAAACATCCTAATCCTTATCAGATTAATTGGATACAAGACGTGTCTAAGATTAGGATTGAGAAGAAATGCCTAGCTAGTTTTATTATTGGGTTTTATTATGATAATATATTATGTGATGTGTTGCCTATGGATGCTTCTCATCTGCTCGGTAGGCCTTGGAAATATGATAGACATATATTGTTTTATGGTCATGCTAATACCTATATGGTTAGGAAGGGAGGTTTTGAGTATAAAATGGTACCTTTGCAAGAAGTGTGAGTTAAAATATGTGGAGTCATTAGGTGTTTTCTAAGTGACATTGGAAAATTTGTTGAACTTATTCCTATGAGTGAAAGGAAGGAGGATCTTAAGGAAAAAGTTAAGGAGAATGACATCTCTGAGGAACTTGTGAAAATTAAGAAACAAATGGAATCTCTTACTAAGGTGGTGCAAAAAATAATGACACTTGGGACACAAAGAGATTTAGATGATACCAAGTTGATTAGTAAGTCTGGTGAGGATGAGGTTCCCTGAAATACTGATGGTATCAGAAGTACATTAAGAGAGAAGAAGAAGATAGAGGATGGTCAAAGTTAGTTATTGTCAGTTATAGACTGGAGATCTGAGAAAAGTGCAGGGCAAGTGAGCTTGTCGAATGGGACAATGGATAGAGAGAAGACAACATGGGATGAAGGACAAGAGGAGATATGGGTTAACAACAAATATGGAATACCTATTCTAATTCCCTTAAGATGTTCATGATTTCCTTTAAAGGAACATCTTCTTTTACCTAGGGTGTCTGATGTAGGAGCATCATAGGATTCTTGGAAATCCTGTATAGACCAAAAATATGTTTTCTTTTAGAGTTTAGTGGCTTGGAGGAGTCCTTGATTGAGTACTTAGTTGCTCATTTTCTTATTGATCAGTGCTTGGTTGACTCGGTGACTAAGCTTGGTGGTGTTCTTTTTAGTGGTGTTACTCGGTACCTGGTCACTATTGGTGACTCAGATACTGTTGGTGACTCAGTGCTTTGTACTTTCTACTCGCTTGTTTCTCCAAGTAGGTTTGGTTGGCTTGATGGCTTCACCAACCAGTTTTGTGTTGGCTCAGTATAGCTTAGCTAACTAGTCTTTGTTTCTTGGTGGTCTCTTCACTGACTGTGTTTTATTGGATGGATTTTTAGGCCAACTTGTTGAATGACTTATGCCTTTAATCTAGGTCACGATATTAATGATGAAAATTTCATTGGGGATTGTGTGGACCTAAATTTGGTTCATTGGGTTCTCCAATGCTAGATAATTATGGATCTTATAGGCTGACCTATTGGTTTCCTCTTGTATTTAAGTTGTATTCTATTCTTATATTAGGGCATCATCAAATGAGAGATCAGATCAGAGTATTGGATCTGAGAATTTGGATTATGAGTTGTATCTCTTTACAAAAGCTAAATGACCTAATGCTTGCAGAAGATCTATAATAGATCATAGTGTGACTCTTTGTAATTGACTATAACCAGGAAGGCCTTCCAACATGACATGTTGGATGTAATTGATGTTGATGATAATAAGTCTCTTATATTGGTTCCTATTATTGTGTTATTGGTTATTTCCGTTGTTCTTGTTGTTGGATACAAGGTTGGACATCTCTTTTGATATTTCTCTGGTCTTGACTACATCAAGGAGAATCTTGAACTTGAATATCAAAATGATAGGGGTGGAGTTTGAAACTATCTTTCCTTTCACTAGGAATGTAAGCTATGGGCTTGACGTGGTGGTGGAAATGATTAAAGAGATTTTTCAAGGTCAATATATTCTAACAATGGCAAATAAATGGTCCAAGGTTTGATTTGTAATGTTCCAAAATTATTTTAAGACTAATATGTAAGTCTAATGAGTGCAAGACCTATCTTAAGGATTGGTACACAATGACTAAAATGAATGGATTGATCAAATACTTATGGATTTGATTTACATAGTGTAAGGTAAATGATACCCTAGGTTGTGCTTGAGCTATGCTAAAAATGATAAGGTCAATCTATGTTGAAACCAAATGGACAATTGTATCTAAACTAAATATGGTGGTTGTAAATTGACCTAGATGCATTTTTGGGAGACCAAATCTTGACTAAGACAAATTTTAACCTAAAGGTTCAAACAAAAAATTTTAAATGCAAGGTTAATTGACATGCAAGTTTTAGTTTTAGTGATGTTTAACAAAAAAGACTAAGAAATCTTAGAATTTTGATATTTTATCCTATTAGGAAGGCTATGTTGAAGGTCTTAGAAACCCTAATTTTAGCAGTCATATTTATGATATATTTTGGAAAATGAGATGCAAATTATATCAAATGTGGTACATTGACCACCACATGTGATATAGATTTTGATGATTGTGATACTATTTTGATCAATTGCGATACAAATTTTGTGAATGCGAGATAATTTTGGAAATTGTGTGATTTTGGTTTTCATATGATTGTGTTTTAATTATTTTTATCAAATTTATTTTACAGACAGTTAGAAAAGATGACTGTTGAAGACAATTATTTAATTGTTTATTGTCATTGATGTTACACATGTATATACACTTATGTAGTGATGTTACACAAATGTCTACATTAAGACCGAGCATAGTTGGTGAATAGAATGAGTTATTTCAGTGTTGACCAAGTTCAGTTCGGTATTGAAGAAGTTCAGTGTTGACTGAGTCACTCGGGCATTTCAGTCATGGTCGGGCATTCAGTGGCAGCTAATTAACAGTGATTTACATTCTATAATTAATTTATTATATGAGGTCGACTAAATTGTGACTTATTATTTAGAAGTATATTCAAGCCAACTTGACAGGGCTCATCATATATATGAAAGGTCAAGTTTGGATTGAATGTGTGTAAGTGGAAGGAAAAAGAAGAAGTGTGGAATTATGTGACATGAAGAGTGAAGGTGAAATCAGATAGGATTTTCATTGAGTACAGATCACTCGGAGCTACAATAGAACATATGATCAGCAAGGATCCAGTCATAATTAGAATAGAGATCTAAATCAGCAAAGATAGTTTCTTACACATACATGTCAATTCATTGTTACTTTCTAACAATTGTAGTAGTGATCTCAAATCTCTTAACAGAGTAGACTTAACAATATTTTTGTAAATCCTCTCACAAGGTAGCATTTCTATGTTGAAGTGTTGAAGACCTCTAACAAGGCCACTCCTCACAGGTTGATTAAATCCTCTAATAGGGTCACACCTAATAGTGTGTTATTGTAACCTTTAACAGGGTTGACTCCTAACAGGGCTCACTTCAAAAGAGTGAAAAAAAGTAACTAGTTACATTGGTGGTTTTTCCCATATTGGGTTTCCATGTTAAATCTTGGTGTCACCTATGTATATTTTATTTGTTTCATGCTTTATGTTTCTATACTTAATCACTAAATTATAATTGCATTGGATATCATAAATATTTCTTTGACACTTGAGTTATAGAAGAATATCTTAATTTATCGAGTAACGATGTTAAAGTATTTAAGACATCTAAGGGACAAAGGATTTGTTTTGAAGTAAATGATTCAACCCTCCCCTCTTAGTTACTTATCTCATTTCCAACAATTGGCATCAAAGCTTCAAGTGCTTTCAAAAAAGGTTTCAAGACCCAAGCTAAAGATCAGAGATGTTTTACAGAAGGGAGATCCCAAAGCTAAACAAAGACAACTTCCTAGCATGGCAAGAGCTGATGAAACTACATCTATCTACTATCAGAGATGCTGGTTTGAAATTTTTGGAAAGAAAATATGTGGAACCAATAGGGACTATGACTATGGAACAGATGATGAAATGGAAGCTTCATAACATAATGATGATTGATATAGCTTTCTCACTTAGCTACTTGGAATTTGATGAATTCAAGGACTACCCTACAGTCTATGATATATGGAAGAAATTACAGGACATTCATGGAGGAGATGCAAATGTAAAGAGAGCCAAAAAATAAAGTCTAAGAGGACAATTTGACCAGATGAAGATGAAATATGGAGAAGACATTACAAGATACAGTGAAAGAATCAAGAAGGTTGTGAGTGCCATTAGAGATGTAGGTGGAATAATCAAAGATACATTATTGGTCAACAAGGTAATAAGAAATTCACTTCCTATCTATGCTATTAGAGTTTCATCTATTCAAGAGATGAGGTGCAATAAGGATATAACTCTGGATACATTAGTGGGAAGGCTTACAACTTTTGAGCTAGACAACTTTGACAATTACTCTCCTAGCTCTAGCAATCTTTAGTCTACATTCAAAGCTAAATTAAACCTTGGTAAGAAGGATATATACTCAAAAGGAAAATAGATTGAAAGTGACAGTGATGATGAATCTAATGATGAATATCTTGACATCATTGAAGCATTACTTGCAAGAAGAGATGCAAAAGGAAAATACAAAGGAAAGATACCATTGATTTGTTTTTATGCAATAAGGTTGGTCACATTGCTGCAAAATGTCCAAACAAAGAAGACAAAGATGAGAAAAAGTTCAAAAAATTCAAGGATTTCAAGAACTACAAAAGCTACAAGGATAAAGGTAAGAAGTCTTGTTATATTGCTAAAGATTCTGACAGTGATGAAGAAGAAGATGAAATGGTTTATATTTCTATCAAGGATGAGTCAGATGAAGAAGATGAAAATATGACACTTTTCTCACACATCAATAAAAATGACACATGGATAATTGATTATGGTTGTTCTCATGACATGATTGGTGATAAGACAAAATTTGAACATCTTGAACACTATGATGGTGGGAGTGTCAGTTTTGGGAATGGTGAACCTTGCCCTGTGAAATGAAAAGGTTGCATTACTCTGACAGAAGGAATCAAGTGTAGCACAACTGAACAACATTGGCTTCAAGGTAGAATTCATGAATGGTAAGGCCAAGATCCTAGATGGTAAATGGAACCTAGTCGGAACTGGTAGGCAAACAAAAGGTAATCTATTATATCTTGATCTCACTGAAGTTTCATGCTTTATTGCACAAGTAGAAGAAAGTTGGTTATGGCATAAAAGTTTGTGTCATGTAAATTTTGATAATCTAGTAAACATAAGAAAGAACAAGAGAGTCAGAGGTATTCCTATTTTGAAGAAAACTGAGCTAGCAATATGTTAACAATGTCAAATTGGAAATATGAGCAAGACAAGTTTTAAAAGAAAGAATTACAATACTGATGAAGTCTTGGAATTGGTGCATACTAACCTTTGTGAATCAATTGGAACAACAAGATATACTGGAGAGAAGTAATTTATTCTATTTGTTGATGATTATTCTAGAATGATGATTGTCATGTTTCTCAGAGAGAAATTAGAAGCTTTTCATAAATTCAAATGGTATCTTGTAAGAGTTTAAAAGGAAACAGGAAAGAAACTAAAATGCCTAAGATCTAACAGAGGAGGAGAATTCATTTCTAATGAGTTCAATGAATTTTTTAATGAGAGAGGAATCAAAAGAGAGGTATCTGCCCCTGGTACACCATAGAAAAATAGAATACTAGAAAGAAGAAACGGATCCATTATGGATTGTGCCAGAACCCTAATGATTGAAAAGAATGTTTCTGCCAAATACTAGAAGGAGGCCATCATCACTACAGTGTTCACCTTAAACCGAGTTCAACTGAAGAAAAGTAGTAATGAGACACCTTTTGAATTATGGTATGGCTATAAACCTAATGTTCATTATTTCAAAGTATTTGGAAGTAGATGTTACATCTTAAAGGAAGAAAGAAATAGAAAACTAGATGCAAAATGTGATGAAGGAATATTGCTAGGTTACTCATGTAAAAGTAAAGCATACAAATGTCTGAATCTTACTACTCATAAAGTCATAGAAAGTGTACATGTCAAGATTGATGAGTTTGCAAAAAAATGTGAAGAGAAGAGCAGTAAAGAGCCTGAAGACTATAGGAACTATGTGTATCATGAACCTGATACTATACCTATGACTCGAGCAATGGTGATTGGACAATAGAACTATCGACCACTAAATATACTATCACAAACTGTGCAATCTGAGTTGCAAACTATGCAACCTGAGCTACTGGTAGAAGATACCAAGTCATAGACAGAGGGAACCAAGTCACAAATAGAGGGAACCAAGTCTCAGATAGAGAAACTTGAGTCACAGACAGTGAAACCCGAGCATCAGACATAAGAACAAGAAATAATTTTTGAGAATGACAGACCTAGTTGATCAAGTCTAGAATCTACATTGAAGGATCTAGTACTTTCAAAATATGTTAGAAGGCATCATGCACTTGAGAAAATAATTGGAGATTAGAAAAAAGGTGTAATGATAGGGAACAAACTCAAAGGTACATGCTTACTAAGTGAATTTGAACCTAGAAATATTAAAGATGCATTGAATGATGAAAGCTGGATAGAGGCAATGAATGAAGAAATTGAGCAGATTGAGAAGAACAAAACTTGGACTCTTGTGTCTAGGCCAAAGGAAAAGAATGTGATTGGAACCAAGTGTGTTTTTATAAATAAGATGAATAAAAATGGTAAAGTTTCTAGGAACAAGGCCAGACTAGTTTGTAAAGGATATGCTCAAGAAGAGGGTATTGATTATGGAGAAAATTTGACTCCTGTTGCAAGACTTGAAGGAGTCAAAAATCTTCTGGCATATGTTGCACATAAAGGATACAAAGTATATCAAATGGATGTGAAATCTATATTTCTGAATGGAATCCTAGAAGAAGTCTACATTGAACAACTTGAAGGAATTGTTGATCCTAGCAGAAGGAATATGGTTTGCAAGCTACACAAAGCATTGTATGGACTGAAGCAAGCACCCAGAGCTTGGTATGAAACACTACATAGTTATCTAGTAAGTATTGGATTTCAGAGAACCAATGAAAATAGTAGCCTGTACATTAAAGAAGGACCACAAAACAAAATACTGTTAGTAGAGATGTTTGTTGATGACATATTATTCACTGGTTGTGATGACCTTTTCAAAGCATTCTCTATAGATATGAGTAAAGAATTTGAGATTTCTATGTTTGGTGAGATTAAATTCTTTGTTGGATTACAAGTACATCAAATGAAGGATGGTATCTACATTAATCAATCAAAATATATCAAGGAGATACTTAAGAAATTTGGTATGGAATATTTCAAACCTGTTGGAACACCCATGCGTATTGGATAGAAATTGTCTAAGGATGATGATTCAAAAGAGGTAGATCGGACTAACTACAGATCCATGATTGGAAAATTGTAATATCTTGTTCACACTAGACCTGATATTGCATTGGCAGTTAGTATTTTTGCAAGATCTTCAACTAATCCCAAGGACAATCACCTAATGGCAATTAAAAGAATTCTGAGATATCTGAAGGGTATTGAAGACTATGGTTTATGGTATAAGAAAGGTGGAAACTTTGATTTAAAGGCATTCACTGATGTTGCTTGGGATGGAAGTGTCAATGATAGGAAAAGCACCAGTGGTGGAGATTTCTTTCTTGAAAAGAGATTAGTGTCTTGGACTAGAAAGAAACATAATTGTATCTCTCAGTCTACAATAGAGGCAAAATATGTTGATGCAACAGCGAACTGTTCAAACATCATATGGATCAAGAAGTTGTTCTCAGGAATGAAGGAAGAAGTAAAAGAACCATTTATTAGCTACTATGACAACACCAGTGCCATTAAAATTTCAAAGAATCCTGTGATGCATACCAAAACCAAGCATATAGTAATAAAGTATCATTTTCTGAGGGAATTGGTACAAAATAAAGAAGTAAGGTTGGAATTGTGAATACAAAATAACAAGTTGCAGACATATTCACCAAACCTTTACCTAAGGATGCATTCTTGTATCTTAGAGGAAATCTAGGGGTGCTTCCCCTAACTGAAGGTCACTAAAATATAACTTAGTGATGCATAAACTTGAGCAATAGTAAAGATCTATCAGTTGATGCAGGTACATCAGAGGACATTGCAAATGCATTAGTACATTTAGGTACATTACAATTACAAAGTGAAATAATATTGAGAAGATGGATTCTTATAGAATAAAGAAAAGCAACTTATGGATTCTTTGCCATATGTTGTCAAAGAGGGAGATTTTTTTATAATACACAAGAATAAGACAAAAGAGGGAGAATTTTCTCCAACACGGAAGATAATACAGTAAGAGGAAGATTTTGATGTCAAAGGGAGTTTTTTTTTGGATAAGAATCATAATGAAGCTATGGAAATTAAAGAAAATTTTATGTTGCTCTACAATTCTTTGTATTATGACATTTTGTGTTGCCATCAATGCCAAAGAGGGAGATTGTTGAAGACAATTATTTAATTGTGTATTGTCATTGATGTTTTACATGTATATACACTTATGTAGTGATGTTACACAAATGTCTACATTAAGACCGAGCACAATTGGTGAATAGAATGAGTTATTTTAGTGTTGACTAGGTTTAGTCAGGTATTGAAGAAGTTCAGTGTTGACCGAGTCACTCGGGCATTTCAGTCATGGTCGAGCATTCAGTGGCAGCTAACTAATAGTGATTTACATTCTATAATTAATTGATTATATGAGGCCAATTGAATTGTGAGTTATTATTTAGAAGTATATTCAAGCTGACTTGATAAGGCTCATCATATATATGAAAGGTCAAGTTTGGATTGAATGTGTGTAAGTGGAAGGAAAGAGAAGAAGTGTGGAATTCTATGACATGAAGAGTGAAAGGTGAAATCAGATAGGATTCTGATTGAGTATAGATTACTTGGAGCTACAATAGAACATCTGATCAGAAAGGATCTAGTCATAATCAGAACAGAGATCTGAATTAGGAAAGACTGTTGCTTACACATACAAGTCAATTCATTGTTACTTTCTAACAATTGTAGCAGTGATCTCAAATCTCTTAACATAGTAGACTTAATAGTCTTCTTGTAAATCCTCTCACAAGGTAGAATTTCTATGTTGAATTGTTGAAGACCTCTAACAAGGCCACTCCTCATAGGGTGACTAAATCCTCTAACAGGGTCACACCTAATAGTGTGTTACTATAACCTTTAATAGGGTTGGCTCCTAACAGGGCTCACTTCAGAAGAGTGAAAAATAGTAACTAGTTACATTGGTGGTTTTTCCCATATTGGGTTTCTACATTAAATCTTGGTGTCACCTGTGTATATGTTATTTTTTTCATGCTTTGATTTTCTACACTTAATCACTAAAGTATAATTGCATTGGATATCATAAAGATTGCTTTGATACCCGAGTTATAGAAGAATATCTTAATTGACCAAGTAACAGTGTTAAAGTTTTTAAGATATCTAAGGGAGAAAGGATTTGTTTTGAAGTAACTAATTCACCCCTCCCCTCTGTGAGGTCCTATCCCAACCCATCATAGCATAGCTGACATTTTCATATTTTGGCTACCAAGATGATACCTTATTTTGATACATTGACTTATCGAATGATGATTCCATTATATTTGACATTATGTGATGATGTTTATTTTCATGATGCTAGGATTTACTTTTATACGCTTATGATAAAATGATCTTGATGTTATGATATAGTAGAAGGATTTGGTTTATGAATTCTAATTTTTGGAATCTCAATTATGTTATGTGGTAAATGAATGTGCAATAAATATTTTAAATTATGCAAATGATCTTTTATAGTTAAATGTAAATGCTAGAGGAGATTTGATCATAGGGTTTTGAAAATGATCTTGTATATACTTGTGGATGACCTAATTATGGAAATAATGTCTTTTAAATTCATGACTATTTAGATACATCAAATTTTTATTATTGTTATATATATGGTTTCTCCCTTGGACTATTGATGCTTTGATCAAGTGTGCAGGTGAATAGACCATGGAATTCAAATCGGGGAAACAAGATTAGATTTATGTGAAATTCAGTAAAGAGCCAAGGTTAACTCTACAGAGAGATATAACCTCTTTTTTTAGTGATTTATTTTGTAATTGTGAATATGCATGTATGTTATTGTTATATGTTCATTGTGCAATTCCAACTAGGCATGCCAAGTGTTGTAAATGTGATGTGTTTATGTGATGTCAACTAACACATATGCAAGTGAGTGGCATGCCCATGAGATTTAAGGGAGATTAGACACTTACCCTAGAGTCACCATGTAGTGTACCCATGTAGGGTTACTTGTTTTGGAGTGAAACCTTGTGTCCCATCACATAATTTCGTGGATGAACCCATAGTGGGTTTTATAAGGGTAAAAATTATCCCAAGGGGGTAGTTAGGGTTAAAATTAGCTAGCCCTATAGGTGTACTATGGGTTAGGAGTTAATTTTTAGCCGTATGGTTGTCAAAATCTCATTTAAGACCTCCCTAAAGTACCCTTTTTCTAGAGTGGCGAAAATGGAAGAAGGACTTGACCACCATCTTCTCCACAACCTTGGTCTTCCTTTCATTTATGAGAGGAGAGAAGGTGGAAGAAAAAGATGACATAATTAATCTCTCATTATGATTAGTAGGTGGGGAGTTGGTGAGAGGACCCTTTTTAGTGGGAGTTTGGAGGAAATTTTGGGTTGCTTTCCCACTCTCCAAACTTGGAGACTGCTAGTTGAGTTAATGAGACTGGGAGATTTGACCAAGGAAAGGAAAAAGATAAAGGAAGGGAAAAGGCTCAACTTCACCTCATTTTTCCATTAGCTTGGAGCAAGGTTGGTGCTCTCAAGCCAAAACAAATCTCTTATGTTATGCATTTCCAATATTTCATTGTTACTCTTGGAATATTTGTTATCATGTTGTAGCTAAGAGTTATGTTGTGGATTCCATGAGTTTCCTTGTTTTCTTGTTATTATATGTATGAGTTTTTTGTTGTGGATTTCATTCCATTTTCTTTTATTTCTTGTCTTGTGTGATGTTTAGGGTGTGAAAGGCTAGACTCACCCTTGGGAGGGTAGAGAGCCTTATGGGTGAAGGGTCTTGGGAATGCCTTTTAGTGTAGAGTCTCTTCTCAAGGAGAAGAGGGATAAGGCATGGATGTATGAGCTCCATGTGCCATTGTTTTGTTCTACTATTTTGGGGTGATAAGGAGAGAAATTTTGTGAGAAGTAATGGAAGTGTTGGGTAGCATTTTGTTGAGAGCCTTGTGAAGGCATTTACATTTTGGCAAGTTTTGTTATGGCATCTCCTAATGGGTTCATTTTCCACCTTCACCCCATATATGGGTCCATAGGTGACCCAATGTGTTACAAGCCTGGGAGGGTGTTCCATGTTGTTTAGTATTGTTGTTGTTCTTTTTTTTTAGTGTGTGCATATTTGTAATCCAATCTTTTCTTGTTTTCCCCAACTCGAGGGTGGTCTCATAGAGACCTAGGATGGGAGGAGAGCTCCCATGGTCTTTTCAAACTTGGTTATTTGCAAATTTATCCTTGGGAAAAGCTTGATGTTCTTTTTGTGGAAGAAATGAAGATATTGTTATTGTTCCACTTGCAGATTTTATTTGTAAAATGAAAGGATGAATTCTTGTTGTTTGTGTATATGAAAGCATTGAGCTTAGAATGCAATGTATTTGCAAAGAGAGAATTTTAAAAGGAGAAAAAGGAAATTATGTTTAATGTATGTAAAAGTATTTTAAAGATGCAATAATATGTTACTATTTGTGTTATGAGAAAGCATTGAAAAGTTGTATTATTATTTTGTTTTATGTTGTAAATTTTTTTTGTTTTTTAAAAAGAAGAGAATTTTATAAAGTTTCCTTGTATGTGTAAGATGAAAAAAAAGGTAGGCTATGTTGATCTCTACCTACTATGTGTAGTTTGATAAGGGAGAGATTTTGGCCTTAGGTGCCAAAATATTATGAGATGGGACTAATAATGAGGCCGAATGTCTGGTAGCAGTCGAGGCCATTCTTATGGCAAGAAGATTATAGATTAGAAGAATCCATCTGGAAGGGGACTCGCTCCTAGTAACAAATGGGATTGCAAGAGGGCATATGGATACTTGGTATCTAAAAAGTCAATTAGGAGGATTAGAAACTTGATTGGAGAGTTTGATGACTTTAGAGTTTACTAAGTCCCCAGAGTGGCTAATGAATTGGCGGATAAAATGTCAAATATTGGCGCCAATGGCTCTTTCAAAAATAAATTTGAATTATTTGAGGAGTTTTATCTTGAGGCATAGAGACCACTTTCTACCCTTAGTGGTGGGTTTGATTAGGCAAACATAGGGTTGAGATGGTAGGGTACCACCCATGTGGAAGCTTCACACATTGCAAAAATGGAAATGATGGCAAGTTAGATGAGTTTTTCAAATATCAATGCAAATCTCAAAACTCGAGATCTCGCATCAAAGGAAGGATGACATAGTACAAAAATATTAATGAGACAAGATGGAAGATGAAGTCATAATGGCAACATCCCAGCAATCTAGAGGCTTTGAAGTGAAGTTTAAAATAAAATGAAGGCAACATACAATTTGAGTTGCGAAGGTTTTCTTTGATTACAATGGAAGCCAACTTCTCTTTGTCCACAAATGGTGAAATCCCTACCTTTGAAGGTCCCATAACCATGACTTGGCTGAGTCACATTTTTCCTAAGGATGGGGAGGACTTCTGGTTTGCGATCAGGGAGGTATTTGGGGAGCATTTTTTGCAAGATGGGTGGAGGCTGAGAACAAACCTAGATATCTCTTCTCTGTTTGTGAGCATTGGACTCATGATGGATGAGTCAAAAGAGGAGGTTCGTCGAGTGGTAAGGTAGTGTATGGAAATAAAATGGGCCGATGGGGTGGAGGATATCATTAATCGAGCAGAGGTTGGGTTGGGGTTGAAGATGGTGGATGCTCCTTTTTGCATGGTACGCCATGGCAGCAAAGGTCTGTAGCCTTTGGTTATATGGTCTACAGTGTGTCCACAAGACATACACCTTGCTCCGGCCTTGTATGGATGGAAATATTTGGTGGCTGCATTGGAGAAGAGGAAGCTGGAGTCAATGGAGATGATGAAGGATGGGTCTGTGAGTGGTCGAAAGAAGAAAATGACTCCCATCAAGTCTGTTGCACCCGTCAGAGAGGATGGGTGCCCACAAACTCGTCGCCAACTGCCAACAACCAAGAAAATGAAAGGGGCTAATGCTGCCCATGCGGCGAGGGATGATTAGTGTGCTACAAGGTCAAGAAGAGCTGAGGCAAGGAGCAATTTTGATGCTCTGGTGTCTGAAGATGGAGCATTTAACAACTTCACTAAAGAATAGGCTGCCAAGTGGTACAGCTAGATGGGTTACTATCTTTTTTTGTTTCTGTTGATAGAAATACTTCATGTTTGTTTGGGGTTTCTTTTGTCTTCTACTACATAGTCGATCATAGCCATGGAAGAAAATTGGAATTTTGAAGTCTCTATTGTTTTTGAAACTGATAGCCGATAATGACCATTGTAATTCTCAATGTAATCTCTTACTATTACTATCAATACAATCAATATTACCTATCAAAAAAAAAAATGTATTTAATAAACTACTTGTTTTGAAATTATAAGTGGGTGGACACATTAATGAGGGTGATAAACTTAACCATTGTTTGATTTAATCTATAATCAAAAGTGGATTGTAACTGTTAACTGAAATGAGTTTACACTATTGAATAACATGTTAAAATCTATGATGAATAACTAAGGAAATTTAAATATAAAATTATTTAAGAATAATTGTGAAATGAAGTCTATTTAAAGTTTCTATTTTAATTCCAAATAATATATTTAAAATTTTATTTATAACTTCTTGAAGCTTTGGATTAAATTGTTAAGGGTACCTTTTATATTAGATTGGATATAACTATATAATAAGGCTTCGCTATTGAATTTTTTTAAATAAAAATAATATTATCATCACCTTCAAACTCTAATAATGATTTTTTTTTAAAACTGGTCAGAGACCTATCATGATAATCTGGAAACATTGTAAACTCATGGGTAAGGGATGTGGACTACCGTCATGATCCCCCTTAACCCTATTGTCTGTTAGAATAGTCCCAAAGGATAACTAAGAGAGGGGGGTGAATCAGTTATTAGTAACTTTAATTATTTTTCTCCATTAACTTCAGAATACAAAAAATTAAATGCTTAATCAAATAACACAGTACACAACACACAATTTGATTATGGGGAAACCAAATGGTAAAAACCTCGGTGGGAATTAGCACCCATAATGAACTATACTTGTTTATAGTAATCCCTGTTAGAAGATATTTCAACCCTGTTAGGAGTTGTACTTTACAATGCAATAAGTATAGTGACCTGGTTAAGGGTCGGACCCTGTTAGGAGTCTTTTACAAATAACCCTATTAGGGGTGGTGGACTCACTGTCCAAAAGCTCATTTCTTAATGGTGAAGGCTACAACCTTCTGTATAATAGATATGCACTATATCTGATGATGAACTGTAGAGTAGACCTGCTGTCTTGATCAGTTCCAGTGTATTACAATCTTTCACTTCTTCTTCACATAGACTCTTGTTGAATGAACCACATCTCATATTCTGATCTATACATCTTCTGTCTCTTTTCGTATCATTCACACTTAGCATATCACAATTGACTTGCTATAAGTATCTTCCTCAAAGTATGAGATCATGGGTCCTGTAAGACAAATCTTCATAACATCCTTGTCGGCTCTACTAAGCACGCAACCATAATTACAACTGCGCAAGTATAAACTGAATAGATGTGACGCTTCACTAATTCAGCCTCACCAAATTAACTCTAACTTGCAATCTTCTTGAAACACATTTGGCACATTTAGATAACTATCATCAAATCATAACTAATCATGAATATACACACACATATCCTGAAGATAGGTGCAACTCAAGAAACACGTTACATACGTCGGCTCTGAACAGATACTCTTCTAGAACTATAACTGCCAATAATAGAATTACACAACTTGACTGAAACATCATATCTGGATCTACGTGTATGAACATAACATAATAAACATGTCAAAAACATGTAGCTAACCACGCAAGTCTTCATGTCATCATTCTAATAAGTACATACAGAATTACTAATGTGTATTATATGTTGTCATCAATGACAAACATAAAATCAATTAACTGAACAGAATCAAATCTCCAACAATCTCCCCCTTTGACATTGATGGAAACATATGATATCAAAAACATCTTCTATTCATGGTGTCCTCTTTCTTTTACAATCTTCTCAATATCCTCATTAAAGATTTCTCTATACTGTTGCAGTTCCTCTAACTGTGTTTTTTTTCCATGTATATACTCCCCCAGAGTATATGCTCCCCCTTAGTACATACTCCCCCTTTGACATCAATGGCAAAGGGCACCATAGATCTTTATGCATAGGTACTACTCTAGAAGTAGAGTATTCAACCATTCATCAGTCACTTAATGACTGATGTTCTTGTTGCTTCTTCTAAACAAACTCAGGAGAGGGAATTACTCCCAACTTTTCCCTGAGATACTCAAAATTATCCTTTGATAAGGGCTTTGTGAAAATATCTACCAACTATTCTTTGGTGCTCACATAGTCTAATTTTACTTCTTTATCTGCAACCTTTTCTCTTAAAAAATGGTACTTGATCTCTATGTGTTTTGTCTTTGCGTGCATCACAGGGTGCTTAGACATGTTGATAGTGCTAGTATTATCACAGTGAATAACAATAGGGTAATCAATCTGAATGCCAAAGTCTTTAACCATCTCGTTGATCCAAACCATGGTTGTACAATTTAGTGTTGCTGCAACATATTCAGCTTCTGCTATTGACTGAGAAATATAGTTTTGCTTCTTGCTTATCCAAGAAACCAACCTATCTCCAAGAAATACAAATCCTCCTGAAGTACTCTTCCTGTCATCAATACAACCTACCCAATCTGCATCTGTATACACATGAAGGTTTACATTCTTTGATTTAGGATACCATAAACTATAGTCTATAGTTCCCTTTAGATATTTGAATATCTTCTTGATTGCCATTAGGTGATTTTTCTTGGGTTCAGTTGCAAATCTTCCAACAATGCCAATTGCATTAGATATATCAGGTCTAGATTGAGTTAGATAAATGAGTTTACCAATCATAGATTTGTACAATGTCTTATCAACTACTATGGAATCATCATCTTTTGAAAGCTTGCTTCTTGTTATCATGGGAGTGCATATTGGCTTACAGTCTTCCATCTGGAAGGTCTTCAATATTTCCTTCACATATTTTGACTGATTAATGAATATACCTTTATCTATTTGCTTTACATTCAATCCCAAAATTATTTTATAGGACCAATCATGCTCATTTCAAATTCATTATGCATTTCTTTTGCAAATGTTGTACTGAGCTTGTCATTACCTCTGAAGATAATGTCATCAACAAATATGGCAACTAATAATAATCTATCAAGTGTCTCTCTTGTGAAAAGGTTATAATCTTCTGCTCCTTTCTTGAATCTGATCTTGGTAAGATATCCATCATGTCTCTCATACCAAGCTCTTAGGGCCTATTTAAGACCATAGAGTGCTTTCTTCAATCTGCATACCATGTTTGGTTCATCTGAAAGATTAAATCCTTCAGTTTGTTCTATGTAGACTTCTTCCTTCAAGTCACCATTCAGAAAAGTTGATTTTACATCCATTTGATAAACTTTAAAGTCTTTGAATGTTTCATATTCCAGAAACAATTTAATGGCTTCCAGTCTACTCACTGGGGAAAATGTACCAGTGTAGTCTATTCCTTCTCTCTACGCATATCCTTTACATACCAATCTTGCTTTGTTTCTAACTACTGTACCATCTTCATTCATTTTGTTTATGAATACCCACTTTGTTCCAATCACATTTTTGTCACTAGGTCTAGGGACCAATTCCCATGTATCATTTTTAATTATCTGATCTAATTCTTCTTTCATTGCATTCTTCCAATCAGAATCATTACAAGCATCTTCAACACTTAAAGGTTCAATCTATGAAAGTAAACATACCTCTTCATCCATTGCTAGGCTTTTTGCTTTTTATCTGGTCAAAACACTACTACTTTGATCTCTAATGATATCATCTTTAGAGTGGTATCTGGATGTGAACTTAGAAACCTTAGGTGTGACTTCTTCTTCTGTAATATGAGATTCTTCTCTACTTAATTCAGGATCATTGCTTGAGACGTCAATGCAATCAAACATTTCTTCAATAACAGTATTTTTTCTGCTAGGCCTGGGTTCATCTTCAATCATAAGTGCATATTCATAGTACCTCTCTTGTACCATAAAATTTTCATAAATCTTAACATGCGTGTTTTCAATTATCTTCTTTAATCTCAAATTGAAACATCTGTAGGCTTTTCTTATTGTAGAGTAACCAAGAAAAATACCTTCATCACTTCTGGCATCAAACTTACCAACACCATCATCTCTCTTGATGTAGCACTTGCTGCCAAAGATTCTAAAATACTTTACTATAGGTACATTACCAAACCAAAGTTCATAGGGTGTCTTATCCATGCCTAGTCTCAATTGTGTTATGTTGACAGTATACACTGCTGCATTCATTGCATCTCTCTAGTAGGTGTGTGCAACTTTTCCTTCAATCATCATAGTGTGTGCTATATCAAGTATAATCTTGTTCCTCCTTTCTGTAATCCCATTTTGCTGAGGGGTTCTAGGTGCACTTAACTATCTTTTAATTCCATGTTCTTCACAATAGTCATAAAACTGATCAGAGGTGAACTCTCCTCCTCTATCTAATCTCAGACATTTTAGTTTTAATCCAGATTCATTCTCAACTTTAGCTTTGAATATTTTAAAATTATCAAAGGCTTCAGACTTCTCCTTTAAGAACGCAACCCACATCATCCTAGAATAATCATCAACAAACAAATTGAAATACCTTTCTCCGTAGTATGATCTTGTTTGAGTAGGACCACAGAAGTCTGTGTGTACTAAGTCCAATTTGTTTTCAGCTAAGTTCTGCTTGCTTCTGAAAGAACTCCTTACATGCTTTCCCATAACACATTCCTTGCATATTGTGTCAACTGGTCTTGCAATACTAGGAAGGTCTCTAACTACCTTGACATTACTGATCTTTACTATATTATCAAAATTGATATGACATAGTCTCTTGTGCCATAACCAACTGTCATCTACCTTTGCAACGAAACAACTAACATCTGAATTGAGCTAAAAAATATTACCTTTTGTTTTAGAGCCTGATGCAATCAAGTCTCCATCCTTATTGTTAATGACGCACTTGTTGTCTTTAAACTCCAAATGATAACCTTTGTCAAGTAGCTATCCAACACTTAGTAAGTTATGATGTAATCCATCAACATATAGAACATCATCTGTCTTGTTCTTTCCATCCAAAGTGATAGAACCTCTGCCTATGATAGGTTTAGGAGTGTTATCGCCAAATCTAACCATACCACCTTTGTATTTGTCTAAATGAAAAAATATTTCTTTGTCACCTGTCATATGATGAGAGCATCCACTGTCAATGATCCAATTAGTTCTGATGTCTACTTTGGAAATTAAGGCTAACTCTTGTTCTTCCTTTTCATCTGTAATGTCCATTTCCTCGAGCAACCTTTCCATTTCTCTAAGGGAAATGAATCCAATTTCATCTTCTCCTAAATCTTCATCAGTTACACCTTCTTTAGCATGATAACATTCCTTCTTATATTTGGGTTTGTAATCAGATCTAAACTTCTTGACTCTTGTGGGACACTTAGAT